>OW240915.1:136964625-136989558 GCA_933207985.1 Pelobates cultripes | reverse complement strand
GTGTGAGGGAGCTGCGTGTGTGAGGGAGCTGCGTGTGTGTGGGTGATGTGTGTGAGAGTGCTGTGTGTGTGTGAGAGTGCTGTGTGTGTGTGAGAGGGAGCTATGTGTGTGAGGGAGATGTGTGTGTGTGTGAGAGTGATGTGTGTGAGAGTGCTGTGTGTGTGTGAGGGTAATGTAGTTCACTCTCTCAAGATCGGGGGCGTCGTCATGGCAACGCTCCGGATCTTGCGAGAGGAACCCGGCGGAGCATCAAGATAGAGCTCCGTCGTGTCCTCTCTCCCTCTCTTCCCAGCCACATATCTGTGCAAGTGGGCCACATGTCTGTGCAAGTGACATCATCTTCTGGCTCCGGCATCAGTACGCGGCATGCAAGGGAGCTGAACAGGAAGCACTTAGGGGAGAGTGCTCCCTCGCACGCCTGCCAGCCTGCTTGCCCGCCTGGTGACACCACTGGACCCCAGGGAATCCCCTCAGCTCTCCCATAGGTAGGAAGGCTGGGGGATTAAATTTTTTAAAAAAAACGTGTGTGTGTTAGAGTGTGTGTTAGTGTTAGAGAGTGTGTGTGTGTGTTAGAGTGTGTGTGTGTTAGTGTGTGTGTGTTAGAGTGTGTGTGTTAGAGAGTGTGTGTGTGTGTTAGTGTGTATGTTAGTGTTAGTGTGTGTGTTAGAGTGTGTGTGTGTGTTAGAGTGTGTGTGTTAGTGTGTGTTAGTGTGTGTGTGTGTTACTGTGTGTGTCTGTTACTGAGTGTGATAGTTTGTGTGCATCTGTTAGTGAGTGTGTGTTTTGTAAGTGAGTGTGTATGTGTCTGTCTGTCAGTGAGTATGTATGTATGTCTGTCACTGAATGTGTGTCTGTTAGTAAATGTGTGTGTCCGTTAGCTAGTGTGTAGGAGTCTGTTCGTGAGAGTGTGTGTGTGTCTGTTAGCTAGTGTGTATGCGTCTGTTCGTGAGAGTGTGTGTGTCTTAAGCACTTACCTTTCTCTCCGCCCCCATCCGCCTCTCAGCTCCGAATGCGCATGCGTGGCAAGAGCCGCGCGCACATTCAAACCGCCCATAGGAAAGCATTGCTCAATGGATTATCCCTCAGTGAAACATAGCAGTTTCTCTGAAACTGCTATGTTTTCAGCTGCAGGGTTAAAACTAGAGGGACCTGGCACCCAGACCACTTCATTGAGCTGATGTGATCTGGGTGTCTGTAGTGGTCCTTTAAGTGTATGTGTATCTGCATGCACTGGCGGACATACCACGGTCGCAGGGGTTGCAGCCCTGCGACCCCTGCGACCAGGTGCCCGCCGCCATGTGTTGCATCCCCAGCCCACGCAGAGTAAGCACGCGCAAGGGGGGGGGACCCACAGATCAGTTTTCTCACCGGGCCCCAAGGGTTGTGTGTACGCCACTGCCTATGGAAAATCTGAGTAATTGCCAATGAAACAGCTACAACATGGGTGTTCTACAAAGCTGGGATGTGTGCATGCATGATGAGAAGCTATGCAAACTATAGAAAACAAGTCTTATGGTAGCAAAATTTTACATTTTGGCTTAAGTGCATAACCATATGTGTGGCACAAAGCAAACAATGCCCTCACCCTGAGAAGGTCATTGCCAGGGACTGAAAAATTGGTCAGTCTATATGACAAAATGGATAGGGCTAAATACAGAGCAGTGTTAGAAGAATACATTTTTAGTCTGGCGTACACCTGTGATTGGAAATTGGGTCAACTTTACTATACTGACACTGAATCCATAACCAGAACTACACCGGAGTAGCTTAATATCAAGAACCAAGTGGTTTAAGTACCAATTCTTAGAATGGCCCAAAACTCTATGTGATTAAGAACCTAGGTAAAGATAAAAAAAATTGCTGTTCACCAATGTTCCCCATCCAACTTGGCAGAGCGTAAGCAATTCTACCATGAAAAACAGACAAAAACTGTTAGAGTCATATGTACAAAAGTGCCAGAGACATGCCGTAAATAATCAACAACTGTAACTATAGTCAGAGGTGGTTCTGTTACCGGAGGAATAACAGGAACAAACCGCAGAAGCCACACATAGAGATATGGAAAAAAGTCTTTAGGAAGTAACAGGTCTTTTATTTACACACTGATCGGGTCTCAGATGAACTCCTGTTCCAAAAATATCTGAGAGCAGAAAGCATGGTGCAGAGGCCTTTTGTTAGCAGCATATTCCCTCCCATACAGTATAACCCCTCCTATATTCCTCAGACCAATCAGCACACAGGATATTCAGGATCACCTTATATGGGCAGACCACATGGCATTTACAGACAAAGGAATGTACTATCCACTTCCACACATGCTCAGTATACTGATGACTCATCCAACTGTTTGTAATCAGATACTAATTAGCATATGCCATGTGGAGATTTTGGCCTACTAAATTTTGACCATGCTGGAATCCCATCACAGTTCCACCAAGTATTGTGGGTGTGAATACTTATGCAATCCACAAAAGTCCAACTTTTTGTTTTAAATTAAAGTGACACTTAAATGCCCAAATACAAAATAAATAAAAATCACTGTTTAGTAGATACACCACAAATAAAAACTTGCATGCATTTATTTATGTATTTTTTCATTGGGGGTATACATAAAAACAGCTTGCAAAACCTGCAGATCTCTTGCCTGAAGACTTTGTAAGTCCTCCCATTCTAACCCCACCCAATTTTTTTTTCTGTCCAATCACAGTCTTCTCAGTGCAGCTCAATGAGAAGTATGTGCAAGGCAGGTGCTCTGAGCTATTGCTGCCTCTTGAGTTTAGCTCAGCTGAGCTAACCAAACCAGAAAGTAACAGGACCTTTTGTCTGCTTAAAAGCCAGGGGGGTGTAACCAGGTTAATTTATAAAAGTGTCGATTTCTATTGATATCTGAACTTTTTGTAAAATTTAAAAAAAGAGGACACACTTCACACACAAGGTTTTCAGCACAAAGCTCTAGGGGTCTGGAGTGTCCCTTTAACGTTTGTGTCACAGTAAACTGTTATTTATCTACAACATGTTAGGTATATTGTGAAAATCAAATGGTAACTATAACAATAAAATCTATTTGAATATTGAATGAAATCACTACCAAATGTGGACACATCTAAGGTGATTGACGCCGTAATACAGCAATGCACATTTACATTTAATATATCTCGAGTGAGCACATCTGCGCAGCAACAGGACATTCTTCCTTTCACTATGTCTTCAGATACCCAATTACTACGATGTTTATTTAACTACTCATTCTGCCATTATATGTTAATATCTTTGTATCAAACAAACACATTCAGCATAGTCCTTTGGGTTATAAAGTTGGCATTTAGTTTCAATGTTACTGTATACGCAGAAGTAATTACAGTCACATTAGGAATGTTGCAATGAAAAATGACAGAACATCCCAGATGACCTCAGGTCAGTTAAAGTTCATGGAAATCATTACACCAAGAGTTGGATATAATAGTTTCCAAAAAAAAAATGATGTTTGCTGAAGCTAGGATCTTGTGTGCAATTTCCGAGTCTGTTTTTTTATTATTTTTGGAAATAAATTCAGACAAAACTATGCAATGCTACCAAGTATTACAGCTACAGTAAGTGTCATAACAGCAGATTTGAAGTTAGAAAAAAAAAAGATGTTTGCTTTATTCGTATGTAGAAATATGTTACATGTGGACTACACAGGGAAAATATACAAAGACTTGATAAATTAAGACACGTGACCACAAAGGTTAAAGGGACTCTCCAGTGCCAGGAAAACATATCCGTTTTCCTGGTACTGAAGGACCCTGCAGTTCCCCTCTCCCTCCCACCCCCATCTCATGATGCTGAAGGGGTTAAAACCCCTTCTGTGACTCACTTGAATCCAGTGCCGATGTCGCTCGGCGCTAAATCAGGCTCAGCCCACACTCCTCCCCCACTGGCGTTAGCCGGCGGGGGAGACCTAATGCGCATGCACAGCAACGGCCGCGCGTGCGCATTAGACCTCCCCATAGGAAAGCATTATTCACTGCTTTCCTATGGGGATTCTGGCAATAACAATGATTGGTTAAATAAATCTGTTAATGGTTTTGCTAGTACACCACTAAGCTCTTAATAACTTTGGGTGTATTCCATCAGGTCCCATTGACTTATTTGTCTTTACTTTTGACAGTTGAAATAGAACCTCTTCCTCTGTAAACTCACGTGTAATAAATGACTCATTTATCCTTTTTCTCAACTGAGGTCCTTTCCTTCATTTTCTACTGTAAATACAGAACAAAAATATTCATTGAGGCAGTCAGCCTGACCTTTATCCTCTTCTACATACCTTCCTTCTTTTGTTTTTAATCTAACTAATCCTTGTTTTACTTTTCTTTTCTCTTACTTATGTATCTAAAAAATGTTTTATCCCTTTTTACTGACTGTGCTATATTTCTTTCTCTTCTGTGTGTGATTTGGCTCTTTTATAACTTGCTTAGCTCTTTCTGCCTAATCTTATAGATCATTTTGTCTCCCTTACCTGGGTTTTTATAATTCCTAAATGCTAACTTTTTGTTTTTAACTATTTTGGCCACATCTGCGGAGTACTACAGTGGTTTCTTGAATTTTTTGCTTTTACTGACAAGCCTAATGCAATTTTCTGTTGCCTTCAATAGTGCAACTTTTAAATAATCCCATTTTTCTTGGACTCCATTTAAATTGCTCCAGTCTGATAATGACTCCTCTACCCACATTCTAATTTTAGAAAAGTCTGTTTTCTAAAGTCTAAAACTTTTGTTTTTGTGTGGTGTGACTCAGTCACTGTTCTTATATTAAACCATACTGACTGATGATCACTGGATCCTAAACTTTCACCTACAGTAACATCTGATACCAAATCTCCATTTGTTAACACTAAATCTAGTATGGCCTCTTTACGAGTTGGCTCCTCAACAACTTGTTTTAGAGACAATCCCAGTAGGGAGTTTAGAATATCTGTGCTCCTGGCACAAGCAGCTATTTTTGTTTTCCAATTTACATCAGGAAGATTAAAGTCACCCATGATGATAACTTCCCCCTTCATTGTCATTTTAGCTATTTCCTCAACTAGTAGATTATCTAACTCTTCAATTTGTCCAGGGGGCCTATAAATCACACCTACACAAGTTACTGTGTGATTACCAAATTCTAACGTAACCCAAACGGACTCTATGTTTGCCTCACTAACTTTTATTAGGCTAGATTTTATGCTATCCTTCACATACAAGGCCACCCTCCCCCTTTCTTGCCTTCCCTATCTTTCCTATATAAAGAGTACCCTGGTATTGCTATGTCCCAGTCATTTTTCTCATTGTACCATGTCTCAGTAACAGCTACTAAATCTACACTATCAGTTGCCATTATTGCCACAAGTTCATGGATCTTATTCCCTAAACTGCGAGCATTTGTAGACATGACTCTAAGCTTATCATTTTTTAACACACTTGCTACAGGCACCTTCTGTCCTTGTTTTGGGGACAATTGGATTGATGTTTTATCACCCTTTTGCCCCCCCCTCCTAGTTTTAATACATCCTAGCAAAACCTCTGAACTGCTCACTGAGAACATTTGTTCCCTTTTGAGAAAGATGCAAACCATCTTTTTTGTACAGCTTATCTCCATTCCAAACAGAGCTACCATGAGAAATAAAGCCAAATCCTTGCTCCCGACACCATTCACCAAGCCACAAATTAAAGTCCCTAATACGCATCCGCCTGTCGCTCTGAGTGTTATGCACAGGCAGAACTTCAGAGAATGACAGTGTGGAAGCAACCTGCCGTATATCATTGGCAAAAACACTAAAAACTTCCTTAACCTCTGAAACCTCATTGCAAGCCAAGTCATTGGTCCCTAGATGGACAAGTACATCCAATTCCCCTTCCTGCTTTGCTTGCTTAACAATACTTACATACGACACATCCATACATACAGACAGACACATACACAAGGACAGACACACAGACACATACAGACAGATACACATACAGACACACACACACACACAAAATGTTTAAGTCATCCATGTTCAAACTTTTCCACAGACACCACTGGGGTCAGTGGTGGCTCAGGTTGACAGTCAGTTCCCACTCTTCCACCTGCACTGGCCTGTATTGCTGGGACAACACCAGGGCAGTCACTTCTCCCACAATCCATCTCCTGGTGGCTGTTAAAGCGCCAGCAGCCTCAGTGACCCCCCCTGACAATCCACTCTCGGTTGCCCCTAAAAGCACCATGATGGACCCTTGGACGGTGGCCCCTGCGATTTGCTGCCGGGGCCGCAAAATGCGATCCGGTCGCAGCTCCTGAAGCCCCAGAGTGTGGTCCATCTGACCCCTGCAGTGCCTGTACGCAGTGCCTATTCAATTGCAGTCATTTCTCCAATAATTTAAAATCCAAAACATTCAAAAAATCAATCTCCATGGCCATCCAGATTTGAGTTGCGGTACAGGTTGCCTATCTTACAAGTTTTTGAATGTAAACGAGGTTGTGACAGAGCTCCTGTACTCTGAACGAGTAATCCTGCCATTCCCAATTGTGGATAATTTAATCCAAAATTTAACTTTTTTCAACCCCAGTACATCAGATTCCTCCAGGTTCTCCCCAGAGATTGTCCAGTCACACCAGAAACAGCACTTATTCCTCTGCAGCTTCTTCCAGACAGGTATCGCCTCTGCCTTATATCTCCAAAAGACAACCCCAGTGGAATGGTAACCTCTGGGGGCTCTCTTTATAAAGACAAATGCAGTTCAGGAATTAACAGCAGTATACTTAAAAAGCCAGATGCTTAAATTCCAGCAGGAATTCAAACATAATAGCTAACCTTTCCTACAGGGAATGCTTACCTTAACATAAAATGAAAGCTCTTAAAACTATTAACAAAGTTTTGTCTCTGCAGAATTCAACTAACATTAAAAAGCCAGAGGACAAACATTTAACAAGGAATTATCAGGCTTTATATAACTTGCAAACTAGCCCATAGCAAATTACACCTTAAGCATTGGTGTGCAAACAATAAATATTTAACCAAAACATGTCAGAACCTAGTTGGTTAGTAACATAATAACAGTTTATACAGGAGTAGGGAAGACAATATTTAACCATTTGATGCCGAATTCATATGCAAATCTGATCAAATTAACAAGCTTGTTTTCAGGTATGCAATTGTGCTTACCGGGCCTCTACAGTCCATATGACCTAGTTGGTTTGCCAGCAGTATTTAATTATTTAAACAGCCATATTATTGTAACAAGTTGATCCAGACAGAATGTATTACACCTATTAACGGTAATTTGAAACCATATTCTAATGGCCACTTTTCAACTACCAGAGATTGTCTTCCTGAAATTACTGCAAGTATGTTTCAATATAGTTCAATTTGTTCACACTCTGTACTATGACATAGCTTGGGATTTTTCTTTAATTTAAAGAAACATTGGTAATGTCCTTTTCAGAAATTTATTGTTATTTGTAATATATTGACCTGAAATTTAGCATTCAATATTTATTTACTCTCATGTCTTTGCCTTATTTTCTGAAAGGTTTCAAGGTTGATCAAAGGGTTTTCTCTGCATCCAATGACAGGGCCAGTGTGGGAATAGCTTTGGTAGTTGTAGAATTTAATATGATTATTTTCCTAGTTTTGTATATTGCACTTGATTTTGATGTATTAATGTGGCATTATACCTTTCAATCTTTCAGCCAATATTGATGAGTATATGTATCGCAGTTAATAAGCGAGATCGGTCTGTAACTTGTAACTATTAGTTCTTCTTTGTCCTTTTGGGATGGGTACTATTTTAGCTTATACCGAAGGGAAGCTTTTTTTTAATCTTTCATTAAATGTCTCTACGAGATATGAATATGATAGGGTCTATTTTTTTAACTAGTTCAAAAATCCATCCGGACCTGGGGGTTTGTTATTTTTTAGTCTGTCAATTGCCTTTTGAACCTCTACTAAATTAAATGGGGCTTCTAACATAGAATTTTGTTCAAATGTCCATCCGACCCTTTGTTATTTTTTCTGTCAATGTTTTGCTTATCGCCCGCTTTATAGATTAGTGCGGAGTTTAGTAATTTAAAACATCTAATATCCCTAGAGCGCCCTTTCTTTAATAGTTAGTAACTGATCCTTGATATCCCATGTTCCCTTAATAATTTTGTCCTAGTAATGTTATTACTTACCGAGATTAACATTAGTAATTCTCCCATTACCGAGCTCTCAATATTCTGTTTTCCTTTATAGCTGCATAACTGTTCATTTATTTGGTTTGTTGTCTCTGGTTTGTTGTCGGGTTTATTTTATTTTTTTATATTTAATTTATACAGATCAATATACAGGTCAGAGATTCTTTTCTGATCTTTTTTTAATGTTCACTTTCCATTTTTATTAATTGGCCACGAGTAACACATTTATAAGCACACCAGGCTGTCGGTAGACCTACTTCTTTGTTCCAGTTTTCTTTAAAGTAACTATCCGATTTATCACTTAGTTCTTTATGATTGCTAGGGCTTTCTTGCAAGAAATCTTTAATTTTCCATTGATTCCTTTCCATTAGATTTGGGGCTCTAATAATCAGAATAATGGATTCATGATCCGACCAAGCAAAGAAGGCTATCGTACTTTTCGAGCAATTCCTTATTGCGTCTGCAGTGGTTAAAAACATATCCAATCTTGAATAAGAACGGTATTTTTTGAGAAATATGTGAAGTCTGAATCCGCTTGTTTCAAAGTTTTACCAAACGTCATAGAGTTGAAATTTAGCGAGAGGCTCTTGAAAAGCCAAAACCTTTGCTAAACTAATGGACGCTGAGTCCAATTGTTTACCTTTTTGTATCTTCTTATCCATGGTTGGATCTGCTACACAATTAAAGTTCCCCATACATAGAAAGGATCCTTGAATCAGGTCACATACCTGAGCCAGTATCCCATTCAAATAGTGCATCTGTCTCTTGTTTGGTGAGTAAATATTTAAAAGAGAGTATATCTTATCGTTTAGTTTACATATTAAGAAAATAAATCTTCCCTTTTTATCTACTAGTTTATATATTTCTTCATATTTTACTGTGTTTGATACCATTATAGCAACGCCTCTCTTCTTAACTTTTTGCATGGATGAGTGTTCCAGAACGGGATAGTATTTATTTTTTAATCTTGTGGCATCGTTATCCTTACAGTGTGTTTCTTTTAAAAATATCTAGGAATAATGATACCTAAACAAATGCAAAATTTGACAGAATCCAACTTTGAGCGGTTAATTAGGGAGTTAACTTTAAAATTGAATTAATGGAAGGATGTTTTTATTTCATGGATGGGTAGAATGAATCATACATATTGCCCATTTGGAATTATAACTTTAGGATGATTCCAATTAAACCACCATTTTATATATAAAACAATTTCAAGTACTCGTGGAAAAATTCCTTTGGAGTAATAAAGACCTCGTATTTCGAGATACCACCTGTATCAGAAGAAAACTCAAGGGGGGGTAAACTATCCAGATATTTTTAGATACCAACTGGCAAATAGCCTAATTCACACTTCTATTGATAGCTCAAAAAGACCAAGATTGGTATAAAATAGAACAATACCTAGTGAATGTCGATAATTTAGAAACCCTGTTTTGGTGTAAACAATCAGAATTAGATACAATTTTGATTAAAGCTGAATGTATAGTGTTGACAAATATACTGGAAGAATGGTTTCAATTACAAAAAAGAATGCGAATAGTTGATAAATGCTCGATGTCCACCCAGTTAGAATTGTTGGAATACAATACCATTGACTTTAAACTCCCTTTAAGTCTCCAAAAAAAAATTCTTAGAATTCAGGACCTATACTCATTAAGAAAATTTAAAACCTTTAACAAGCTCCAAAGGGATTTTGGCTGCACAGTTAGAGAGCATTTTTCATTAATTAGAATCCAATATTACCTGGGTACTAAAATTATTGATCTACAAGATAAAAAACTAAAAGATCAATTTGATAGCCTTATGTGCATCACCTCAAATAAAAAATTGTGAGAGCATGGTATGATCTTCTTGAGCTCCTGATTCCAGTTAAGAAAGTTAAAACTTCAAAGACATGGGAAAAGGAACTAGCATGTAAATAGCTAGATAACTTTGGTGGGAAACTTGATCTCAAGTGGGTAAGATATCACATTGCTTATCAATACAGGAACTCCACTTGAAAGTTGTATATAGATGGCACTTATATCCTGAAAAAATATTTAAATTTAAAGCCAAAGATAACCCACTTTGCTGGAGGTGTAACAAACAGAATGGCAATCTGCTACATATGTGGTGGACCTGCAAAAAGATTGATAAGATATGGCGAGCAAAATTTGTTTTGATATCTGATTTCACTGAGATAACGGTACCAATGTCATCTCTTACTGCTCTCTTTCACTTTGGACTGGATAATACGAACTTTCCTAAAAAAGCCTTATCCATACAAATTCTAATGGCTATGAAACTTATAATAGCTAGAGAATGGAAAAATCAAATCTCATTTGAATGGTCGAGGGTTAAAAATCAGATTGCTACCCAATGCTTAATGGAAAAAGGATACTATCTAGTGAGAAAGAAACTGTGGCTATATAACAAAATATGGGGGAAATGGTTGATCTTACAAAATTTGGAAGATTAATATGGAGTTTATAACAACCTTTTATATATATATATATATATATATATATATATATATATAATACAACATATCCAAACCATGGAAATATATATATCTTTGAGCTAAGGTCTCCCTGCCAAGTTGTCTGTTTTTTGTTTGTTGGTGTTAACTTATTGTATATTTACTTTGTGGTTTGTCCATCTAAGCTCGCTGTAATAATTTATTAGGGAATAACCTAATGGAAGAGAGTATCAGCAATTACTAGACTAAATGTAACTGGGAAAATTTGTTAAAGCTGAAATATGATGATTTTGTAAACAAAGATATATTAGATGTAATGAATTTTTTGAATAAAAAAAAAAAGAGAGAGCGGAGTTAACTTTGGTCCAAGTTTTACGAATAGAAGTAAGGTGATCATCCAAAGCAGGGATAGCTGTGTCAGAGAAAAAAAGCCATCAGAACAGTAGGATAACGACCGTTATTCACAAAGAATGGACTATGTCCGGAAGAGTCATGGGTAGCATTGTTCCTAGAAAACTCGGCCCAGGGTAGTAATTTGGACGAATTATCCTATGTGCTATTAACAAAACAATGCAAATACAATTCCAATAGCAGGTTAGCTCTCTCAGCCGTGCCATTGGTTTGGGGATGGTAAGAGGAAGAAAACGACAATTTAATGCCCAACTGTTTATTGAAAGCCTGCCAAAACCAAGACACAAACTGAGAACCTCTGTCAGATACAATATTGTGAGGAATGCCATATAGTTGGACAATTTCTCGTGTAAAAATAAGAACCAGGTCTTGTGAAGATGTCAATTTTTTGAGCTGAACACACAGAATTAATGAGCCATCTTGGAAAAGTGGTCAACCACCATAAGAATGGTGGTATAGCCATTAGAACTACGAAGTTCTGGGATGAAATCCATGGACACATGGGACCATGGAACACTAGGTACGGGAAGTGGATGCAACATTCACATGAAAGTTTATGAGGAACCTTAGAAACTGCACAAACTGCACAGGCTTGCACATATTCCTTAACATCTTTCCTGAGAGAATCCCACCAAAATGATCTCAGGATCGCGGATATGGATTTATTAATGCCTGGATGCCCAGCAGTAACATTGTTGTGGAACACCCTCATGACATTCTCTCTTTCAACCAACGGAACAAATCGTTTATCCAGTGGTTTATTGCATGGTGCCTGAGAATGGGCTTCCATGATAGCACCAAGCAGAGGGGATGACAAGAAAAGAACAGTGGAAGCAATTATGTACTAAGGTGGAACAATAGGGGATGTCTCTTGTTCTTGTACTGATTCAGTGTCAAACTGTCTAGAAAAGGCGTCCACTTTCAAGTTTTTGGGAGCAGGTCTGTAAATTATAAGAAAGTTAAACCGAGATAAGAACAAATACCACCTAAACAAAATAAAGTACAACTAGGCAGAGTATACCAATGTAAAAACTCTGACCAGGAGTACCGAAGAAGGGCTAAGGGGGTAGCAAAACGGGCATAACCTTATATACAAAACAGCATAAAATAAACTATAGTAAGAGGAAAAATTCCCTAAAAGGAAAAGAAATCCTCCACTAGAACTACCCCCAAATTAACAATATATGTGTGATATAATCACATAAAAATACATATGTAGAAAATAACAATAGCCTTTATTAAACACCACTTAAATATCCAAACCAAAAGAAAAGTAAAAAATAATAAATGAAAAATGCAGACTAATCTCGGCTAAAGAAAGCTGCTGAGCACATCAAGACCAAATTAAATATAGTGAGTACAGATAGGGTTGTTACATAACACAGTGAGTCTAAACAATGTAACAACCTCTGACAAAAAGATTCAAATGGCAACAGCAGCTTATAGAAAAAGCCGAAATAGTACTCAGCTGTAACCCTAAATATATCTAAATAGGAGGCACTGTATAATATACTATCTAAATAATAATGCTAGTGAAGGAACCCTTGCTTACTAAAACACAAAAAAATAGATAACAGATCTATTGGTGATATCCAGAAATCGAAAGGATAGTAAGATGGGTAGTAAAGAAAACTGATATAGAAAGTGAACAGCAAACAGGAGGTAAATCCTCCACTGTAATTCTCTAGAGTAAGAGTGTATATGCCCCAATGATACCCATTGACCGGCCGGTCATATGTAAATATGGGTACAGCTAACGTACATACAAGTGTGTATTAATGTAGTATAACACAAATGTCCGCATCAAATATTGCCCAACGCGCGTTTCGGCGGGTAAACCACCTGTTTCAAGGGCATCCTGTACAAACTTACTCCTTAAAAGAGCGAGTAACTCCTCCTCCTAAAGAATGAAAGCCAATCCTCGCCGTTCGCCCACAAAAAGGGGGGGCGTCTATTCATTCATTCCTCCTCGCCAGGAAAAATCTACGGTGTATCGAGAGGTCCATAATCCCCGCGCATGCGCGCGGATTTAGAAAAGGGAGACTAAAAAATCAACCGATCAACCGGCTCGAATTGCCTAAAAACAGCGATAGTCTTCCTTTAGAGTTTAGGGATATACAAACAAACCACCCTAAATACCAATAAAGTAGTCCTAATGAGCCAATAGCCAACATATATAAATAAAGAGTAAAAAAATTAAATTCTTAAATTGTTATCATTAGAACTGTCTAGATAGGGATATATTTATGTACAATAGTGTATAATAATGTATAAATAAATCACTATTATTAGATCCCTATATGACAGTAAGTTCAAATATATATGGCCATGGCTAAAGGGAGAGGAGGGAGGGAAAAAGAAAAAAATAAATTAAAAAAATTTAGAAGGCGGGGGGTGGAGAGGGAGAAAAAGGATAAATAAATAAAAAGGAAATAACAAAGGGAAACATAGATCATAAATTATGTAGTCAAAAAAATAGTAAACCAACACAATATATATGTGGTCATTATATAATATTTCCCGTCGGCAGGACAAAATAAATACCCAAATGAATATCAAACTTGAATTAAATTAGGTTCAAACATCAGAAGAAATTAGCTCTCAGAGATGACTAAATGAATGGGGCAAAAGAGAAGTCCCATGATTATGAGACTGGGAATATCTATAAATTCTTTAATCGAAGAATTCGACGTACATCTGATAATGTGTTAACCTCAGATTATGATTCTTCAGACACAGATTCAGGGAGTCAAACTCCAAATAGTACACTTGAAGCACCATCACATCCAGGTCCCCCTATAGGAGGTACTAATCCCAAAGGAATTTTAAAGAAAGGAGTTAATTTTTTAGCCCCAGGCTATCAGGAGGACTTTCCAAGTCCACGGACAAGATACCAAAGTCGAAATCCAAGGGGAGGGGGGAGGAGAAAGAGATATTAGGTAACACTAAGACACTTGAACGTGAATCTCAGGTCATAAATCTATCTTCCCGAAAACTAACCCCTGATCAAATTACTGTTCTGAATAGAGGTCTTTCCTTTGTACCGACACCTCCTTTTGATAGATTCAACTGGATTAAAGATCTCCACCTTTTTGTTAGAAAATTGGCCCTACATAAATTCCATTCTGTTCAGAATGAGAGAAAAGCGAGGGACCTTGGACTTACATCTAGGGATTATCAATGCCTCACTACTTTACTGGCTCTTCTTGATGAGAGTGATTCAAATGTTTGTGTGAATCGTACAGATTTAAAGCTAAAAAGTCGTTATACACCCAATTTTGCAGGGTTTAGAAATATTGAACTGTTCTTAGAAGCAGCTAAGAATGAAATTGACAAGATTAATTTTAAATCTCTTCAGATTCAATAAACTAGTAACCTCCTCAGAAAGGAACAACGGGCTTTAAAAACATTACAAAACGACTCAGATATTATTATTAAGCCAGCCGACAAGGGGGGCAATATTATAATAATGGATGTGGTGAAATATCTTAAAATGGCAGAACATGTCTTAGGTGACACTGAAACATACAGAGTACTTAAATGTGACCCCACAAATGACTTTCTTTTGAAATATAAAGAAATTCTGGACGAAGGCCGTAGTGGAGGGTTGCTATCGGTGGACGATTATGAATTTATTCTTAATCGTCACCCGAGGATAGCAACCTTCTACTGCCTGCCGAAGGTCCATAAGAATCTGGAGGAACCCCCGGGACGTCCTATCGTCTCAGGAGTCGAGAATCTTACGCAAAATGGGAGCTTATATATAGACAAAATTTTGAGACCTTTTGTCGAAACTTTACCCTCATATATCCGGGATACGAAGCAAGCTCTTAATCGGCTCTCAAATCTTAAATTTTCACCTACTGTCCAGCTTTGTAGCCTAGACGTAGAATCGCTCTACTCCTCTATCCCTCATGAAAAAGGACTTAGCCATGTGGAATTCTTTCTTGATAAACGAGGTAATAGGGATGACTCACATACAGCTTTTTCCTTACGCCTTCTGAGGTTCATCTTGTTACACAATTATTTTTTATTTAATGGTAAAATCTACCACCAGGTGAGAGGCAGCGCTATGGGGACACCTTGTGCCCCTTCATATGCGAACCTCCACCTAGGATGGTGGGAATACTCGATCCATACTTCTGATGTCTTGTCAGAATACTTACCCTTCATTTTATGGTGGGGTCGTTATATTGATGACATCTTAATTGTGTGGCAGGGTACTTCCCAACAATTTTCTGAGTTAGTTGGATTACTTAATCAGAACGATGAGAACCTCCATTTTACATCAGAGTTTGGAGGACGCTCTATTAATTTTTTAGATGTGACCATCACCATCAAGGAAGATGGGACTTTTCAATCTACCCTGTTTAGAAAACAGACGGCTTCTAATTCCCTTTTACATTGGGAGAGTCACCATCCGCGACCCCTAAAGGAAGGCATTCCGGTAGGCCAGTACCTTCGCCTCCGGAGAAACTGTAGCGACATTGAGGACTTTAAAATGAAAGCGAAACAGCTTAGGATACACTTCAAAGAGAAAGGTTATCCGAATCGCTGTTTAAAGAAGGCATATAAAAGAGCACTTTTAACTGAAAGGGATCAACTGCTATCTGACCATCCAGTTAAATCTGAGGGCAGGGAAATAGGCACCATTCGCATGATTGCGACATATGACACAGGCTGGTCTGAGGTACGCAGATCCCTAGATAGATTTTGGCCCATTCTTTTAAATGATGTACACTTGAAGGAAGTTTTGGGCCCACAAGTAAATATTACAGCTAGACGTGGACGTAATATCCGTGACTTGTTGGTACCGAGTCATTTTTCCACTAAGACACAGATACGACCTTCCTGGCTGGGAACTCCTCCTTGTGGTACCTACTGCTGTGGCAGGTGTGTAGCCTGTAAGTACATCTCTAAGGGCTCTAAAACAATAAGTGACAGTTTGGGCCAAGGGGCTTTTAAGGTTAAAAGCTTTTTTAATTGTAACACTAAGGGGCTCGTATACCTTTTGACGTGCTCTTGTGGACAGAAATATGTGGGAAAAACATTTAGAGCCTTCAAGGAAAGAATATTAGAACATGTGAGATCCCCTAGGAATCGTCTTGAGACACCTATTTCTAGACACTTAAAAGAATGTCATCATGGCAGTTCGAATAATCTTCGATTCTGTGGGTTAGAATTAGTGAAGAGGAATCCTAGACGTGGAGACTTTGATAAGATCCTGAGACAACGTGAATCTAGGTGGATCTATGAACTAAAGACCCTTCAACCTCTGGGTCTGAATGAAGGCTTCTCTTTTGCCCCATTCATTTAGTCATCTCTGAGAGCTAATTTCTTCTGATGTTTGAACCTAATTTAATTCAAGTTTGATATTCATTTGGGTATTTATTTTGTCCTGCCGACGGGAACTATTATATAATGACCACATATATATTGTGTTGGTTTACTATTTTTTTGACTACATAATTTATGATCTATGTTTCCCTTTGTTATTTCCTTTTTATTTATTTATCCTTTTTCTTCCTCTCCCCCCCCCCTCCCTTCTATTTTTTCTTTTTCCCTCCCTCCTCTCCCTTTAGCCATGGCCATATATATTTGAACTTACTGTCATATAGGGATCTAATAATAGTGATTTATTTAAACATTATTATACACTATTGTACATAAATATATCCCTATCTAGACAGTTCTAATGATAAAAATTTAAGAATTTAATTTTTTTACTCTTTATTTATATATGTTGGCTATTGGCTCATTAGGACTACTTTATTGGTATTTAGGGTGGTTTGTTTGTATATCCCTAAACTCTAAAGGAAGACTATCGCTGTTTTTAGGAAATTCGAGCCGGTTGATCGGTTGATTTTTTAGTCTCCCTTTTCTAAATCCGCGCGCATGCGCGGGGATTATGGACCTCTCGATACACCGTAGATTTTTCCTGGCGAGGAGGAATGAATGAATAGACGCCCCCCCTTTTTGTGGGCGAACGGCGAGGATTGGCTTTCATTCTTTAGGAGGAGGAGTTACTCGCTCTTTTAAGGAGTAAGTTTGAGCGGGGGATTTGTACAGGATGCCCTTGAAAAAGGCGGTTTACCCGCCGAAACGCGCGTTGGGCAATATTTGATGCGGACATTTGTGTTATACTACATTAATACACACTTGTATGTACGTTAGCTGTACCCATATTTACATATGACCGGCCGGTCAATGGGTATCATTGGGGCATATACACTCTTACTCTAGAGAATTACAGTGGAGGATTTACCTCCTGTTTGCTGTTCACTTTCTATATCAGTTTTCTTTACTACCCATCTTACTATCCTTTCGATTTCTGGATATCACCAATAGATCTGTTATCTATTTTTTTGTGTTTTAGTAAGCAAGGGTTCCTTCACTAGCATTATTATTTAGATAGTATATTATACAGTGCCTCCTATTTAGATATATTTAGGGTTACAGCTGAGTACTATTTCGGCTTTTTCTATAAGCTGCTGTTGCCATTTGAATCTTTTTGTCAGAGGTTGTTACATTGTTTAGACTCACTGTGTTATGTAACAACCCTATCTGTACTCACTATATTTAATTTGGTCTTGATGTGCTCAGCAGCTTTCTTTAGCCGAGATTAGTCTGCATTTTTCATTTATTATTTTTTACTTTTCTTTTGGTTTGGATATTTAAGTGGTGTTTAATAAAGGTTATTGTTATTTTCTACATATGTATTTTTATGTGATTATATCACACATATATTGTTAATTTGGGGGTAGTTCTAGTGGAGGATTTCTTTTCCTTTTAGGGAATTTTTCCTCTTACTATAACAAATACCACCTAGCCTGCCTAGAAGACATTCATGTAGCACCATCTATATAAGCCAAATTTTTGTGGTCAGTAATGATCAAAGGGTGTCCTTGGAACCCTCTAAAAGATGTTGCCACTCTTTAAACCCTTAAGGACACGTGACATGTGTGACATGTCATGATTCCCTTTTATTCCAGAAGTTTGGTCCTTAAGGGGTTAAGCGCTAGTATAATGGCCAACATTTCCCTGTTACCAATATCAAAATTATGTTCAGCTGGAGACAACTTTCTAGAGAAGTACCCACACTGTGTCACGATTCGAGGAACCCAACACGCTGGCACACACACACACAAAAGGTGCCGTACCGGACCTTAGAGTGGCCGGGCTAAGCACACACAGAATAGTCAGGAGACAAGCCGAGTAATGGGAACCAGAAGACAGAATAACGTGAAACGAGCCGAGGTCAAAGGGTAGGAGAAAGTCACAGAGTCAGATAAACAAGCCAGAGAGTACGTAACCAGAAGTACAAGGTAAGTAGCAATACTAGAAAGCAAAGACCACAACAGGGCAGGGAGAAACAGGAAAGGTAAGTATTTAAACCATAAGGTTAATTCTGATTGGATAATTTCCAATCAGAATTAACAATCACACGTGGGAGATATCTAGACCTCCCACTGTGATTGAGGCACTGTGCCTTTAACGCCGGGTCAGGTGACTGACCACGGCATGTACAAACTTGGGCGGTCTCCCAGCGTGCAGCGTCATGTATGCTGCCACTGGGGGACGTGGAGGAAACGGCGGGCGGCATCCGAGGCTGGAAGGATGCCGCTCGCCGGACCCACGAGGAGGAGGGGACCGCGGACGGCTGGAGGGTGAGTACCGCGAGCAGAGTGCAGCCTCCCCTCGCAGCCGCCCGCGGGATCCCGACATTACCCCCCCCTCGAAGACCGCCCGGAGGGCGGGAAGCGGAAGGCTTCAAAGGAAACCGGGCATGAAAGGAGCGGACCAAAGAGGGAGCGTGCACATCAGAGCTCGAAACCCAGGACCACTCCTCAGGGCCGTACCCCTTCCAATCCACCAAATATTGCAGCCGACCCCTAGAAACACGAGAGTCGAGAAGGGCAGCCATCTCGTACACGTCGTCAGAGACAGCGCGAGGGGAAACGGGCCACCCGAGGGGACGAGAGAACCGGTTACACAGCAAGGGCTTCAAAAGCGAGACGTGAAACTTGTTCGGGATACGCATGGAAGGAGGCAGATCAAGGGAGTAGGAAACGGGGTTAACCCTACGTAACACCTTGTAGGGACCAAGAAACCTGGGGGCAAATTTCATCGAGGGAACCTTGAGACGAAGGTTCCTGGAGGACAACCATACCCTATCACCCGGAACATAAGAAGGGGCCGCAACCCTACGGCGATCAGCAAACTTTTTCTGAGCAGCTGCTGAACGAGACAATGCAACATGGACCTGATCCCACGTCTTCTGCAAAGAGGCGAGGTGCTGGTCCAAGGCGGGCATTCCCTTGTTGGAGAACGCACCGGGAAGGACAGAAGGACGAAACCCATAAGCAACCTCAAAAGGACTTAAGCCAGTAGACGAATGAGGCACCGTATTCCTGGCAAATTCAGCCCACGGAAGAAGGAAAGACCAGTCATCCTGGTGCGCATTAGTGAAGCAGCGCAATTACAATTCCACAGACTGATTAGCACGTTCGGCCGCACCGTTAGATTGCGGGTGATAGGAGGAAGAAAACGACAAGGAGACCCCCATCTCAGCACAAAAGCCCCTCCAAAACTGAGAGACAAATTGAGGGCCCCTGTCAGATACGATATCCTGAGGTACCCCATGCAATCGGAACACTTCTTTGGCAAACACCTGAGCTAACTGAAACGCAGAAGGCAGTTTCTTAAGCGGAATAAAGTGCGCCATTTTAGAGAACCTATCCGTCACAGTCAGTATCACCGTCTGACCATCAGAAAGAGGCAGGTCTACAATGAAATCCATGGATAAGTGGGTCCATGGTTTCTTGGGTATAGATAGAGGCATCAGAAAACCCTGGGGTCTCACATTAAGGGACTTACACTGCGTGCAGACCCGACAAGCCTGAACAAAATCCACTACGTCTCGCTTGAGTGAAGGCCACCAGAACTGTTGAAGGAGGCCCTTGTAGGTTTTGGTAACCCCCGGATGACCAGCAGTTTTGGCTGTGTGAAATAAAGTTAACAACTTTTTTCTGTCATTTGCTTCAACGTATAGTTTACCAACCGGCGTCTCAGGGGGTGCCTGGGTTTGGTATGTCTTAATACTATCAAAGAAAGGTGAAGAAACAACCAAACGGGTAGCAGCTATTATCTGAGACGCAGGTACAATAGGTTCTGGAGTCGGGTTAACAAATTCTACTGGTTCATGCTGTCGAGAGATAGCGTCAGCTTTGGCATTACGGCAACCAGGTCTATAGGTAATAACATATTGGAAGCGTGAGAGAAATAGAGACCATCTAGCCTGCCGGGCAGATAACCTTCTAGCATCAGCTAAATAGGATAGGTTCTTATGATCTGTTATAACCATAATTTTGTGTCTAGAACCCTCTAATAAGTACCTCCATTCCTTAAAAGCTAACACAATAGCTAATAGTTCCCTGTTCCCAACATCAATTCTTCTCTGAATCAGACAACCTTTTAGAAAAATAACAACAGGGATGGAGGGGTTTGTCATACGACAACCTCTGTGACAGTACGGCTCCCACACCTGACTCTGAAGCGTCTACTTCCATAACAAAGGGAAGAGAAGGATCAGGGTGGTGCAGCACTGGAGCAGAGGCAAATGCCTTCTTGAGGGTTTCGAAGGCCTTAAGGGCTTCAGGAGTCCAAACCCTAGGGTGTAGACCTTTTTTTGTCAGCTTCGTTATAGGAGAGATGAGTGGTGAAAAGTTTTTTATAAATTTCCTATAATAGTTGGCAAATCCTATAAAACGCTGGATAGCCTTCAGTCCTTGGGGAAGTGGCCAGGACAGTATAGCTTCCAATTTAGCAGGATCCATACTGAAACCCTGTTCAGTAATGATATATCCTAGGAATTGCACAGAGGTCTGATCGAATAAACATTTTTCTAACTTACAGTAGAGTCCATTCTGCAATAGCCTTTTGAGCACCATCCTAACATGGTTATGGTGTGACTTCAAATCAAGAGAATACACAAGTATGTCGTCAAGGTACACCACAGCACAGACATGCAATAGATCCCTAAGGACATCATTTATGAGGTCCTGAAACACGGCAGGAGCATTACACAGTCCAAAAGGCATGACCAGATATTCGTAATGCCCACTGCGTGTGTTGAACGCTGTCTTCCACTCGTCATTCTCCTTTATACGGACAAGGTTATAAGCCCCCCTGAGGTCTAATTTGGTGAAGAATTTAGAACCTTTAACACGATCAAACAACTCAGTGATGAGGGGGATAGGGTAGGCGTTTTTAACCGTTATATTGTTCAGACCCCTGTAGTCTATACATGGCCTCAAATCGCCCTCCTTCTTTGCCACAAAAAAGAAACCAGCACCAGCAGGAGAGGAGGACCTTCTAATAAAACCTTTACTTAGGGATTCCCGTATGTACTCCTCCATGATCTGGTTCTCTTTTTCAGAAAGAGGGTAGACCTTTCCCCTAGGAGGCATAGTACCCGGTAAGAGGTTTATGGCACAATCATACTCACGATGTGGAGGTAGCTTATCTGCCTCCCTCTTTTCAAAAACCAAGGCAAGGTCTGCATAAACAGAAGGGACAGAAACCGAGAGTGGTTTAGCCGTGGGCACGTTAAGTAAACAAACAGGACGTACATGAGCCATACAGTCTCGTTGACAAGATTCCCCCCAGGAGAGTATATCTAAACAACCCCAATCAAGAACAGGGTTGTGTTTAACTAACCAGGGAAAACCCAGAACGATGGAGGCTGTAGGGGAGTCAATTATTTGGAAGGTTAACTTCTCCTTGTGCAAAACACCCACAGACATAACTATTTCATGGGTTTCATGGGTCACCAGAGGTTTCTCCAGTGGTCTACCATCTATGGCCTCAACGGCCAAGGGTGTCTCCCTTCGGATCAAATTCAGGGCTGCGGTTTTGGCAAAGGTCTCATCCATAAGGTTGTCTGCCGCACCCGAATCGATCAGGGCTTTGGTTGTTATAGTGGTTTTATTGACCAAGAGAGAAACCGTAATAAACGGTCTGGAGATGGACATATGAGGGGACAAAGTCATAACACCCGAGGCCGACCCCTCTCTAGGCCTTAGGTGCTGCAGTTTCCCTGTACTTTAGGGCAGGCTTTACAGTGATGCCCCCTCTTCCCACAATAAAGGCATAACCCCTCCCTTCTACGGTACGCTCTTTCGGCCTCAGTTAACCCCGTAGCACCCAACTGCATGGGTTCAGGGGATGGTTGCCTAGGAGCGGGTAACGCTAGCAGTGAAGTACTGGGTAGAGCAGGTAACACCCGTGTATCCAACCGTCTTTGACTACGCCTCTCTCTAATACGGTTATCGATAAGAATCACAGTCTATGACATCATCTAGAAGAGCAGGCAATTCCCTGGATGCTATTTCATCCAGTATATAAGCGGCCAGACCCTCCTGAAAGGCTGTTACGAGGGAGTCATTATTCCAAACCACTTCAGCTGCTAGAGTACGGAATTCGATAGTGTAATCTGCTACAGATCTGTTACCCTGTCGGACCCTAAGCAGAGCCTTGCCAGCAGAAGCAACCCTACCGGGTTGATCAAACGTGCGTCTGAAAGCTGTCAGAAAATCTGCAAAGGACATAGGAGACGTATTTTCCCAAATGGGGTTGGCCCATGCTAAAGCTCTCCCGGACAAGTGGTTTATCAAAAAGGCAATTTTAGATCTGTCAGTGGGATAGGAACGTGGATTCATCACCAAATGGATGTCGATTTGGTTGAGGAAACAACGACACAATGCTGGGTCACCGCTGTAGCGCTGTGGTGGCGTCATGTGAACTACATGAGCGGGAACAGGTACTGCAGTGGGAATGGGTTCGGGCACAGCAGCAGCAGCCTCCTGAACGGCAGGTTGCAAGTGTGCAGTACGAGCCAGTATGGTTTGCAAAGCTTGAGCAAACTGATCCATACGGTGGTCCAAGCCAACCATTCTAGCCTCTTGATTAACTAGGAGCTGTGGTATGTCAGCAGGTTCCATTATGGCCCTGTTGTAATGTCACGATTCGGGGAACCCAACACGCTGGCACACACACACACAAAAGGTGCCGTACCGGACCTTAGAGTGGCCGGGCTAAGCACACACAGAATAGTCAGGAAACAAGCCGAGTAAGGGGAACCAGAAGACAGAATAACGTGAAACGAGCCGAGGTCAAAGGGTAGGAGAAAGTCACAGAGTCAGATAAACAAGCCAGAGAGTACGTAACCAGAAGCTAGTTACTTGCTGTTGATTGCTGGTTAAATAGCTATTGTTTGCAAATAAGCAGAGGCCTACCCAGGTGTTAAACATTCCTAGTGGGCGGTGATTTTAGGAGTTATATAAGGCCTGGTTCCATTAGCTTGTCTAATATAGCTTGGTGCTACTTCTAAGTGCTGTTTCTAAGTGTGTAGCTGGAGATATTACAGAGAGTTTTACAGAAGCTTCAACTGTCTAAGAGTTGTGCTAAGAGCTTTCTTTTTCTACTGTTACAGGTAAGATTCATCTGTAGGAAAAGGTTACACTGGGTGCACAAGGTTTGAATTCCTGTTAGTAGTATAAGGCCATTTGATTTGAGATTAAACTAGTTGCATATTTGATTGCTGGTTGGCAAGCTATTGTTTGCAAATAAGCGGAGGCCTACCCAGGTGTTAATCATTCCTAGTGGGCGGTGATTTTAGGAGTTATATAAGGCCTGGTTCCATTAGCTTGTCTAATATAGCTTGGTGCTACTTCTAAGTGTGTAGCTGGAGATATTCTGGAGATAACCTGGAGGTAATCTGAGGTATTTAGGAGGATAAAGAAAAAAGTTAAGATTTTTTAGATTTAAATTATTCTTATAATTGGAATGGCAGGCTTAGTTCAGTGTAACAATTGCTATGCATTTGTTTCACGTTCCACTTTTTGGAGGTTTGGTTGTTGTCTAATCTGTAGACAGTTCTCTATCTTGCGGCAGGAGGTTGTATTTTTGAAGTCTGAGATTTGTAAATTATCTGGTGAAGAAACTCAGACTGGAACTGCTGCAAAGCCACTGCCGCAGAGACATGCTAGGAAAGGCAGATGGATTACTGTAGGATCTAGTAGACTTAGAGTTGTGGATAAAAGGCATTTTGCACAGTCTGTTGCTCTTCATAATTCATTTTCTGCACTCAGAGTGTAATGTGGTGTTGTGGAGAAGGCACTGAGCTATTGAAGTAATTGTTGTAGAGAGGAGGCACTGAGGCTAGTGGTATTGTGGAAAGGCTGGTACAATTGTTGTGGAAGAGGCACTAGAGGCTAGTAATTGTTGTGGAGAGAGAGCACTGAGGCTAGTGGTGTTGTGGGAGAGAGAGCACTGAGACTAGTGTGGTGTTGTGGAGACGGCTTGGAGACTATGGTGAGGCAGTTGTTGTTAGGTGATTCCATTATAAGAGGTGTGGAGATGGACAATGGTAGTGCTTGTGGGGTGTCTTCCGGAGCTACTGCTCACAGGGGCAGAGAGGCGTATCTGTAATATTGTTAAGCGAGCAAAGCAGGAAGGGGAATTGGATGTACTTGTCCATCTAGGGACAAATGACTTGGCTTGCAATGAGGTTTCAGAGGTTAAGGAAGTTTTTAGTATTTTTGCCAATGATATACGGCAGGTTGCTTCCACACTGTCATTCTCTGAAGTTCTGCCTGTGCATAACACTCAAAACGACAGGCAGATGCATATTAGGGACTTTAACTTGTGGCTTGGTGAATGGTGTCGGGAGCAAGGATTTGGCTTTATTTCTCATGGTAGCTCTGTTTGGAATGGAAATAACCTGTACAAAAAAGATGGTTTGCATCTTTCTCAAAAGGGAACAAATGTTCTCAGTGAGCAGTTCAGAGGTTTTTGCTAGGATGTATTTAAACTAGGAG
>OW240915.1:136942731-136964525 GCA_933207985.1 Pelobates cultripes | reverse complement strand
CCCTCTCCCTCCCCCCCTCAAATTTCCTTCCTCTCCCACTGACACCCGGCGGGCGCGCGAGGGAGCACTTGCCCTGGCTGAGTGCTTCCTCTTCAGCTCCCTCGCACACCGTACTGATGCCGGAGCCAGAAGATGACATCATCTTCCGGCGTCGGCATCAGTACGCGGCGTGCGAGGGAGCTGAAGAGGAAGTACTCAGCCAGGGAGAGTGCTCCCTCGCGCCGGCCCGTCCGCCGGGGGTCAGCAGGGCCAGCCTCTGGGGGGGCCCTGAGGTGACCGGCTGCTGGGCCCCCCAGGAGAAGAGGCTGGCCCAGTGGGTACATACCGGGGTCGCAGGACCCCCTGCGACCCCGGTATGTACACCACTGAATGTGGGGCCCAGACGACCTGAGCAGTCCGGGCCCCCCAGGACCGCCGGGCCCATGACAACCATTACGGTTGTCATGCCCTGATGGTGGCCCTGCTCAGCAGACTCTCGTCCCACAGCTCCCATAGTCTACGGAATGCTCCCGAGGACCCTCATATTCTAGCAGTCAGATAATCCTTGAGATTACAATCTGTAACGGATCACCTGGCACCCCGACTGGGTACCTCCGTTGAAGAATGCTCCTAGCGCTTACAGAGGGCTCCAAGCGCTCCGCCAGACACCACAACCACCGTAGACCCCACGAACCACCGCAGCTTGGTTGGGGTCTCACCGTCTCCTACCCACCCTGGACCTACGACAAGGCTCCAGGTTCCAGTGGGTGAAACTCTCCTCCAAGAGAGTGAAGCAGGAACAAGCTCTTACAAGAGCTCAGTGATTATAGCAAGGGAATATGCAGAGCATAGCAATCCCTTGTAGCAGATTCCCCAATAAGAGACAGGACTCAGATTGAGGGTGAAGTAGAACTGACTGTACTGGCACATACAGCCTCTTTTATTCACAATCCACAAACATAGTACTGCCCACAGGGTTTTGAAATACAACCAATCAATCAGTACAATACACACAGAAACTCCCACACAAAATCCTCCCCTCTGCCTGTGATATGATTACTGAACACAATGGTTAATCTAATTATCACAGGCAGAGAAATACAGTATTATAAAACACATCACAGGGACCCCAAAACATGCAATAACCCCATAAAAGTCCTTGGAACCGGGGGATCTGGGTGAACCACATATCCAAAATTCACCCAGATCCGTTCAGTACTTTGGAAGATACAGTTTAATGCAGATTCCACAGAACATATGCAGGCTAAATGAAAAACAATTACTGTATAATGTGTCCCCTGTTGTATAGTCCAAAACCACTGCATGATGTCTCTGCACCAAATACCGGCGAGATGGCACCGTGTGAAAAGTCCAAACAGTGTCTGTGAGTTAAAATGGCCGCCATCCATTGTTCTCACTATGTGCCTCTGATACAGGAAATGGTGGCCACCCAGTAACTCCACAGTATGTCCCCAGATGGTTCTTAAAGGGCCAGCAGCAGCACAACACAAATCCACTATGCCCAAATCATGTCTTAAAAGGGCAATACATCCCAGGGGCCATAGTCACATGGCTGGAGGCTGGCGATCAGTCTTCTCCAATGCCCAGTGGCGAGGTCGGTTTCGCTACATTTCTCCCCTTTCCCAAAAAGACTAACAAGGTATCTGACCTCCTGTCGGTCAGTGCCTTGGTTAGTCCAGCAACCCACCCACAAAACATAGTCAGTAGTGCAGCCCACCCACAATGAAAAGTTACTGTACCTGGGGTAGTGGGTAGCTTGTCCATGTCCAGGGGCTCCACCACAGGTCTGGGGAGTACTAGCCCTCCAGATCGGTGGGTTGCTGCGTGGGCAGAGACCAGCGGTACTCTGCCCTGGTGCCACCGCTACCACGGAAGTAGCCTGGTTGGGACTCAGCTGAGGAGAAGGGTTAGTAGGCTCCTCCCTCTGGACCTGGTGTTGCTGCTGGAGGGGAAAACAGGCTGTCTCCCCTTTGGATAAACAGCCCTGCTGCAGGGGGACAGAACCAACTGTCCCTACACCCTGTGGTTTGGGCACAGAAACCACGGTCCCATCTGCACTGGTGTGGGGCTTATCATTTCCCCTTGGTGGGCTAGGCTGCCGCTGGGGAGGGGGAACGAGACTCTCCCCTCCTGGTAGAATACTCTGCCGCTGGGGAGCAGGACCAACTGTCCATACTCCCTGTAGCTTGGGCGCAGAGACCACGGTCCCATCTGTGCTGGTGGGGGGCTTAGTGTCTCTCCTTGGTGGGCTACGCTGAAGCTGGGGACAGGGGGTAACAAGCTCCTCTCCCTTACACACTTTCAGCCGCTGGGGAGGAAGGACGGCACCTTCGGCTCCCTGTGATACATACTGCCACTGGTGAGGAAGGACAGCACCTTCAGCTCCCTGTGATACATACTGCCGCTGGGGATCTGGGCCAACCACCCAGCATCCCTGTAGGGCCGGTAGAGAGACCGCCGTCCCATCTCCACCTGCCATCTGTGGGTCTTCCCAGGACCAGTCTGTGAGGTCTCTCAACATTTGCGAGTAAGAACCACCTGCTTCCGCACCTCGCAACTCCGGCTGCTGCTGGGGATCTGGGCCGGCTGCCCAGCATCCTGGTGGGCCCGATGGAGAGACCTGTCTATGAGGACCCCTACTTCGGGTTCCTCCGGCCGCCTCAGGGAAAGACGGCTAACCTCCTCGGATGCAGTCTCTACTCGGCTGCTGTGACACTCCCTCCGCTGAGCATACTCTCTCTCTTTCGCCAGCCGGAATTCTCGGTACAGCGTTGTGTTTCGCTCGGCCGTAACCTGGTTCCAGATCACCCGGCGTACCTCCATGGGTAAGTCATCCCCATACTGGGCCACTCGCTGCCTCACCTCGGCCATCCAATCATCGCCAGAGCCTTCCATACTTGTCTGCTCCAAGTTGCTGGATACCTCTGCTCCCAGGGGCGCTGCACGTGTGCTAGCGTTGCCCTCAGTTTGTAACTCCACGAACGGTGTCTCTGAGCTGCTTTACCTCGCACTAGGACGCCATCCCACAGCTTGACACCAATGTAACAGATCACCCGGCACCCCGACTGGGTACCTCCGTTGAAGAATGCTCCTAGCGCTTACAGAGGGCTCCAAGCGCTCCGCCAGACACCACAACCACCGTAGACCCCACGAACCGCCGTAGCTTGGTTGGGGTCTCGCCGTCTCCTACCCACCCTGGACCTACGACAAGACTCCAGGTTCCAGTGGGTGAACCTCTCCTCCAAGAGAGTAAAGCAGGAACAAGCTCTTACAAGAGCTCAGTGATTATAGCAAGGGAATATGCAGAGCATAGCAATCCCTTGTAGCAGATTCCCCCAATAAGAGACAGGACTCAGATTGAGTACTGCCCACAGGGTTTTGAAACACAGCCAATCAATCCGTACAATACACACAGACACTCCCACACAAAATCCTCCCCTCTGCCTGTGATATGATTACTGAACACAATGGTTAATCTAATTACCACAGGCAGAGAAATACAGTATTATAAAACACATCACAGGGACCCCAAAACATGCAATAACCCCATAAAAGTATATCCTTGGAACCGGGGGATCTGGGTGAACCACATTTCCAAAATTCACCCAGATCCGTTCAGTACTTTGGAAAATACAGTTTAATGCAGATTCCACAGAACATATGCAGGCTAAATGAAAAACAATTACTGTATAATGTGTCCCCTGTTGTATAGTCCCAAACCACTGCATGATGTCTCTGTGCACCAAATACTGGCGAGATGGCACCGTGTTGAAAAGTGCAAACAGTGTCTGTGAGTTAAAATGGCCGCCATCCATTGTTCTCACCATGTGCTTCATCCATTGTTCTCACCATGTGCCTCTGATACAGGAAATGGTGGCCACCCAGTAACTCCACAGTATGTCCCCAGATAGTTCTTAAAGGGCCAGCAGCAGCACAACACAAATCCATTATGCCCAAATCATGTCTTTAAAGGGCAATACATCCCAGGGGCCATAGTCACATGGCAGGTGGCTGGCGATCAGTCTTCTCCAATGCCCAGTGGCGAGGTCGGTTTCGCCACACACTCGCTATGTGTGGTGCTTCTGGTTTTAACCATGTGTATGGTTAAAGGCTGCGATAGCCATAGGCGTGTGCAGCCTTTTGCATTAGGGTGTGTGTGTGCTGTGTGTGTGTGCTGTGTGAGGGTGCTGTTAGTGTGATGTGTGTGTGAGGGTGCTGGTAGTGTACTATGTGGGTGAGGGTGTTTGTCTGTGCACGCTTGTGAGGGTGCTGTTAATGTACTGTGTGTGAGGGTGCTGTTTGTGTGTGTGTGAGTGCTTGTGAAGGTGCTGTTAATGTACTGTGTGTGAGGGTGCTGTTTGTGTGTGAGGGTACTGGTAGTGTGCTGTGTGTGTGTGAGGGTGCTGTTTGTGTAATGTGTGTAAGGGTGCTGTGTGTGTTTGTGAGGGTGCTGTGTGTGTGGGTGCTGTATGTGTCTGTGTGTGCTGTATGTGTGTAGGTGCTGTGTATGTCTGTGGGTGCTGTGTATGTCTGTGGGTGCTGTATGTGTGTAGGTGCTGTGTATGTCTGTGGGTACTGTATGTGTGTTGTCAGAATATTTATATCAACAGACATTTTGTGCTGAAAAGAAATTAAAAGTGCATATTGCCAAATTCACTCAGAACAAAGCGGACTCCATTTTGCTATCTTCAGGATAACAAAAACACATAATTTCCTTAGTTTCTTCTTACTTTCACTAACCACTAAGGAATGCGTTATCTAAACACAGACACTAGTGACAGAGAAGACTAAGTAATTAACTTTACTTTCTAAATTTTACAAGGTTCCATTGTAGTAAGGGGTGAGATTGAGTTTAGAACTGTCAATTTTACAAGTTACGATCAAAGTAGTTGCCACAAAGACTGGGACAAACGCTTTGAACTGACAGCAAATCTAAGTTATGGTAGTCATTTTAGATAAGCCAAATGACGTCAAAATCGTCATCAGGAAAAGTTAACTCTTTCCTGGATAGGAAGGTTTCGTTAGACGAGACTGCCCTCTATGGATCAAATACCTAAATTGTGAACCATCAATTGGACACACCTACGGCTTCCTATTGGTTTATCAACTAATGACGTACAGAGAATCTGGCCCTTTAAAAGTTAGGACAAAGGGAAGACAGGGTTAGTTGGAGTTGAGAGACAGAGAGAGATGAATTGAAGTTTGGGGATTCCAAATCGGACATGCAGAGAAATCCAGGACAATATCTGGGACTAACTCTCTACCCTTAAACTCTCTTGGACATAAACTCTTAAACTCTTTAATACTTTTTCTATCACTCACGCACCTCCATACAACCAATCAAGTTTCTGGGACTACCTACTTTTATGGCTCTTCACTGTGTAAAGCTTTACTTTTGTCTGTAAGGATACCCTCATAAATCTTAAGTGACAGATGGCGCTGTTAGCCTTTGGAACATGTATAATCATTCCATTGTATTGCATACTTGTGTGGTACTAAATATTCACTGATTAATATCATGCATGCTGCCTAATATTATTGTTAATTAATTGTTACAATAAAATAAAATCTATTTTTATAACACATTGTGATCATTAATTGTATGGAATACTTTTCACTTATTTGATAACGATCTCTAGATCTAAGAGAATTGAAATAGTGGGCAATTCTCGACTGCTTAATATTATCAACCCATAAATATTCCCACAGTGTAGGTGCTGTGTATGTGTGTGGGTGCTGTGTATTTCTGTGGGTGCTGTATGTGTGTTGGTGCTGTGCATATGTGTGGGTGCTGTATGTGTGTAGGTGCTGTGTATGTCTGTGGGTGCTGTATGTGTGTGGGTGCTGTATGTGTGTGGGTGTGGGTGCTGTATGTGTGTGGGTGATTGTGGGGGGTGGAGGTGGGGGTACATTACTTAATATCCCCCCTCCCTTCTTACTTTATGTAGGGAGGGGGGATTCTTGTTCCTTGCTGCCTTCCCTGGTGGTCCAGTGGAGGTGGGGGCAGATTACTTAATATCCCCCCCTCCCTTCTTACCTTATGTAGGGAGGAGGGATCCTTCCTTTCTGCCTTCCCTGGTGGTCCAGTGGAGAGTGAACTCTAGCCTGCGGGATCTGAGATCTCGCGAGAGGAACCGGCGGAGCTGCCAGCAATAGCTCCCCGGGTCCTCTCCTGCCTCTGTCTCTGCCTGTGGGTCGGTGGGAAGGGAGGCTTAGAGCAGAGCCGGCACTCGGATAGCGCCAGCTCTGCATGAGCCGACAGGGGAGATCCTGAGATCTCCCCTGCCGGTCTCACTCCATAGGCGTGCCGCAGGGATTAGGGTGTGCCCAGGCACACCCGGCACACCCCGTGCGCACGCCTATGGCTATCGCTCGCCTTGCGGCTAAGATAATTTTGTGAATTAGTGTTTGCTCCCTTTTCGTCCATTCGTCTATAGATCTATTCAGAAGATACACCCATGGGTCGAAGTCTGGGGCCCTGGAAAAAACCTGCGTCAGAAGGTCCTTCATGGCCATCCAAAATCTAGTGATTCTTGGACACCCCCACCAAATATGCAGGTAAGTCCCCTTTTCCCAGCACCCCCTCCAGCATTCGCCCGTGGTGTTTTTGTTCATCTTAAATAGCTTGACAGGGGTCGTATACCAACGGAACATCGTTTTAAAGGATTGTTCCTGCAATGTCACGCACACAGAGGTGGTTCTGCTAGTCTCCCATATCTCCTGCCACTCTACTCCTTCAAGTTCCTCGCCCAGGTCTCTTTCCCATTGTGCAATATAGGTCAGCTCTCCCCATTCCTGGGTTTCGGAGCAGAAGTGTGCGTAAAGTTGTGTTATGAGTCCCCTAGGTATACTTCCCGAGTTACACATGGATTCAAAAAACTTCAGTGTTTTGTGTGCTATTGCTTTTATGTGGGGCTGTCTGGTAAAGTTCTTAATCTGCAGATATCGGAAGAAGTCCGCAGGTGTAAGGTGTCTTCCCTGTTTGTGTTTGTCGAAAGTAATTATGTCAGAGCCCTGGTGTATTCTCTGAAGGCCCGCATGTTCTAGATTCCTAAAATTCCTTGCCGCCATACCTGGGGTGAATGCCCTGTTGCGTAGTATTGGCATAAGGGGGAGGGAGAGGTCGCCAATCCGTACTTCTGACCGCAGGAATCCCACAGCCTAAGGGAGTTCAGAATTGCCGGGCAGGTGACCCTGATCAGAGGCCTATGTTCCATGGGAACCCACATCGCAAACTGGGGCAGATCTGTCCCCATCATGAGCGACTCTATTTCCACCCATTTCTGTTCATCAGGGGGTGAATGCCACAGTGCTACCTGTGCCAATTGTGCCGCCACATAGTGAAATAAGTCAGGAAGGCCGAGCCCACCCCTCGTCTTTGGCCGGTACAGGACGTGTCTAGATATGCAGTGTTTTTTATGCTGCCACACAAAGTCACCTATCGCTCGTTGGAGTGGGGTAAGTTGTGCCTTGGTCAGGGGGACCAGTAGTGCCTGGAAAAGGAATAGGGCTCTCGGTAGGATATTCATCTTTACAGAGTGAATCCTCCCTATCCAAGATATTGGTTTGTCGGTCCACCGTTCTATATATCTTGTCAATGTGTGCCATAAGGGTGTGTAGTTGCAAGAGTAAAGATTGTCTGGGTTAGTCGTTAAGTGAATTCCAAGATACTTGAGAGAGTGTGTTTCTATCTTTATATGATGCGCCCTGTGTATCTGGGCTATGTCTGCCACTTGCATTTTTATGGGGAGTGTGCTCGAATTCGCCTTGAAGCCTGATATTTCCCCATACGCTGCTAAGACCTCACTCAACGCCCTCATAGAGTCCCTAGGCCTCGTGAGCGTCAGGAGCACATCGTCAGAGTAAGCTGCTACTAAGAATTCCCTGCCTCCCACCCTCACTGCCTGGACCTCCGGGTGTATCCTGAGCGCCTGTGGAAAGGGTTCCAGCGATATGACAAAAAGTAGTCTAGTTCCATTATAGAGTGGAAAGGGGGAGGGCAGTGTGCCCAAGATCTGAACTTGTGCTCTGAGATTACTGTACATTGCCTTTACTACTGTAAGGTATTCCGCAGGGAACCCCAGGTGTTGCAACAATGTAAACATATAATGCCATTTGACTCTATCAAAGGCTTTTTCAGCGTCTATAGAGACAGCCAGGGTAGATGTGTTCATGACTGTCTGTTTCCATATGAGGTCTATATTTCTACGCGTATTTTCAAACAATTGTCTCCCTGGGATGAAACCAACTTGGTCAGTGTCTATCAGAGAAGTCAAGTGTGGGGAAAGTCAGTCTGCCTGTATCTTAGCTAGTATCTTCATGTCATCGTTTATGAGGGATATGGGCCTGTAGCTACCAGGTAGTAGCGGATCCTTGTCTGGTTTGGGTAGCAATACAATGGACGCTAATGCCATGTCAGGGTCCGGTGTGCCCGCCTCCGTAAAGTTGTTAAATAGTTTAAGCAAGTGGGGTACAAGATCCTCCCGAAAGGTCTTGTAGTAGGACCCGTCAAACCCATCCGGCCCAGGTGCTTTATTTCCTTTAAGCCCTGTGATCGCCCTATCTATTTCCTCCTCAGTGATCTCCGCCGCTAGCTGGGTTCTAGCCTCCCGGGAGAGCTTAGGTAAGCCTAAATCTGTCAGAAATCTGTGGATGCGTTCCGTCTCTTGTTCCATTCTCAGACTGTTAGTAGGTGTGTGATTGTACAATGCCTTGTAGAAGTCGTGAAAGACTCCCGCTATTTCACCTGGGGTAGTTTTTAGTGATACATCTGTATGTCTTATGGACGTGATATGTGTACGCCCCTGTCGGGGCCGTAAAGTCCTGGCTAATAGGGTGTCCATTTTGTTACCTTTTTCATAAAAGGATCGCTTGGACCATGTCATTGATCGTTCCACATCATCTAAGAGCAGTGTTCTTATGTCATGTCTCTTAGCCTCGACCCATCTCCGTGTCTCCCCATCAGGGCGGGCTTGATGTCTCTGCTCTGCTGACTTGAGTTCAATAAGGAGTCTCTCTAAGGTTTTTGTTTTTTCTTAATCGTCGCTAGGCGGATAAGGGGTCCTCTCACTACTGTTTTGTGTGCTGCCCAAATTGAGGGTACTCCTACGTCAGGTGAGTCGTTAAGGGTAAGGAAGTGTATAATCTCCTTATGTACTTGTTCTTTGATCATGGGGTCTCATATTAAGGAGGCGTTGAGCCTCCATGTCCAGGAGGACGCTGCGCAAAGATTTCCCAGGGTAATCGAATCCTCAGCGTGGTCAGACCAGCAATCATTAGCCAAAAAAAAATCTATCCTTGAGTATGTGCCGTGTGGGGCCGAGTAGTACGTGTAATCGACCTCACTCGGGTGCTGAGCCCTCCATACATCCACCAAGCCCGATCGTGTCATAAAGTTGTGTTTCAGTTTGTCCTGTCCCCCCCTCCCCTGTGACCTGAGCAAGCCCCTATGTGTACTTCTATCCACCGCAGGGCTCGGCACTGCACTGAAGTCTCCGCCTACTAGGACCATGCCTCGCGGCAGCGTCTGGATTTTGTCAAGTAATGTGTCCCAGAACTCTGGGTCTGGTTGGTTAGGGGCGTAGATATTAACCAGATGGATTGTATGGGAATATAGAACCCCAGATACTATGATATAGCGCACCTCTACGTCCGCGTCAGTCGCTGTGATCTGCATTGGGCAGCTACTCCTCATCAAGATCGCTACCCCATTGCGCTTACGGTGGGCCCTGGCCTCATGAGAGACTGCATAGGTATGGTCTCTAAGTGTGAAGCGTACCTGTTTAGGCAAGTGTGTCTCCTGGACAAACGCTATATCAGCTCCTGCTCTTTTTAATTCGCGAAAGAGAAGGCGCCTCTTGGTCAGGGCGTTAAGACCCCTCACGTTCAGAGAGGTAATGTTCATAGTCATGATACCGAACTAGACACAGAGCTATTGAGAGGATCTTCCCCCTTTTCAAAACAGAATATAAAACTTGAGGACTTGTTATGGCTATCAACCAGAACTACCCCATAACTCGCTGAGTACTATGAAGTAGTAATGAACCATGAGGTATCGTATAGCATGCCCGCCCCTCCCCTCTGGGCTCCCCCATCTGTGTCAAAAAAGAGTCAGTGTTGTACCGAGCAGTAGGGTGCCCCCCATATATATTTGCTATAACCTATCTCCCTCCCTCCTGAGGTTTAGAACACCACTCCGTATGGCTTTAGGACCCCTGTCTTAGGAATAAGAGCCCACCCAAGGCCCTGTACCGATGTTCCGGTGTCTGAGTATTTGGGGTCTACCTTCATGCATTTTTATGGTGTTTCCTTGTTTTTTTTGTTAAAAGGTTTGTTTGCCTCCGTTTAAATGGTTGCTGTATACCCTATACATGCCGCTGTACCCTATCCCTCCCCGGGTTTGTTTGCCTCCATTTAAATGGTTGCTGTATACCATATACATGCCGCTTTACCCCATCCCTCCCCGGGTTTGTTTGCCTCCGTTTAAATGGTTGTTGTATACCCTATACATGCCGCTGTACCCCATCCCTCCCCGTGTTTGTTTGCCTCTGTTTAAATGGTTGCTGTATACCCTATACATGCCGCTGTACCCCATCCCTCCCTGGGTTTGTTTGCCTCCGTTTAAATGGTTGCTGTATACCCTATCCCTGCAGCTGTACACCACCCTACTTCACCCTTCCCTACTTCCCGTACCGTCTCCTTGAAGAGGGGTCCAGATTCCCCGGTAACTGTTCACCCCGCCCCGCGTCTGGCCTGCCCTCTAGGGAAGGTGTCCGGGCCAGCCCCGCCATGGGACCTCTGAGGTGACGGCACCTGACCTCCTACAAAGGTGAATGCCCCCCACCCAGAAGCTCCAGCTCAGTCCCTCGGGTTATATGGAGACATCTCCTCCTATGCTCAGCTGCCTCCTACTGTGTGTCGCTGGGAATGCCTCCTACTGCGTGTCACTGATGCTTGGAGTGCCTAGGAGGTATACATATACAGACAAGTTGCATCAGAAATAGTATGGCATCACACATAACAAGGAGTGAGGGGTTACAGCGGTCCCCCCCACAAGGTCTGCCCTGGTTTCCGGACATGCTGGTTAGACCCTCTGTCCCCGTCACCCACCCCAATGGGGCTGCCAACCGCGACAGCGTATGCCGTGGGCTAATAATGTCCTCCAATGCAGTGCCGGATAGAGCGGTCCAGCCAGGGATTCCCAGACCCCCCAAGGGGTCCCGAGTCACAGCTTCAAAACCCCGCAGCATTTCCCTACATGATATGCGGGCCATAGAGCTCTGCAGGGCCCCACCAGCAGAAAAATGCTCCCAAGGCCTCCCAGCCCATCCCACCCCACCTAGTGTCTTACCCACCCAGCCACTCAGGCGCTATACCCTTGCATCTAACGCTATGTCCCCCCCATCAAGGATCTCCCTCCCCAATAGACCACGAAACCCCCCTCTCCACTTAACGCCCAGAATGCTGTCGGTGCAGGGACAATGCTTTTAAGTATACGATACCCTCCTCAGGCCTCAGTGGCCTCCGGCAGCCTGCCACTCAGTTGGCAGGGGCTGCAGCTCCTCCGTGGGCACAGGAACAGCTGGAAGGTTCAATGGGGGCACCAGGCCCAGATCTCTGAAGAATCGCTTCGGGTCTCCTCCAGGTGTCAGCACATGTACCCTTCCGTCTCTGAATGCCATTAGTCGGAAAGGGAAGCCCCATGTGTAGCGGACTCCAGCCCAGCGCAAAGCTTCGGTGATTGGCTTCCAGTCCCGTTTGCATTGGAGCGTGCTAGGTGCTAAGTCCTGGTATAATGTGATGTTAGCACCTCCATGTGTGATGGGGCCCTCTCTGCTCTTCTGGAGTATCGCTTCTTTAGTCGGGAAGTGCAAAAATTTGACGATGAGTTCGTCTCAGGACGCCATGCCCGGAGGGCCCTATGTGCCCTTTCAATCTGCTACAAATTGTCAGGAATGTTCAGTAGGAGCGGTTTAAGGATGGTGAGTATGAGGTCAGCAAGGGGCCCCTCTCCCTCCTTCTCCGGCAGGCCTCTAATCCGGAGGTTGTTGCGCCGAGACCGATTAGCAGCATCCTCCAACGCCAGGTCGGCTTCCAGTAAGCGCGAGGTGAGCATATTGACCTGGGCCACTACCTCCTCCATGCGCTCCTCCAGGCTCCCGGTTCTCGCGCCTAGTGCGTGGATTTCGTTCCGCAGGACGGTCGTGGACTTCACAATCTCTCCCGCCAGGTATGATCTCACTTCAGTGAGCTTCGCCAATATTTGTGTGGTGTCACACTGGGTTGGCTCCGAGACCACAACGCTGCGCGGCTGTGCCATCTTGGTCCAGTGCTGGTCCCGGTTTATTGGCGGTAAGCATGTCCATTACCGAAGCTCCAGCCTCCAACCCCTTCTTAGGCACTTTCTTAGGATTCCGTTTCTCCATTAGTCAGTCGGTGTCAGGCTGATTATATGGCTAAAGTAGGCTTAATACAGCGTTATCGGAGCAGAGCCTCACACAAACACGTCCAGCTCTCTCCGAGGTCAGGCCATGCCCCTTTCCTACTTGTTCTATGTTACACTTTGTATATATTGTGTATTCATATTGTTTTTGTATTTTATTGTACCCTATTGTATCAATGCAATGTTTTGTGGACCCAGGACATACTTGAAAACGAGAGAAATCTCAATGTATCTTTCCTGGTAAAATAATTTAATAAATAAATAACTAGACATCATGGCACCTCTTACACTTAAACACAGATAGAGCCCCCAACCATGGCACACCAAGTTGACTTGATACCTCCAAAAAAACCTCTCTCATCTCTCCCCTTCCCCTTACAGTACTTCCAACAACCTCACTCCCTCTGTTGTTCTTTGTTCATTTGCACCCGCTACAGCGGAAGAGGTTTCTGCTCTGCTTTGGTCCTCCCGCCCTACTACCTGGTCCCTTGATCCTATTCCCTCGCATCTCATCCGTACTCTGTCTCCCTCTCTTGCTTTGCCTCTCACAAAAATTCTTAATCTCTCCCTCTCCTCTGGCATATTTCCTTTACGCTTCAAACATGCAACTGTAACCCCAATTCTAAAAAAGCCCAACCTTGACCCTAACTACCCGTCCAACTACCGCCCTATCTCGCTACTGACTTTTGCATCCAAGTTACTTGAAAGACTTGTGTATGTGAGATTGACAGACTTCCTCGAGTCCAATTCTCTGCTCAACCCACTTCAGTCTGGTTTTCATGCTCAGCACTGTGTAGAAATGGCTCTGACCAAAGTGTCAAACTATCTACTCGCTGCAAAATCTCATGGTCACTACTCTATCCTAATTCCCATTGACATTTCCGCTGCTTTTGATACTGTTGATCATCAACAACTTATTCTCATCCTCCGTAATCTCGGTCTATGAGATATTGCTCTCTCCTGGTGCTCCTCCTACCTCATCCAGAGCTCTTTTAGTGTTTCTTTCTCTGGCTCTGACTCTTCCTCCCAACCTCTCTGTAGGCATCCCCCAAGGTTCAGTCCTTGGTCCCCCCCAACTGTTCTCGATCTATACTGCCTCCCTTCGTAAACTCAAGAGCTCCTTTGGCTTAAAATATCCCTTCTATGCAGATGACACGCAAATCGGTCCTCCCTTAAACTCTCTCCGCTCCTCTTGACTAGTGCCTCTGACTGCCTCTTTGCTATTCCTAACTGGATGGCTGCCCATTTCCTTAAGCTCAACTTGTTTAAAACAGAACTTCTGGTCTTTCCTTTCTCAATTGTTGCTGCTCCCATTTCTGTCTCCCTCCACGTTAATGGTGCTACCATCAGCTCCACCACACAGGCTCGCTGCCTAGGTGTTCTCTTTGACTCCGACCTCTCCTTCACCCCCCATGTCCAGTCTATCACCAAATCCTGCTGCTTCTATCTCAAAAACATTGCGGGCATCCACCCCTACTTAACGCCAGATGCAGTCGAGGTGCTGTCCATTCCACTGTCCTCTCTCGCCTTGACTACTGCAATCCACTTCTCAGTGGTCTTACGTGTTACCCACTTGCCCTATTGCACTCTATAATGAATGCGGCGGCGAGGCTCATATTCCTGTCTGCCCACACCTCCCACCTTTGCCAGTCCCTCCATTGTCTTCCCGTAACATGTAGGGCTCAATATAAAATACTGGTTCTTGCTTTCAAATCTCTACATAATGCTACTCCCACCTATCTATCCTCCCTAATACACAAGTATGTTCCATCTAGGCCCCTAAGCTCTGCCCAAGACCGGCAGCTATCCTCTGTTTGTACTCCCACCTCTGATGCTCTGATGTCTTTTCAAAATAACTTAACACATCCATTAATGTTTAAACCATTGGCAACAAAAGTGAGTAAACCCCCTAAGTGGAAATGTCCAAATTGGGCCCAATCAGCCATTTTCCCTCCCCGGTATCATGTGACTCGTTAGTGGTCTCAGGTGTGTTACATTTGGTGTTATTGCTCTCACACTCTCTCATACTGGTCACTGGAAGTTCAACATGGCACCTCATGGCAAAGAACTCTCTGAAGATCTGAAAAAGAGTTGTTGCTCTATATACATATTGCCAAGACCCTGAAACTGAGGTGCAGCACGGTGGGCAAGACCATACAGTGGTTTCACAGGACAGGTTCTGCTCAGAATAGGCCTCGCAATAGTGGTCCTTTAAACTGTTTTTATTAAGCTGTTCCTTTAAGCTGAATATTACTTATTAAGTCTCTGTTAGTCAATACAGTTTGTATTGAATATTTACAAGTACTTGAATGGCAAGTATAAATGGCAATAATAATAATGTTAGTGTCTTTCTCAAATACTCAATTCACTCATCCCGAATAGGGTTTTAGTGCCCACCAATATCTTTAAAAACCTTAGGGTAATTGATTATTGCTTTTTGATATTGGTGCTTCACGAATCATGAATTTAATGATTAGGTACAACAACCCAACATCCAGAAGAGAAAGATTTTACCTTCTATTTTAATCCTCAAGATTCGTATTTTCAGATTGATTTTCTCTTTACAAGAGCATCATTTTTAGAATGCTGCTTAAAGGACCACTAAAGGCACCCAGACCACTTCAGCTTAATGAAGTGGTCTGGGTGCCAGGTCCATCTAGGGTTAACTCTTTCTGCTGTAAACATAGCAGTTTCAGAGAAACTGCTATGTTTACCTATGGGTTAATCCAGCCTCTAGTGGCTGTCTCATTGACAGCCGCTAGAGGCGCTTCTCATTGTGATCTTCACAGTGAGAAGACGCCAGCGTCCATAGGAAAGCATTGAGAACGCTTTCCTATGGACTGGCAGAATGTGTCAGGGAGCCTGGCAGGGGAAAACAGGTAAGATTTAACCCCTTCCTCACCCTAGAGCCCGGCGGGAGGGAGGCCCTGAGGGTGGGGGGGACCTAGAGACTCTATAGTGCCAGGAAAACGAGTATGTTTTCCTGGCACTATAGTGGTCCTTTAAACTCAAAAATTGGTAATATAAGTTGGTCGGATCATGCCCCTGTATTTCTGACCCTTAAAATCAACCCACAGTATAAGATTCGTTCCAAATGGACATTAAACGACTCCATCTAACGGTCTGAAAGCAGAAAAAAAGACTTGTTTAAAGCTGCTGAAATGTTCCTTAGAGAAAATGATAATGATACAGTATCTGATGCCATGTTATGGTGTTCTATGAAGTGTTTTCTTAGGGGATACCTGATAAAGCAGGGTGCATATCTTAAAAAAAAGACAAGGTTAAACTCTAAATGATCTCGACATTCTCCTTGCTGGACTGGAGAGAACAAATAAGCTTCATCCCACAAATGATTCCGATAAACAAATAGTATAAATTCAGAAAGGACAAAAACCGATAAAAGACAACGGGAACAGACCTATGCACTAGATCCTAGGATAATAGTGGCGGTCTAGACTCGTGGTATGATGTACTGCAGGGAGACTCCAGGGGCTTAACCCCAGTATAGATAATGAACAAAAAACAAAAGGGTAGATGCTGATGGTCTCAGTGTAGATAAAGACATGAGGCCATATGCATCACCTTGATATAAATATAGCCACGTAGGATATAAGTATTAATTATTGGCTTGACTAACCCAAAACAGAATTGAGACCATGAAATAACTGAAAAAAATAAAGTATATACAAGTGTAAATAGTGCAACTATGCATCCAAGGTAGAAGCAGGTAGAGGTCACGTCCAAATGAAAAAGGGGAAATGATATAGGGTACTGAAATAATGCTTTATTAAAAGACTTGTTTAAATGAAAAAAATCAGTCCCCACTTATGACCCCTCTCTCTGGTCTAACACTTGTGCTCCTCTGAGTGCTGTCTCCTAAAGTACTAGATCTCGAACCCTAACTGTCCAGGGTACATTAAATCCCATTATTAGAGCCATCCAGATTTGCCAACTAGCGATAATGGATAAGGTCCCTAAAGTAAAAGGCAGTTTTGGGCTGTTGATCGTGGTCACAAAAAGACCAAACAAAAAATGCAGGATTACAGCACAGTAATATCCAGAGGAGAAATACTTTAAGATAGAAAGGAGGGAGTAAGCAGTATGAGGTAAAGGGGTCAGTATCAAATAAACTGACAGTAGAATTTATAAAGCCTCTGTCCCTGTAAATCTATCTAGACAGGCATAGTAGCAAAGAGATAAGACAGTGAAAGGTAATCAAATCATGTTTGAGTTTAAAGGACCACTATAGTGCCAGGAAAACATACTCGTTTTCCTGGCACTATAGTGCCCTGAGGGTGCCCCCACCCTCAGGGTACCCCTCCCGCCTGGCTCTGGAAGGGGGAAAGGGGCTAAAACGTACCTTTTTCCAGCGCTGGGCGGGGAGCTCTCCTCCTCCGATCCGCCCTGTCGGCTGAATGCGCACGCGCGGCAAGAGCTGCGCGCGCATTCAGCTGGTCGCATAGGAAAACATTCATAATGCTTTCCTATGGACGCTTGCGTGCTCTCACTGTGATTTTCACAGTGAGAAGCACGCAAGCGCCTCTAGCGGCTGTCAATGAGACAGCCGCTAGAGGCTTTGGGGGAAGGCTTAACCCATTGATAAACATAGCAGTTTCTCTGAAACTGCTATGTTTATCAAACAATGGGTTAACCCTAGAAGGACCTGGCACCCAGACCACTTCATTAAGCTGAAGTGGTCTGGGTGCCTAGAGTGGTCCTTTAAGAGTTCTTAAATCAAACGATACTCAGTGCCCATAATAAAAAAAAATTAAAATAAAAAAAAAAAGGAAAAAACGCCCGACGCGCGTTTCTGTGCTTGTGTACTGCACCTTCGTCAGGGATAGAGGCTTTATAAAGAAACAGAATTAAACAGATTACATATGAAGACTCTCCCTGTCTTTCTCCCCTCCAGATCGGCAAGGCGTTTAGATCATATTATGAAACGTTATATAATTTACCTGAGTCACAAAAGTCAGACCAACAAATGGCAGAATTTAAAAAAAAAAATTAAACGTGACAGTTCTTACCCCTGAAAAACTTTTATTACTCCACGAACCCTTTACGCAAAAATAGATCTTTAATACAGTTGGGGAAATGAAGAAGGTGAAAGCACCAGGTCCAGATGGATTTACCTCTTTATTTTACCAGATTTTACATCCGGTGATTGGCCCATTACTGAACCGTGTGTACAACGCTATAGCCAAACCAGAAGGCTTTCCAAAATAGATTCTTAAAGCTACTATCTCACCTATCTTAAAACCCGGCAAAGATCCAACTATTGTAACTAATTAAAGACCCATCTCAGTAATAAACTTAGACATAAAAATATATTCTAAGATTTTAGCACATAGATTAAAACCAGGTCATCTCAAATTTAATCAATCCGGATCAAGTAGATTTTGCGTTGGGCAGGGGAGGACAATACCCGCAGAACCATTAACATCATTAATGAAATTCACCGTAGAAAAATTCCATCAATTATTATGGCACTCAACGCAGAAAAAGCGTTTGATAAGAGTAAATTGGAGATTTTTAGCACAGACTCTGCGGGCATTTGGACTTACCGGCCGGTTCACAGATCTGACTATGTACACACTTCCAAGTGCGAAAATCATGGGTCCCTTTCTTAGTTGGAAGAGTCTCGAAATACATAATGGCACTCGCCAGGGCTGTCCTCATAATTGAAATACTGGCTGCTTTTTGGTGGAAAACACATAATATCACAGGTATAAGAGGAGGAAACCAAGACCATCAAATATCCATGTATGCAGATGATATTTTGCTAACACTGTCTTCTCCTAGCTCCTCGTTCTCTACAGTTTTTACAAATAGTTTGTATTCCAACTATAAAATAAATCTTTCTAAAACTCAAATTATTCAATTTTACTTATCGGATTTAGAAATTCATAACGTGAGATAGTTTGAAACATTAGATTGGAATAATAAAGAGATTCAATACCTGTGAAATAAACTTTGTGCTAAACCTGGGAACTTGATCTCCAAAAACTATTCAGATTTGATTATAGATGTTAAAGATTGTATTTTTTTGATGGAAGGGCTTAGAGATATCGTGGTTAGGACGGATAATATCATCAAGGCTTATCTAGTCCCTACAGCTCTTTACCTTTTCAGAGCCATCCCAATTCCAGTTCCTTTGGTCATAATAAGAGAGATTGAGATTCTTTTTTCTATGTATGGGGATCCAAGAAACCAGGAATCCCTGGAGATATCCTTGAAAGAAGACAGATGCTAGTAGATTGGGATATCCTGACCTACATAAAATGAAGCATGTATGCTTTCAGACTTATTTATGATAAATATAAACACAAACAAAAAACTGGGCTGATACTGGAAAGAAATAATTGTAGAGGACTTGATCCTTATCTCTTTCTATGGGCGGACCCTAAACGTTTCAAATCTTTTAATATATCCAATCTGATACTAACAGGTCTTATAAAACGGATGTTTAAATTTAGAAAAAAAAAGTTCTCTACAAGAAAATATATAAGACTGCTAGCCCCATCATAGCCCTGTCCATACATAAAATTACTGTATTTTAGGAGGGCTGTTGAAACTTTGAAAGGAATTCAAAAAGTGATAAGTACAGAGGTCCCAGTTACTATATTTGAGGATTTGTTTGTTGATTTGAAACTAGATTCCTGGCCAAACAAAAATATAAAGCTGTTTCAAGAGGGAGGATTTAAAGGACCACTATAGTGCCAGGAAAACATACTCGTTTTCCTGGCACTATAGTGCCCTGAGGTTGCCCCCACCCTCAGGGTCCCCCTCCCGCCCGGCTCTGGAAGGGGGAATTGGGTAAAAACTTACCTTTTTCCCGCGCTGGGGCGGGGAGCTCTCCTCCTTCTCTCTTCCTCCGTTCCGCCCCGTCGGCTGAATGCGCACGTGCGGCAAGAGCTGCGCGTGCATTCAGCCGGTCACATAGGAAAGCATTCATAATGCTTTCCTATGGACGCTTGCGTGCTCTCACTGTGAAAATCACAGTGAGAAGCATGCAAGCACCTCTAGTGGCTGTCAATGAGACAGCCACTAGAGGATTAGGGGAAAGGCTTAACCCATTAATAAACATAGCAGTTTCTCTGAAACTGCTATGTTTATAAAAAAAATGGGTTAACCCTAGAAGGACCTGGCACCCAGACCACTTCATTAAGCTGAAGTGGTCTGGGTGCCTAGAGTGGTCCTTTAAGAGTATTAAATTGAGATGTTAATATCCCAATAAGTCAATATTTTAGCATATATAGAATCCAATACTATATTGTTAAACATCAGTTTTCTGAGGACAATGTTGAGATGTTATCCCAAATAGAAAAATTGTTAACCAACCGGGGGATCTAAAAAGATGGAATTATATGCCAGGACAGTGGAAAGATTCCCTAAAGCTTGGAGTAGATGGTCTCATTGAGAGAGTGTGAAAAATATGGTCCATTATTACAAAAAGAGCTACACATTATATAAACATTCAGGAACTAACTCCAATTTAAGATCATGTTTACACACAAGTGATACATAAGTTTAACCCATCAATGTCTGAGGACTGTTGGCGGTGTAAAGAAAAAAATAGGTAACAATCTACACATGTAGTGGGAGTGGAAACTCACTATGCCTACTTGGGAAGAGATTTTTGGGGTTATCTCTGCCTTGACGTTTGTATTTAACCCTCATCCGAACATAGCTTTACTTCATTGTGGTTTAACAATTTTATCATCAACACTGAGGAGTTTGGTCATTCACGTGCTGTGGCCATGAAGCTTATAATTAAATATATAAGTTGGGGAGAGGTAGAAAAACAGATTGACCATGTAGCTATGATGGAAAAAGTATTTTTTTTATCTCTCCGCGTAAATTAGAAGGATTTTATAAGATATGGCATCCTTGGTACACTAAATTCCCAGAAAGGAATTCGTTTCCTGTTAGCTTTACCAAGGAACCGAATGACTAACGGAGGACCAGAGTAGGGTGCACATTGAAAATTGTGAAGGTTGCCTGTCTATAAAAGGTTTTGTTGTTAGGTATAGGAAAAGTAGTGCTCCTTGTTACTAAATTTATGGTAGGGGTTTTTCGCAATTGTTTCTTTTGCGATTCCTTGTTGATAAATATTAAATGCAGTGGTCTTTACTACAATATTTAGCAGAGATTAACACTTAAAAGGCTGCATAATAAGTGTCACAATACCCATCAGGTAAATAGCCTGAGATGTCTGCATTACATGAACATATACTTTTGGGTGGCAGTTGTTTTATGTGATGACTATTAGGCTTACAAGACGAACATACCAACTTCTATAATTGCCCGACACTGAACTCACATTTTACTCCCTGTATTTTGTGACTACCATAAATAAATCGGGACACAAAAATGAATTTATTCTGCATTACTTTTCATAAGCTGCACTAATTATAAACATATTATTATTGCCAATACTGTGGGGAAAGAAAGGTTTTTGTTTAATGTTTTTTAATTTTTTAATTAATAATGACAATTTACATGTCACATCAAATGAAAGCCCTGTCATTTAACCAATAATGTACAATACGTATTGGGGGCACTTGAAGAGAAACCCTTAAATTATGGTTGAACAGACATATAGCTCAAATTTCAGGTTTTGTTTTGGTTCAGAACTTGTCTTGTATAATTACCTCTGTAGTTAAGGTGAGGTTGTCATAATTTTACCCCTTAAGGACAGCCTGCACCCTATGCCGTCCTTTTAGTGGTGGCTCTAAACACCTGCGGGCGGCATAGAACGCTGTCCTTGTTCCTCCTGGTCTGGGGGAATTGTCTGACAGCCTAGACCAGTGATGGCGAACCTATGGCACGCGTGCCACAGGTGGCACGCCGGGCCCTCTCTGTGGGCACACGGCCATAGGTTTGCCATCACTGCAGAGTAGGCGCCTGCCTGCCCGAAACGGCAGGCGCCTACTCTGCTTCCGTGTCGGCAGGACCGGAAGCAGGGAGGAAGGATCGAGGAAACAGCTCTCTTGTCCACCCGCGAGCTGTGTGGAGCGTTGCCGCGCGTTACCATGGCAACGCTCCACACAGCATCGCGCGGGAGGACGGGAGAGCTGCAGGACTTGTCATCCTGTCCTGCATACCACCACCAGACCACCAGGGATGGCTGTGTCCCCCCCTCCCCTTCACCAAAGGTTAGAAGAAGGGAGGGGGGGGTACTGATTTAATAACCTATCCCCCCTACCCCCAGCACCCCTACCCACAAAACCCTTACCCCCACTACCCCCAGCACCCCTACTCCCCCTACCCACAGCACCCCTACCCCCACCCACAGAACCCTTACCCCCAGCACCCCCACTACCCACAGCACCCCTACCCCTCTTACCCA
>OW240915.1:136876564-136937325 GCA_933207985.1 Pelobates cultripes | reverse complement strand
ACTCTCTCTCTCACACTCAGACACCTAGTGACAGACGCACTCTCTCTCTCACACTCAGACGCCTAGTGACAGACGCACTCTCTCTCTCTCTCACTCAGACGCCTAGTGACAGACGCACTCTCTCTCTCACTCAGACGCCTAGTGACAGACGCACTCTCTCTCTCTCTCACTCAGACGCCTAGTGACAGACGCACTCTCTCTCTCTCACTCAGACACCTAGTGACAGACGCACTCTCTCTCTCTCACTCAGACACCTAGTGACAGACGCACTCACAGACACACACACTGACAGACATAGTCACTCACAGACACACACACATAGTGCCAGCCAGCCAGACACACACACATTCCCCCTTGCCCCCCCTCCCCCCAGATTATTTTTTAATTTAAATCCACCCAGCCTCCTTACCTTTGGGAGAGCTGGGTGGATTTTTTTTACCTGGGTCCAGTGGGGCTGCTTGCCAGGCTGCTTGGGCAGGGAGGCAGGCAGGCAGTTGGGTGGCCAGCCGAATTCCAAGGCGGGCGACGAGGGAGCGCTGATCTGTGCACCACAGAGTGATGCCGGGAGCCGGAATATGAGCTGAGCAGAGAGAGCTCACCAATCAGCGCTCCCTTGCCGCCTGTCTTGGATCTCAGCTAGCCGCCTGCCACCAGGCTTACAAGGTATTTGACTGGGCATTTGGGAGCGGCATTTTTTTGATGCCCACTTGAAAGTGCCGCCCAAGGCAAATGCCTTGCTTGCCTCGCAGCTAATATGTCACTGCTTCTAGTCATGCAACAATAGAACCTCACTCGCTTGGATACATCACAAGTAGAAATCCTATCCTACTGGAATACAGCTGTGGCTGCACATTTTATTAATGTCTTTACAATTAAATTGTTACCTGTATTGAACTAAATATTATAGAAAATCCTTACAAAGTTGGGCTTCTTGATAAATGCTCACCTCTCCCTTTGATCATAAAATAAGTAATAATAAAGTAATGTAAGTACCAGGATTGGCTGTAAGCTTTTCATCTATTTACTGGCTTGGTCAAACCTCATTCCAGAGACTGCACTATCTGGATTTGCAAAACATGCAGAAACTTTTCTTTTTTTGTTTATTTTGTTTTTAATAATCATTTTATTCTTGTATTGAAATTTTTTTAGTCTGCCTTGAGTGCCATTATGTTTCTATATCTGTTGCTTTCAATATCTATTTTAGCAACTTTAGATGTTGTGACTTACATCTCTCCTGATGCTTTGCCAGCTTTATGGTTGTAAGAGCATTAAGGCAGATGTAGTCCACATCTGGAATGCTGAAGGTTGTTTAACCCTGGTCTAGAAGACGGGTGATGGGCTAAGATGCTCTCGGCCTGTACCTGACCACCCAATTATATGCTTTGAAGCGTTTTTGTCAATTTCGGGGGTCTTTGCATAATTCCAAAGACACAGAAATGGAGAGATCTGGTAGCGGTCCAGTGGCCACTGGGTGCAGGACATGTCAATTTTACTTACCTGCAGCTGTCCTTCAAGGCTTCTGTTAAAGCTGCAGATCCTCTTGGCGCTTCAGTCAGCTGCTGTAAGCTCCCTGCCCTGCTTTCAAAAGTGTTTAGTGATGCGAGGGCTGGAGTGATGTCATATTCCAGCTCCCAGCATCACTGGAGGACACGCAAGGGAGCAGGTAGATGACAGCTCCCTCGCCGCCGTCCTCTTGTCCGTGTCCCTCACCTCTCCTTGAGCCTTTCTGCCTGCCTGCCTTTTTCCGCTCCCAGGCAGCCGGTTATAACCAATATTACCGTAAACGTACTCGCCTATCCCAGCATGTGCTGGCTGCCTGACAGTGGTCTGAGTGCTGTCAGCGAGTTCAGTGAATGCCAGATTTGTGTAGAAAATGTTACGTGTTAAAAACATTAAATGTGCAGAATATCGGCACCAGTTATTGGCAATCGTCCCGTAAGGCGACTTTATATTTGGTATCGGCTCTTGAAAAATTATATTGGTTGATCCCTACTACATAGGTAGGGAACACTGTACCATTAGTATTGTGTTTCTATACCTGATGCTATAGTGTTGCATTTAATACTAAAGTGAGCACAGTAATGCAAAGTTATTTTAGAGCCTAATGAGACATAAAACTGAAAAGATTGTAATGTTTAAAGGGAGGTACTAAGCATCAAAACCACTACATCTTAATGGTGTGGTTTTAGTGCAATGTCCCCTAGTGAAGATTTACAAAAATTGACAGTCTAATTGTTTGGTATTATTAAATGCTTTGAATGTATGTCCATGCTTTTATGTTTATTCATGGGTATTTTTTGTTAACAGACACCAACATTTTTTCCTTGAGTTTATGATAAAAAAAACAACAAAAAAATACTCCTAGCATCATAACTGCTGTGCTGCTATGTGGTGGTTTGCACCCATGTGACTCTGCCCTCATTTAAAATACACTCCAAGCACCATAACTACTACAGCGCCTCACTATACTGTAAGTGGTGGGTTGACTTCTTACCTGTGGCACACCAGGCACCACTCCATGTCTTCATTACGCCCAATGTAAGAGAGATCATCAGTGGCGCTTAGCTTAGGTGTGGTGGCTGATGTAATGGAGGTAGGGAGCTGTGCCCAGTGGACTTTAGGCAAGAAGTCAAACCATTATAAAATGGTTTAACTTTCAAGGGGTGCACCAGGGCATTCCTGGCTTCATTACTAATCTAAACTGGAGCTGTCATCCACAAAATGTGGTTAGGAATACATTTAAAGGGACATAATAATCACTAGAACCACTACAGCTTAATGTAGTGGTTCTGGTGTCTATATCCTGTCCTTGCACACCTCTAGTTGCAGTCACACAGACAATCACTAGATGTGCATCGTATCTCAGTGGGTCGGGGAGCAAAATAGTTTAACACTGTAGTATTAGGAATATATGTTTATATTCCTGACACTATAGTGTACGTTTAACTGTATGCAAATTGCATTTTCCTCCTTTGTCAAATCCCTGTATTCTTTCAGACCTCTTTATCTCAATGACGTGATATGGGGGCAGTGGTCCTATCATTTTGATCCTGCAATGTTAACACATTGCAGTTTTTTTAGAAGCTGTAATCTTTACTTTGCAGGGTTAAGTCCACAAGTAGTGGCTGTCTTCCTGACTGCCAATAGTGACTCTTCTTCCTCAAGACTGGGTAATAGTCTGAGAATCAAAACCTGCTGATGGCACATTTGATTGGAGTAGTGTAGCATTTGGCAATGCATGCGTGCCTACTAATCCATTTTTTCTCATTTAAAAACAATGTATTATAGGAGATCCCGGATAATGTCAGTTTGTATGCTGACATCACCGGAGGTGGAGCTAAAGGCTGCAGCTGACCATTCCCATGTTGGAAACAAGATGCGTAAACTTTATTTTACTTATATTTTTTTAAATCCAAAGGGGAGTGGACAGAAGTGAACCTATAGTTCTGAAAAACTGTCCAGACAGCCACTAGAGATGCCTCCTCCAGACTGATGATAAAATCAATCTGAGAATCCAATGCTGCAGATAGCATTATTTTAATGGACGAGAATTGTGCTGAGTTAAATAGGAAACAGCCTTTTTTAGAAATCTTGTTACAACATCCCTGTGACGAACTGAGCCGCGTCATGTGTTCTTGGAGGGGCTTGCTGGCCAGCCTCTTACCAAAAGACTATGGGCCCTTTAAAAAACTGTGTGAACAGACTTGTTTCATGGGATTTTATATTTAGCTCGGGAACTGAACAGCTGCACGAACCGGAGACCACCCTTGAGCTTGTTAAGCCTAATTGCTACTTTGTAGCAATTTCCACCACAGTGTTCTGTTCGTCTGGGTGGCAACAATTCTTATGGACGACCACGAGGTGGCGGCCATCTTGTTCGCATGAATGCAGGCAGTGGTGTTTTGGCATGAATCTCATGTTACTGAAAACAGACACAGAAACGCCTGCTGGACTTCCAGCATCGCCTGCGTTCGGTTCTACAACATTTAGAACAAGGGGATCAAGCTCCAGGATAAGACTTTTGATTCTGTTCGGTTGCTTGTTCGTTTTTAAACTACTGAACTAGACCGACCGCAAGCCCTGATTCTCTGGAACTGTTTTGACCATGGGAACATGCGGGCGGTCGGTCAAAATTAAGACTTCCAGGATATTCCTGAACTGATCTGGGGGATTTTTGGATATGTTGGTCACTTAGATCAGGGGATGTACATTTTATGGGAATTTTATGTATTTTTAAGGTACTTTTGGGGTGTTTGGAAAATGTGGGTGTTTTTTTTTTTGATTGAATTTAGTATAGTGCTTGACTCAATTATCTCCCAGGCATAGGGAAGGGATTGACCTATTTTGCATGGGATTGTTCTGGACCGGAGTGCCAATGTGATTGTGTATTTGTTTCTACTGTGGTTTACTCTCAGGTCCAGGGGTAAGAGTCCCTTGCATGGGGACTGTCATAAAAGGCCAGTTGTGGCTACCATTAACCCCTTAAGGACACATGACATGTGTGACATGTCATGGTTCCCTTTTATTCCAGAAGCGTGGTCCTAAAGGGGTTAAACAGATTTGTTTTACCCTTCATGAAGTCTAGGCTTATGTTTGGGGGATTGGAGAACTATATTCACTCTGGGGATTACTATAATCACTATACTCCCTTGGATCACAACGATTGCTCTTGTAAGAGCAGCCTGCTTCGCTCTCTGGACTAGGAGAGGTCTACCCACTGGAAACTGGATCCTGGTCTTGGGTCCAGGGTGGGTGGAGGACAGTGAGACCCCAACCAAGCTGTGGTGGTTTGTGGGGTTTACAGTGGTTATGGTACTCAAGGATTACTAGGAAGCAGCGATTGATGGAGGTACCCAGTCGGAGTGCCAGGCAGTCCATTACAATCTCATCTATAAGTCACACAGCCTGTCCTGTTACATCCTGGTAGTTAACAATGTGGAGTTATTCTCAGGAGGCAGGCGATTGCCCAAAACACCTACTTTCTTACAGACTTCTTAATGAGCTGTGATTGTACACCTGCCAAAGTATGTTTTGGTAATAGGGGATGGACTTTTTAGTAGCTGCATATACTAGAGCTGCAAGTTTTTCAAAGCAATATTCCATATATTCCCAAAGAAAACATGCAAAACAAATTACTTATTTATCTTCCACCTACTAAATTGTTGTTTTTGTTTAGGTTTCTTTTTAAAAGGGTCTTGTTATAACATATTCACGTTAAAGGAGCACTTAAAGGGACACTAATGTCACCAAAACAACTTTAGCTTAATGACGAAGTTTTGATGTATAGATCATGCCCCTGCAGTTTAGAAGTTAGATCACTTTGTTTATACAGCCCTCGTCACTTCTCCCTGCATGTGACTTACACAGCCTTCCTAAACCCTTCCTGCACAGAGCTATCTAATGTTTACACCACGGCTCGACAAATCCCATGCGCCCCAGCAGCCCCACTGGACCCCAGGGAAAGCTGATCCACTTCAGTAAATAAAAAAATAAAAGAGTAATGATTTTTGAGTGTTGCAGTGTGTGTATCAAATTAGTCTGAGTGTGTATGTTTAGTTGACCTGTCCCCCCTCCAATCACATGGGAAAGGTATTTTGTTTACTCACTTTTTTTCCCACACCGTGCTGGTGACGCTGCAGTTGACCCCACCTCCATGGTTGATATAATCATTCTTGACGATCTCAGCCAATTCAATGCTTCCAAATAGAAAAACATTGAGACTATTGTGCATGTGCAGCAAAATGTCATGCTGTACCCCACAGGGATGCAATGTAGATGCTGCACACTGCAGCACTGACCCAGGAAGCACTTCTAGTGGCTGTCTGTCACTAGAACTGTTACTAGGCAGCAATGAAAACACTGCCCTTATCTAAAAAGACAATGTTTACATTGAAAAGCATGCAAGGACAGTATATAGTCTTCAGAAAACTCAATTAACCTGTAGGAGTTCTGGTGATTATACTGTCCCTTTAGGAATTGTATTTTTGACGTTTTAAAATCTAACTCCTAACTTTATTAACTGCCTCCTAGATTTCAAGCAAATTTTTCAAGCCCAGGTTTATACTTCTTTCTTGCAAATTGTTTAATTTAGAATTTCATATCTCCTGCTCTGTTAATGGCTTCCTAGACCCGGCAGCAGCCTACTGTGTGTGCTTGAAGACTACAGAGCAAGAGATAAAAACTTTTAACATGTTATTGAAAATTAAACAATTTTCTTTTCAGAAAGCCTGGGAGGTGTGGTTAGGGCTGCATAAACAGTGATTTAATTGGCAAAGAATTGAGCAGTTAGACTTCAAAGGCATGGTATATACACCAAAACTGCTTGATTAAAGGCCCACTATAGTGCCAGGAAAACATACTTGTTTTCCTGGTAGTATAGTGCCCTGAGGGTGCCCCCACCCTCAGGGTCCCCCTCCCGCCCGGCTCTGGAAGGGGGAAAGGGGTAATAACTTACCTTTTCCAGCTCTCCTCCTCCGATCCTCCTCTTCTCCTCCCCGTCGGCTGAATGCGCACGCGCGGCAAGAGCTGCGCGTGCATTCAGCCGGTCACATAGGAAAGCATTCATAATGCTTTCCTATGGACGCTGGCGTGCTCTCACTGTGAAAATCACAGTGAGAAGCACGCAAGCGCCTCTAGCGACTGTCAATGAGACAGCCGCTACAGGAAATAGAGGAAGGCTTAACCCAGTCATAAACATAGCAGTTTCTGTGAAACTGCTATGTTTATGAAAAAAATGGGTTAACCCTAGCTGGACCAGGCACCCAGACCACTTCATTAAGCTGAAGTGGTCTGGGTGCCTAGAGTGGTCCTTTAAGCTAAAGTTGTTTTGTTGATATATAGAGTTCCTTTAAGCACTCTAACTCTGCACCCCTTGCAGTGGTTATAGTGCCAAGAGACTGTGGCTGCTGTCCACTTGGCTGTGTGTTAAATGTTATTTTGATCGGTTTATCACACCCGGAAACAAATTAATTCAGCCACTCATATACCAGATTGTTAATGTGGAAGTTTCACTTCTGGGTTAGATCAGCTTTATTGGATCAATTTATATAGCAACATTTTAACACTACAATAGTTTCATTATCAAGCCAAACTCTTTCCATAATTTGTTCAAGTATTTATATCGTATTAAGTTAATAAGTCACTTACATTTGCATATAACACCTATGTTGTTTGCTCTGAATGTGTCTACTGTAGAAGTTATGTAAAAATGTGAAGACATAGGCCACCATCTGCCTTTCAATCAGTCTTTCAGATAGAGGTTTAAGCCAGGATTAAGTAACTGAGAAAATCCTGCTCTGTCACAGTGATAAACCATCAGTAATTGTTTCTCAGGCTTGCAGGAGCAGCATAGAACATTCTGATACAGATATGCTAACATCATTAGAGAGAATTGCCATGCTTGGGAACACTTCCTTTCAGAAGGACAAGGGAAGAAGTAAAGACTGGAATAAGGTGGTTACAGTAGTGGAACACTCACGAGATAATGGTGGCACTGGAGTAAGAGGAAGAAGTTAAGTACAGCTATTTTAGATCCCAAAGCAAACAAATATAAAGTTTATGATAAATTATGTGTTCATTTCTTTAGGATAGGTTATAGGTAAAGTTAAAGGCGTTAAATCAACTTTAGTTTAGTGGAGTTATTTTTGTGTATTTTGGCTTTACTGCTCAATTATCAGTGGTTTAGAAGCTGTATAATACAGCATTCTTAAATGCTTCATTAAAATATAGATCTAATGTTTAAACTTCCTTTATTACTGTTATACTGTTTAGTTTAAAATTTCTCATCTCCTGCTCTGTTTCTAGCCTTCTAGACCCTGCTTGAGCCTCCTATATGTAATTAAAGGGATCATATAGTGCCAGGAAAACAAACCCATTTTCCTGGCACTATAGGCTCCTAGAGTGCTCCCCTCCCTTGGGGCTGAAAGGGTTAAAACCCCTTCAGTCACTTACCTGAATCATGCTCTGCACATGCTCCTCCCCCACTGTAGTCAGCCCGGCGGGGGAGATTTAATGTGCATGCGCGGCAATGGCCGCGTGCATTAGACCTCCCCATAGGAAAACATTATTCAGTGCTTTCAACCAGTTTATTGACTCTCCTCTGTTTATTTACTTTTTCTGGCTATTCTCAGCCAACCTGCACCTTTCACTTTCAGGCACATCTTCTGTTATTATGACACCCCACTCCCCTCCCCGCCCTCTCTCCCCTTCTTAAACATCAGTTGATCAGTATTGCTTCAGACCTGAAGAAGAGAAGGAAAACTATTAAAAGCTTGTCTTTGAAATGTTATGTTAGTCCAGTTAAAAAGGTATCTTTGCATACTGCAATACTCTGGTATTTTTTTTGTGTGTGTGTGTGTGTGTGTGTGTATGTATGTATACTCGAGTATAAGCTGAGTTTTTCGGCACGTTTTTTGTGCTGAAAAATCCCCCCTCGGCTTATTCTCGAGTCAAGGTCTGTATTATGGCAAATTACATTGCCATAATACAGACCAGGACCGCCTGGCGGTCCTGTTGGGGGCCAGCAGGAAGCGTTTACCTACCTTTACAGCAGCTCCCGTCAGCTCTGTTCACCTCCCCTGTTCAGCTCACAGTGTAAGTCTCGCGACACCCACGGCCTAAGAGTCTTTATCATCTTGATAAAGACCTTTAGGGGATCGAAACATCGATTTTTGAATATGCACAGTCTGTTTGTTTTGAAATACAATAAACAAAGTTTTTCCACGGATTCGAGACCTGGAGTGCTCCCTGAATTTTGTTTTTTGGCTATATATCTACGCGGGAGTTGCATCTACATTATCACTTTAGGAAGGAGTGACAAGCATTACATAGTGTTATATATTTAAGTCTAGGTTGTTTCCCGTTCCAAACATATGTCCCTAGCCCGCGCGTAGGGAGTTAAAGTACATCTTTTGGATCAGGATAGGGATGGCCTGTAAAAGGTAAAGTAGTCGCGGGAGGAAGTTCTTCTTGGCCACCTGGATGTGGCCAAGCCACGATATGTGTGGTTATATGTGGAAATTCTCCACGTATAAGTCTGTACTATGCTTAGTTAGCCATACGCCTAAGTATCAGATTTTAGATTCCGCCTATTGGAACGCATATCTGATGCGGAGCGGTTCCACACGTTTCCTAGGCAAGGACACATTTAGGACAAAGGATTTGGAGAAGTTGATTTTCAGATTGGAGAGGACTCCATACACGTAGAAGGCTTTTAGGATATTTGGGAAGGAGACTTCTGGATTTGTGATAAAGAAGAAGATGATCCGCGAATGCTGCAATCTTGTGGTGTGTGGTCCCCATTTCCACCCTTGTAATGTCTGGGTTTTGTCTTATCGTGGTCAGGAATGGTTCAAGGGCAAGGACGAAGACCAGCGGGGGGAGTGGGCATCCCTGTTGGATGCCGTTGTGGATGTTGAATTCTTCTGTGAGTGCCACATTCACGATCACATGCTCCGTGGGCTGTCTGTACAGTGCCTCTATCCAGCCCCGCATGTGCGGTCCCATCCCCAGGTGAGCCAACACCTGAAACAATTAAGTCTTGCTGACCCTGTCAAAGGCCTTCTTTGCATCAGTGGACAGCAGAAGAAGGCCCCCGTGCCCGGCCGACTTTCCGTGCATTATTGTCAGAGCCCTGAATGTGTTATCTCTTGCTTCACGGCCGTTATAAACCCCACCTGGTATAGATGTACCAGTGCAGGGAGATATGTTTGTAGCCGCGTCGCTAGGATCTTCGCCATCAATTTCAGGTTACAGTTGATGAGGGTGATGGGCCTATAATTCCAACAGTGCTCCCCGTCCCTGCCCTCTCTTGGTAAGATCGTGATGTGAGCTGTCAAGCATTGAGTGGGCAGATGTTGGCCCTCCTGGATTGAGTTGTATGATGCTAGCAGTGGGGCATAGAGCGAAGCATTTATAATAATGTAGTGGCAGTCCGCCTGGGCTCTTGCCCAGTTTTGATGCCTGCACGACCAGTGCCACTGTGATGGGTTTGTCTAGTGCGTCGGTTACATCCTTGTCTAGTGAAGTGTGAATGCCCAATATCTGTATGCCCAATATCAGTATGCCCAATATCCGTATTCCCTCGGAGAAATCCTGCAATTTACAAAGCGCTCGGGGCAGAAACCTATAGTGCCTCTGGGGGCGTATGTGTTTGCGAAGGTATACGTCGTCCCGGCCATCATGTTCCTCAGGAGCAGATATCTCCCCACTGGGTACATCAGAGCCGCCCCCTCATGGAATGGGACCCTCCTGTCCATCAGGAATGCCACCCCCCTCGATTTACCTGCGCTATAGTCACTATATTATCCTGTCGGTCAGTTTGGGTCTGGAGCCTTCCTGAAAGTGTTTCCTGTATGTATACTATGGAGGCTTTGGCAGCATGGAAGTCTTGCACGGCTCCCGATCGTTTAATCGTGTAATCTCAAATTGAAGTTAGTGGGGACCTCATGTTTTACCCACTTTGTGGCTCTAGGTGCAGGCCATCACCCTTTATGTTCCTTACTATTGGATTTATGGCCACTTGGCCTCATATGCATGGTGTGTGTAACAGTGAGATAATCACACAGGAAAATAAACAATCAACTTAAATACAAAAATAGTCGTAACCAAAACCATGTCAACAATTGTAATAAGAACAACTGTGTTACCTTCTGTTTAGAGCTTAACCCACTATCTGCCTCCCAGGACTGTAGAGTGTTGCTGTGTCCTGCGAGGGTAAGGATCTGTCACTGTATCTCTATCCCCCCCAATGTAGAGACCCCTGAGCATTTGCTAGCTTCATGGGTATGAGAGTGATACGTGCGAGAGAATCCTTCTCGAACACTCATGTGGGATGATGACCCGGAGCCACTACCGTGCAGCCGCATCCCTGTCAGCCCTCTGTGCTCTATATAAGTCTCAGTGTCCAAGTGTAAAGTGTGGACCCTAGGGAGCAGGGTAATTCAGGTCCGACAGTTCTCAGAGTGATAGTAGATAGCTAGGGTATAGCATGACAATCCCTGGAGGCGGGTAGTGGATGGCTGCTTAGGTGTTGGGTGGTGGTAAGACCCTTTCCGAAAGTCCCTTGGCAGCCTTCGGTAGTTCCTAAGGATCCAGTGTCTGTGTGCTTAGGGTGGGCCTGAGGAGGCGAGGTAAGTTAACACAGGCAACACAGTACTCAGAATAGTGTCATGCCGACTAGGCCACGTGTCCCCAGAGTCGCATAGGTGTTATTTCCTCTGCCTCGGGGGTCGGCTCAAGGGGTCCTGCAGCAAATGTGTAAAAGGCCAGAGGGTCGGGCCATTGCATAGGCACTGGAGAGAGCTGGAGTTCTTGGACCAGTGCAACAAGGTCATCCGTGCCCTTGACCAAGAAAGGGCCGTTTGCAGTGAATACTTGTAATCCTGTTGGGAAGCACCAGAGGTACCTCAGTTTGTTAGACTGTAAGATCGTAAGTGGTCGCATGGCCTTGCAGTACGCCAGCATGGCCAGTGAAAAGTCCGGGAATAGCTGAAGCTCCGGTCCGTTTATCAGGACTCGCTCTGTTTCCCTAGTCTTCCGTAACACATCCTCCTTGAGCTGGAAATTTGCCATGCAGCAGATTATATCTCTAGACGGGTCTTCCGGGAGTCCTTTAGGGCACGATGAGCTCTTACAAAGTCAATCTGGCTCGTTCTGGGTCTCCCCTGTAGCTTATTGAACAGTTCAGTAAGGGTCGCTTGTATCGGTACGGAGTCGTCCGTTATTTCGGGGACACCCCTGATTCTGATGTCTTGTCAGTGACCCCTATTATCCAGATCCTCCATGTGGTATGCCATGTGCCTAAGTTGGTCAGAATGGGTTCGGAGTGCGTCTGTATTCACTGACTGCACCGCCGACACGTGGTCGCAGTCCACCTCAAATTGGGAGACCCTGTGGTTGATGCCTTGTATGTCCTCATGCAGGGTGTATAGTTCCGCCTTGATGGACTCTCAGTTCTGTGTTCGCCTCCTTGAGGACCGTTGTTTGTCGACTGGGCGTCCGCTGGAGTGCTGGTAAGTGGTGAGGTTGCACCGTGGGTCTCCCCTTTCTGGGATGGTGAGTGTGAGCAGCTCTTGGTCACGGAATCATCGGAGGCCTGACAGGATAGGTCCGCCGGGGTGACCAGATACTGCCAAAGGGACATGACTGGGGATCCCCTAGGGGCATCTGCGTTCTTTAGGGTGTGGGCTGCCCTGTGTGTTTTGTCCATTTTAGTACCTGACACGCAGCACGGTAAGGAACCGTGTGGAGCTGTCGGGGAGCTCAATCTCTACGCGCCCATCTTACTCTGCCTCCAAGCCACGCCCCCCTGATCTCTGTCTTTTGTGTCAGAGCAAATGCGGTGATATCCGATAGCCTGGCCATAGATAATAGCTTGTTTGGTGTGATTGGGATGGAGGCTGGAATTGTGGAGTTAGCTGTACCGGTCTGTGGGTTTTCTATATACAGACGAATGAAGAATGCCATTGGTGACCGTTATTGTGCAGTCCAAGAAATTCACACTATGATTTGAAAAGTTCATTTTAAGGTTTGACGGGTGAAATGAATTGAATGATTTATGGAAGTCTATAAGGCTTTCTTCTCCTTCTGTCCATATTATGAAAATATCATCGATGTAATGATATGTATATGGTTTGCGGGGCTGTGTACATAAAAACCTGTTTTCCAGGACAGGCATGAAAAGATTAGCGTATTGGGGTGACATTTTTGTGCCCATCGCTGTCCCTGTCATTTTATAGGTAGTTATTGTTATTAAAACTGAAATAGTTATGTGTGAGTATGAATTCTATAAGCTGGGCAATTATTGCGCTATCATATTTGTTGGTTTGTGGCATGAGAGAAATTTAATGCAGGCCTCAATACCATCCTTATGTTGGATGTTTCTGTATAAAGATTCCACATCCATTGTTTTCAGGTAGTTCATTTATCTGGTTAAGTTTATTGAGGAAGTCTGTATACTAGCTGCCCTGCTCTGCTGTTTTGTTGTGTGGTTTTTTTTAGTTTTTTTTTTTAACTAGCTTATTGACTCTTCTCTGTTTACTTTTTCTGGATATTCTCAGCCAACCTGAACCTTTTACTTTTAGGCACATCTTCTGCTATTTATGACACCCCACTCACCCTCCTCCCTCTACTTATCTAACATCAGTTGTTTTAAGTGTTAAACTCTATCAGATTGATCAGTATTCCTTCAGACCTGAGGAATAGAGGAAAACGCTTGAAAGCTTGTCTTTGAAATATTATGTTGGCCCAATAAAAAAGGTATCATTGCATATTGCAATACTCTGGTATTTTGGCATCTTGTCTACTGGACTTATACAGCTAATCCAATCTACATATATATATATATATGGTTTTTACATTCACTTAATGTCATGTGAGGTTTATACATGATTACTTTTAATGTGTGTGTTCCTTAGAAACAGGGCCCACCTTGTAAAGTAAAATAAAATAAACCATCAACCCCGTAAGGAAACCGCTTCAGAAGATTGTCTTACCCTTAAGGACACAAGCAGTTTTTGCTGTTTCTGTTCAACTGCAATTTGCATCTCTCTCATTTATTGCAACAACTCATATTTTATTCCGTTTTTTTTTAGCGGATAAAACGTTCTTTCATTCGATGTCACATATACATATATAAATTCTCATTAATTATAAAAAAAAAAAAAAAAAAATGCCCAAGAAAAGGGAATAAAACACATTTTTTTTTCCCCACAGTTTAGGCAATAAGTGTGCATAATATGTCCAGCTTAGGAAAAGTAACTCAAAATAAATTAACTTTTTACGCTTGGAAAATTATTCTAAACTTATTTTTACTGTTAACCCCTAACTAGCCTAACAGTAAATTTCCTAATGTCCCTCAAACTCCCACCCACCCCAGGTAGCTAAATATATAACTTATAGAGTAGATAATGTGTGTAGGATTTCAGCTTATTTTGAAAGTTACAGGTCACAAAATACAAGGACTAAAATAAACAATATTAGAAGTTGGTTTGTTTGTAGCCATCAACATAATAAGTAAATTGCCACACAAAAGTATATATTTATAAAATGTAGACATCACAGGTTATTTACCTGAAGTTATTTTTACGCAGCCATTTCATCGCCAAACTCTGCTAAATATTGGAGTATTTTGAACCTTAGTGTGGGATAATTTTTTCGCTATTTTGTACCATGTGTAGTGGTAATAAGCATTTTTTTCTGCCTTTTTGACACTCAACGTGAGTTTTAACGATATATTCTGCAAACCTTATGTGTGCTACGGCAGTATAATACTTCATAGATTGCTCAGCTATGTCGTCTGAGTAAGCAATATCCACTTATGTACCTTTGCCAGGTATAGTTGGATGTTGAAGGGGCACATTTGAGACACAGTAATTCAGTTTTTTCAAACTTAGAATTTTTACGCTGCGTCTATGGCCCATTTTGGAGTAGTTTAGCTGGTTGGTTATTCAAACTAAAGAATATATACCCTGGGTTATTTCAAAAGGCATATTTTGAACCATGGCGTGTGATCATTTTTACGCTCGTTTCTTCCAGGTGTAGTGGTAATGAGCATTTAAAAAAATATATATATATATATTTTTTTTTTTGGTATTTCGTTACTTTTTAAAACTTTTTTACGCTTGTAAAAGTTTTATAAAGTTTATATCAACTAGCCTATAAATAAATTCCCCAATTTCCCAAAATCTCTCACCCATCCCAGCTAGCTAAATATCACATGTGAAAATATTTAAAATAATTAAATAAATTGAATCTCTGAGGGAAATAAAAGTTAACCCTCAGGAGTTAAAAAAAAAAAAAAAAAAAGTCACAGTATAATACTGTTATCTGTATTTTGATCACTGTAGGCAGTGATCAACTGGCAGGGAAGGGGTTAATTTTTATTAGGACTGGGTAAACGGGGTGTGATTATTTTTTATCAAACTTTTTTAAATGTTAATAAAAATGTTTTTTTTTTTTTTTTACTTTATTTTTTATTTTTAACCCCTAGCTAGCCTAACATTAACTTCCCCCAATTCCCCACTAACTTCCACCCACCTCAGCTAGCGTAATATATCATTTTAAAATATTTAAATGAAATAAATGTAACCCCTGAGGGTAAAAAGAAAAAAAATAAGTTAACCCTCAGGGATTAAAAAAAATAAAGTAATCAACTGGCAGGGAAGGAGTTAATTTTCATTTAAAATAGGTAAAGAGGGGTAGGATTTAACTTTTAATATATTTTTTTTCTCCACATGGAGAAGCAGATCACTTCTGATCAGACTCCCTGCACTTCACACTGAACGCGGCAGTGCATGGAGGCGGATCAGGAATCCCTGTAGCACATTTGGTCATGGACAGAGTGGAGAGACCGAGAAAGTGCATACCTATGGTTCTGTGAAGAAATATGAATTGTTCAGTGCTTTATAGGTATGGATTAGCACTTTGAATTGACTCCTATAGGATACAGGAAGCCAATGTAAGGACTGACAGAGGGGTGAGGTGTGAGAGGACCGACTAGAGAGGAAAATCCATGCAGGAAATTATTAGAGCATGGACAAGCTCCTTGGTAGCATCTTGTGTAAGAAAGGGCCGGATGCGGGCTATGTTTTTTAAGATGGAATCTACAGGATTTGGCAACCTACTGGATGTGAGGCTCAAAGGTGAGGCCAGAATCAAGTATGACGCCAAGACAGCACGCTTGCAAGGATGGACTTATGTGGATTCCACTAAATTGAAGGGAGATCGAAAGAGGAGGATCAGTATTAGGAGGAGGAAAGACAAAACTCAGTTTTAGAGAGGTTTATTTTCAGAAAGCGGGAGAACATCCAGTCAGAGATGGAAGAAAGGTAAGCAATGACACATTGCAGGACGGCAGGGGAGAGGTCCTGGGAGGAGAGATATAAATATATCTAGGTGTCATCAGCGTACAGATGGTAGTGGAATCCAAATGAGGTAATAAGTTTGCCAAGAGAGTCCGTATAAAGAGAAAATAGAAGGGGACCAAGGACAGAGCCTTGGGGGACTCAACTGAGACAGGACGAGGGGAGGAGGTATAATTAGAAAAAGAGACGCTGAATGAGCGTTGGCAGCGATAAGAGGAAAACCAGAGATTGAAGAGTTTGAAGAAGGAGAGCATGATCAACGGTGTCAAAGGCAATTAGAATTAGTATGGAGTAGTGGCCTTTGGATTTAGCTGCGATTAGGTTGTTAGTAACTTTGATAAGAGCAGTCTCAGTAGAGGAGAAAGGGTTGAAACCAGATAGAAGAGGGTCAGGGAGACATTTGGAATTGAGGAAGTGAGACACACGGGTAAAGACAAGTCTTTCCAGAAGCTTTGAGGAAAAAGGGAGCAGGGATGTGGGACGATAGAGGGGGAGGACAGGGCAAGAGATTTTTATTTATTTATTTTTTTTCCAGTATAGGTACTACAGTGGCATGTGTAAGGTCAACAGGCACAACGCCATTTAAAGCCTTAAATACTTTCTTGACACCAGGTGCAGTTTACTTGTTACTTGAGCCACCATCCATTAGCATCTTCTGAGTAAATACTTCTTTGGGGATTCTTTACCCATAGTATCTTTATTTACAGATAGCGGTAGTACAGTAGGTATTTTCCTCACAGGACAGGCATCATTGCCTTTAAAAAAAAAAAAAAAAAAAGTAATCCTAACATATGTTAGTACTTCTGTCATCTAACTTTTTAACATGGAAGACTCTTTAATTCCTCTCTGGGTGGATTATTAAAATCTATGGTAGAAGGCAAGAAAGCCATGACACAAGCGCTAAATTTGTATTTTATTAGAGTTTAAATACTCTAAATACAACGTTGTCGTGGTATGAGAGTAAACATTTTTTTACAACGTTAATAATCTGTTAGAGGCTGCAATGTTGGCTTTGGAGTAATCAATTAAGAGTAGAGCTACAATGAACATATGACATTAAAGACAATATAGAATAACTGTTGAGTGTGTAGGCAATAACAATGTTGTGCTATGAGCATCATAGTGTTTGTTGAAACTACGCTGCTTCTGAATGTCCTTGCGCTTTTAGATTTACAGAGTGCAGGTTCTATATGCAAACCTATGAATGTCTCTGTGTAAATGCCAGCTCGGGTAGGCCTTTCCTCAGCCCAGGTTGCTTTTGGGCTTACACTGCATCCGAGCGCCTACCTCTCTGATTTCTCCCTTGTCTGCAGTGTGTATGTTCAGCTGCCGGAGGAATAGCGTTTGGTCATCTGTGGAGGACAAGGTAAGTGTCTGGTCTCCCAGTGGAAGCACCAGGGATCCTTTTGCACCCCACCAGTATTTGACTCCTGCGTCCCTTAGTAGTTTGGCTATTGGTGCCAGCTGTCTCAGTTCCACAAGCGCTGGTGAACGATAGATCACCGTATAGGGCCACAGTACTTCCTTCCATTTGCACTTTGCCCAGGTCTCTGGAGCGGGACATAATAGTGGAGCGGGTCGCCACATCCCTCGTGACTGCTATAGTGTCTCTGAATGCGTCTCCTGGGGCTGTTGAAGCTTTTTACGGATTTTGAATGTATTATGCTAGGCTCGGTACCCCCTTTAATGCCCTTTACAGACAATAGGCATGGATGTATGGCAGTAAGTATAGCATCACCACCAATGCTTTCTGGTATTCCTCCAAGGCGGCTATTCCATCTTCTATGTCATGATTCCATTGTTGTGACTGTCCAGGTGAGTTTTTGGACCTGTGTAGTAAGATTTTTTGTTTTGGGAGTGTTGTAGTTAGTACTCTCTTGCACTTTCTCTGGTTTTCACTGCTATAAGCCACTGTATTGCCCACCTCATTCTGAGTGCTCAGCAGATCAGCCCTCCACACTTCCCTCATTTCTGTTAGGAGGTCTTCATCCGAAACTGACTCGTGGTAGAGGGCCGCAGCTCCAGAAGTAAGACTGTCTTTTTCATCATGGGAGTCCTCTGAGGCCTTCTCCTCGCTGTGTGCCTCAGGCACCATCTCGGCAGAAGCCGATATAGTAGGCCTCCCAAACGAGAGCTGAATATCTGGCATTTTGTTGTCTCTGGGAGGCAAAACTTCTTATTTTTGTGCCCCATTTTTGTCTCTGTGTGGGAAGCATGTGTTTGGCCGTTTGTAGGAGCCGTTGATCTGGGTTTTTAGCTACTTTGCTGGACGCTGGTACGAAACTCCACACAAGGCAGTTGGCCACGCCTCCCCCTTTCCCTCCTCCCCCGTCAATCATTTCTCAGATTCAGCTAAAGACAAGGTTTGGAGAAAGAGATAAAGATAAGAAGCTGATACCTTACTAAAGGAGGAACACTATATATCTTTTCACCACAAGTGTAAAGATAGATTTTAAGAAAAGTGGATTCTAGACATTATAAGAAACCGCTACAAACTCTCTTTTGTTCAGAGGTCATTTTAATTAGTCAAGAAAAGTAGAAAATAGCTCTACAGCAAGCAGTCACAAACCTTCTAAAAAAAAAAAAGTAATTCAACAAGTCCCCATACAGGAAGAATTTAATAGGTGGTAGAATATTATGATACGGTACTACACTTAAGGAATATAAACAAGTTTGTGAAAAAAAATATAAAATAGAAACTATAGATACAATTCAGTCTGTGACACGTTATAAATGAAGACATCATGGTCTCTATAGCAGGGCTCGACAAATCCGGGGCGCCATGGCACATTGGATTGGTCAGCCCTTTCCCTCCTCCTCCTGTCTCAACGCCGTGCAAGTTCTCTGTCCTCCCGTGCGCCGAATGGAAGTGAAGGGAACTGTAAATACGTACTTCCGGCGCTGAGGCCGCACAGGGGAACCACAAGCTGGTAAAATCTGCTCTGCTTGCTCCCTGGCCCTATTCCACTTAGCACGATCCCCAGCCCGCTCCCACGCCTCTTTCTTTGGAAAGGCAGTGTTTAAATTGAAAAGCCTGCAGGGACAGGCTATAGACACAGAGCCACTACATTAGCCTGTAGTGGTTTTGGTGACTGTAGTGTTCCTTTAAGAATTGTATTTTCGTTGTTGGAAAAAAAAAAAAACTGACTCCTAACTTATTAAGCTGGCTCCTGATTCAAAGCAAATTTGTCAAGCCTTGCTCTAGAGGATTAAAGGATGCCTGTTTGCATATCACAATAGCAAAGGGCTGTAGAAAATTCTTAAGGTTTTCCCAAAAAAGGAAACCATTTCTTCTAATAATTAATTTAAGGCTCTACCTTTTGGTCTGTCATCGTATTTTCATCAATGTTTTGGTGATGGTAATTGCAACATTAATAGAGAAAGGAATCCACATTATACCATAATTAGGTGATTAGTTAATCATGGTAAGCAAGCAAAGATTGTAAGAAGGGATATATAGACCATATCGGTAATTCATAAAAGCCAAAAGATGGATTAAATTAAAAAAAAAAAAATGTGATCTTGTCCTCGACCTGAGAGCCAATGTGATTGTGTATTTATTTCTACTGTGGTTTACTCTCAGGTCCAGGGGGCAGTGCCCCTTGCATGGGGACTATTATAAAAGGCTAGTTGTGGCTACAATTAAACTGAGATTTGGTTTATCCTTCATGAGGTCTAGTCTCATATTTGGGGGATTGGAAAGCTATATTCACACTCTGGGGATTGCTATAATCACTATACTCCCTTGGATCACAACACTTGCTCTTTTGAGAGCAGCCTGCTTTGCTGTCTGGACTAGGAGAGGTCTGCCCACTGGAAGATGGATCCTGGTCTTGGGTCCAGGGTGTGTGGAGGACAGGGAGACCCCAACCAAGCAGTGACGGTTTGTGGGGTTTACGGTGGTTATGGTGTTCCAGTGCAGTGCGTATGGTGCTAGGAAGCAGAGATTGACGGAGGTACCCGGTTGGGGTGCCAGGCAGTCCGTCATACTGGTCACCTCGGGTGCTGAATAGGCTCACAAATCCAAATTATACATAAAATGGTGCAATACCATTGAATTACTAATGGTAAGTGCCTAGACCGTGACAAGTCAAATGTTTAACTAACATAATTCTGTCTGCATAGATGTTTCTTACAGCTTAAGTAGCTACATACAGCTTTACAGTAAGAATAAAGAACTTTAATTAAACCATATACTATTTTTGGATATTTCTTGAACTAAAAGTGACACAATCCTTATGGTACTTTACTCAGTCACTCGTCTCTGTGATCCTCTCTTTAGGTTCTTGCACATTTCTACTCGCCTGGCTTTTCTCCTGTGAGGATTCCCAAGTAACTCCAGGAGTGTAGCATTTTGATTCCATCAGTCTGTGACATGATGGGTATCAAGGTTCTGTTTCTGATTACTAAAAGCTTTACTGGATGTCCCAGCGGTATCTGGTTTGGTGTTTTCTGAGGTGCCTTTGTTATCTCTCGAAAGGTTCCTCTCTGCCAGTAAGTCTGCATAAATTGTGATTCCTTTGTACATAGCTGGTATGTCCACCCCTTGTGTGCCAAAGAATAATTTCATTAACATGAAAATAATGTAGGCATGCCAAAATGTATGCAGTTTTTGGTTGGAGTAATATGTAGAATTCCACACCTTTTTATCCTGCAAGTTTAGGTATTGAGGTGGGAAGTGTTTTGGTTTCGCAACACTATGCATCCTATCGATCAGTAGCATTTCACAGATACATTTGATGCCACCGCTTTAAACAAGTCATGCAGATAGGTTTTAAATTGATCAGGAGGTACCTGAAGCATAATTCTTGCCTTCACAACATATCTTCCAGGTCTATGATCTTGAATTCATATTTTTAATTTTTTGCCTCCAGCTGCTCTGTTCTGTCAGCTAGATTGTTATGAACACTTTCATTTTTGTGTAGTGGTCATGTTGCTTAGAGTGAGTCTCCCCTCTCCTCCCCCCAGTTTGAAATGTACATACAGAGAGATGGCACACTGCTGCTAGTGTATCTACACCCCCAGCACTAGTCAGTCTGGATGAGTTCCAGCTAACTAATGTTCTCTACAATTTGGGCATCTTTTGGCAGCGTATACAGCAAGCTAGGGACAGACAACCAGTGGTGGCACCCCCACACTTCTGTGCCTCCCAAGAGGGGCAGTGTCTTTAGAGAACCTTGACCTCCGTGCGGGATTGCTGGAAAGTTTAACCTTTGGAGGGATCATGCCATCAAGGCATACTCCATCCCTTTAAAACACTTTTTTTCCAAACGTCCAAGCAGCAATCCTAACAAATCATGACTGCAACTTGGAATAGGAATAGAACGATAATCGGTTCGGCCGATATTTTAGGTTTTGGCAAATATCGATATCGGCCACTTTTGATACCGATATTGTTGATACCGATATTGCCGATAATGTGAGAGGCAGCAGTGGCCCAGCGCACACAGGGCTGACGCGTCCATAAGGCGGCACAGGAGGCCTTCTTAGGGCACAAGAATTGAGTGACCAGCAGGAAGGAAGCACGCAGCGCACCCCTCCCACCAGTCACTCAGTGTAGCGTGGTTAAGCGGAGCAGTCTGGACCGCGCTACAGGAACTTTAGTTTCCTGTAGCCGGCTGGACTGACCGTTCTGGAGAGAGCACTTCCTGTCAGTCTGGCCGGGTATAGAAAACTGAAGCTCCTGTACTGCGATCTACTGCGCTCGGCCACGCTACAAGAGAGCTAATGAGGCACACCAGGGAGACGAGAGGAACACTAAGGAGGGGAGGGAAGAGAGAGGAACACTAAATATTCTTAAAAACAAAAAAATCTTACTGGCATGTATATTTTGTGCATTTACCACGTAAGAAAAAAAAAAAAAAGACTTGCTAAAAAAAAATAATTATTATTAAATAAACATGCAGTAAACCGTAGATTTGTGTAGCAATTGTTTCTTCTTCTTCTTTTTTTTTAAACGGTAAATGTACAGAATATCGTTATGGGCTATCTGCATAAAAGTTCAGATTATTAGTATCTGAATCGGCTCTAAAATAATATCGGTCGATCCCTAAGACTATAAATTTACGTTAAGTAAAATTTAGGTTTTTGTTTGGAGTAATCTTTAAAAAGTAGACATCAACACATTTTTATCCTGCAAATGAACTCCCCCCATCTTGGCTCCCTGTCATCATTCTTATAAGTTCTGTCTTTTGAACCTGGCAGTCACCATAGTGAATGCATACACCGAAGAGGAAAAATTAAACAATTCTCTTTTTCCTCTACATTTTACAGTATTTGCCCTACTTTTGCCATTTCTGAATTGGATTCTGATGCCATTTGCAAAATTTTTAATGGCATCAAATTAAAACCGTATACCCCCGCCCATCCCCCCAATGTTCTTCTCACCTCCCTTTCTCTGTAGCATGGCCAAGCTCCTCTTCCTCCTGTCAGTCTGGCTGGGTACCGCGCGGTAACAGGAGATTCAATTTTCTGCTCTCGGTCAGACTGAAAGGAAGTGAGCGCTCAGTGTGCACTCCCTGTCAGACCAGCTGGGAACAGGAAACTGAATCTCCTGTACCGCGCGGTACCCGGCCAGAATAAACAGGAGGAAGAGGAGCTCGGCCACGCTACAGGGAAGGGGCGGTGACGAAAGAGGCAGTGCTGCGGCCGCATGAGGATCTCTAGAGAGAGCTCAGGCCGCTGCAGCCTTATAGGAAGCGCCGGCCCTGCTAGGGGCCCCCAGGCCAGCTTCTGGCCCCAAGCAATTGCTTGGTTTGCTTCCCTGGTAGCGACGGGCCTGTGTTTACACTCGGGTTAATCCAGCCTCTGAAAGGTAAAAAAATACAAGAAAGGGCTGCGCTTGAATAAAACTCTGAATAATACGAATAGTCCAGATAAAATAAATGGATAAAAGGAGAAAGTCTTATCTGGAAGCGTCTATTGGAATCGTATTGTATGATGGTGCTTGGTCCAGAACAATAGTCTTTATTTATATCTTCCTTGTAGATCGTCTCATATGCAAAAGATAAAAACAAATACAGAACCAAATATTGTAGTATATTTTGATAGTAGAGGAAGTAGAAATGTAAATCTTGATTGCAAACTCACATTTAAAAGAGCTAGAACCCGCTCTGGTGTAAAAGGCGTACAGCGGTTTAATCCCCGCTTGCAGTATATGGAATAACTTTCCTTCGTGTACTTCCTCCTTCCGTAATATGAAAGACACTTGGATGAAAAGAGACAGCCATTAGTGTTCTCTGAATAAAAGCTCTAAATTAAAATATATATGTAATAAAAGTGGGTACTCACAAGATAGGAGCAGATCAACTGCTCCTTATAGTTAGCGTTGGTGGTATGATCCCCACCTAGGATTACTTGGAGTCCAGTAGGATAAAAGGATGCCAGGTAAAAATAATAAATGTGTATAAAAAGATAAATGGTGGGGGGGCGGGGCCTGACAGCCAAGATGGCCGGTCGCACACTCTAAGAGCTCCTGCAATAACAGGCACAATCCTGACAATATCGACTGAACTGTTTACACTGGCGGCACACGGTGTCTGGGGACTGACTCAAACCAACAAGAGACACAGAATGGTACCTGCCTGGCACCCACACGCTGCGAAACACCGCACACCGGCCATACGGCCTAAACAGGAGCGGGGCCCGAGGTCCGAGGGAGGCGGCCGATCCCCCGGCCCGGGCCGCGCTCAAAAGTGTGAACACACTACAGCCCTACTCCCCCCCCTCTGGACCGGCGGGGGATATCCCGATCCTCGCTGGGGACGACAACCCCTGCAGCAACACCTGGCCAAGCGACAAAACCAACAGCCAAATGGGACTGTCAAGGCCCAACCAAGATGGCGGCACAGACGCAGCCCACGAAAAAGCGCACACTCACCAAGCCTCCCAAGCACACATGGGAGTTCTATGACCGGCTCTTTGCCAGCCTCTGGACCCAGCACAAAGCCCGGAGACAGGCCTTCAAGCTGGCGATGAAAGAGGTGGCGGCTTGGATCCGCCCAGCAACCCGGCGCCACCTTGGTGGGAATCCCCCTCGTGGCTCCAGAGCAGCTCCCCGACGGGAACAAAGCAGAAAATCAACAGGACAGGAAGCGGCGCCAAGATCATTGGGTGCAAGCACTCGCGTCCCCACGTTACAGAGCGGAACCCACCAGCATATCCGAACCGCGTGCCTCTCAACTGCCCCAGCAATCTCTCACGAGCAAAGCGCAACCCCGCACACAAGAATCCATGATGCCGGTCGCAATCCTGACCGGGATGTAGCGAGGAAGGTAACCGGCGGGCACAATAAGCGGAGGGCCTCTCCACGACCCACAAGAGGGGGAATCCTGACCCAAGGGACCTACACACAACGCCAGCGGCTCAGCAGAGCGGTCATCGGCTGACTACAGATAACCCTCTGGACTGAGGCCTAGATACCTCTCCCAAGCACTGGAGAAGGTTTCTGTGTAACAGCATGGACTCTCAGTGTATTGTATGATATTGTCCTACTGAATCTTCTCTTTTCATAACCTTGTTTATGTTTCAGAGGGATAAATGAATAAAATGGAATAAAAAAGCTGATGATAAAAAAAAAAGGCAATATTGGATAGCATTAATAAATAAAAGATAAAATAAAAAACATTATTTATAAAAAATTAAGTGGACCAGGCATGTTGCTCTTTTAATCCTAGTCGGCCGCAGCTCCTGTGCGTGCCGACATGTTATTGTATAGTATCTCCTTGACGACGGTTGCAGCTTTGTGCCAGCCGTCGTCTATTTACATACCACGCCCCCCTCTGATGACGACGGCCGCAGCTCCGTGGGTGCCGCCGTCGTCGGCATCATTATCTCCGCCCCTCTTCAGACGTCAGCCGCATGCCTATTCGAGCTGACCTCTTTTTTACCACGCCCACTGGCGTCAGCCGCATCTTTTCAGCAGTGTCTGCCGGCGTCATGCTACATTCCCCATAATACGCTCCGGTTTTATGCCGGTCATGTGACCGTGCTATATCCTAATGTTTCTATGCAATATTAATCAAATTTCCTATATATAATTACTTTTTATAATATATTTATTATAACTTTATATGTATTATATTATTTCTGTTTTTATTATGTTTTATAGATATTTATTGATTGGCTGTCCAATTTTTGGCGCCAATTTTGAATGTCTGTATGTGATATTTAAAGGATCTACTGCCAGGTATCAGGTTCTTTCCCCATATTGATAACGCCGTACTGGCGAAACACGTTTATGGTTATTATATTGTAATTTTAAATATTAAAGTATATTTGGTAACTTTTAAACGTATCATTTATCTTTTTATACACATTTATTTATTATTTTTACCTGGCATCCTTTTATCCTACTGGACTCCAAGTAATCCTAGGTGGGGATCATACCACCAACGCTAACTATAAGGAGCAGTTGAGTACTCCGTTTTATTACATATATTTTATTTAGAGCTTTTATTCAGAGAACACTATTGGCTGTCTCTTTTTATGCAAGTGTCTTTCATATTACGGAAGGAGGAAGTACACGAAGGAAAGTTATTCCATATACTGCAAGCTGGGATTAAACCGCTGTACGCCTTTTACACCAGAGCAGGTTCTAGCTCTTTTAAATGTGTTTGCAATCAAGATTTACATTTCTACTTCCTCTACTATCAAAATATACTACACTTTTTGGTTCTGTATTTGGTTTTTATCTTTTGCAAATGAGACGATTTACAAGGAAGATATAAACAAAGACTATTGTTCTGGACCAAGCACCATCATACAATACGATTCCAACAGACGCTTCCAGATAAGACTTTCTCCTTTTATCCATTTATTTTATCTGGACTATTCGTATTATTCAGAGTTTTATTCAAGCGCAGCCCTTTCTTGTATTTTTTTACCTTTCTGTGTTTTAATTAAGGGTTTTTAAGGGATTGCCTTATAGGGTTGCTTCTATTTTGTGTTATTTAGCGCTTACTCACTGTTCTGGTTTTAATCCAGCCTCTAGTGGCTGTCTCACTGACGGCCGCTAGAGGTGTTTTCCACGCTTCTCACTGTGAAAATCACAGTGGGAAGACGCTGATGTCCATAGGAAAGCATTGAGAAATGCTTTCCAATGGACTGTTTGTATGTGTGCGCGGCTCTTGCCGCGCATGAACATTCAAACCTGACGTCGGGAAAGGGAGGAGAGTTTCCCAGCCCGGCGCTGGAGAAAGGGACGTTTTTAACCATTTAAATCTATATATTTCCACAAATTCTTAAAGGACCCATATAGTGCAAGGAAAATGAGTTAGTTTTCCTGGCACTATAGTGGTCCTTTAAGAATTTGGAAAAAATAGATTTAATAACAAATGTCCTAACATCATAAATGCTTCCAAAAAGCAAAACTATCCACAGTAACTTTAAAGGACTGCTTTACATAAATGTAAAGGGGGAAAAAAAGCATTTCATGTAACAGTCATTAGTGTGGTCAGAAAACATTCTATGCAAATTAGAATGTTTTACATGATGCAACCTGTTGTCCATATCTGTAACACGATATTGTAACACCATGAGACTTGATAATCTCTATAGAATTGTGCTGCCTGCATTGTATTACAACCATTCTGTTTTCCGCTAACATTTAATAATGTGGCATGTTGCTTGCTTGTTTTTTTGTTTTTGTTTTTTTCTTCTTCTTTTCCTCAGTTTAAACTTTAGGGTTCTTGTCTTTTGAGTACTGTGCCACAATGATCTGTTCTATAGGATAGATCGAAAGACCTCCCATTGTATTAAAGGTATAATGGAATGTTGTGGACAAGAACCATATTTTATTGAAAAATATACTTCTAGTTGCCTGATTGTGACAGAGTAAGATAATCAACAGTGAACTGAGATCGTTCATATATAGCCGTATAATTATTTGCAGTAATCACAGTAAAATGTATCTGATTGTAAAATTAAGACTAAAAATGTCATAAAAAGTTTATTTTAACAGTGCAGGTTAGATTTCCAGCAATCCTTAACGTGTATTTATTTTATTTTTGATTTTAGCAGACACATAAGCAAGGTGACCAGATCCACCATGTTTTCTGGGACACATATCATATATACATATTGATGGGAAGCACATGAAAAGTGTAGCCCTGTAGTATACAGAATTCATAAGGTGTATAAGATTAATGGATCACTATAGTGTCAGGAAAACAAACGTGATTTCCTGACACTATAGCATCCTTAGGAACCCCCCTCCCTTGGCGCTTGACCCCTTCAGTTACTTTAATCCAGCACCGGGCTCCCTCTGCGCTGGTGACCTCTCCTCCCCCGTCGACAACAGCTCCCGAGTGGAGCGGAATGCGCATGCGGTTTCTCAATGCTTTCCTGTGGAAGTTCTGCACGTCAGGGAAGTGCCTCTAGCAGTTGTCAGGAAGACAGCCACTAGAGGTTGGATTAACCCTGCAATGTAAACATAGCAGTTTCTCTGAAACTGCTATGTTTGCATCTGGAGGGTTAAAACCTGGGGGACCTGGCACCCAGACCACTTAATTGAGCTGAAGTGGTATGGGTGTATATAGTGGTCCTTTAAAGGGACACTATAGTTACCCAGACCACTTCAGCTCAATGAAGTGGTCTGGGTGCCAGGTACCCCAGGTTTTAACCCTTCAGGTGTAAACTTAGCAGTTTCAGAGAAACTGCAATGTTTACATTGCAGGGTTAATCCAGCCTCTAGTGGCTGTCGTCTTGACAGCCACTAGAGGCGCTTCCCCAACGCTGGATGCGAAATTTGTATCCAGCGTGCAGAACGTCCATTGGACTGTTTGCGCGCGCGGCTCTTGCCCGACATGCACATTCCGCTCCATTCGGGAGCTGTCGGCGGGGGAGGAGAGGTCACCAGCGCCAAGAGAGCCCCGGCGCTAGATTAAGGTAAGTAACTGAAGGGGTTTTAATCCCTTCAGTGCCAAGGTAGGGGGGCCCTGAGTGTGGGGGTCCTAAGGATGCTATAGTGTCAGGAAAACGAGTTTGTTTTCTTGACATTATAGTGATCCTTTAAAGGGACACAATAGTCACCAGAACAACTACAGTTTATTGAATTTGTTCTGGTGAGTAGAATCATTACCTTCAGTGTTTACATTACAGCCTAGTGATAACTTCACTGGTCACTCCTCAGATGGCTGTTAGAGATCCTTCCTGGGTCATGGCTGCCTGAAATGCATCCAAACATTCAGTTTCTCCTCCCTCTGCATGCAGGCACTGAACTTTCCTCAAAGAGATTCATTGATTCAGTTCATCTCTATGAGGAGATGCCGATTGGTCAGTGCTGTGATTGAATTGTGCTGGCTCTGCCCCTGATCTGCCTCCTTGTCAGTCTCAACCAATCCTTTGGAGAAGCATTGTGATTGGATCAGGCCACCACTTCTGATGATGTCAGCAGACAGCTTGTTATTCTGAGGCAAACATCATGCAGAGCTACAGCTTCAGGCTTGAATAGAAATAAGATTTTGCTATAGTTAGGGAGGCATGAATGGCCCAGGGGGGTTAGATGGTGGTTTTAACACTATAGGGTCAGGAATACATGTTTGTGTTCCTGACCCTATAGTGATCCTTTAAGCAACTGAGCAATGAAAACTGAAAGGGTTGCCCTGCAGTATGTATAATACATATTCTGCAGGGCAACCCTTTCAGTTTTCATAAATATGGCAAAATTATATGTATCCCTGTAAACATGGTGGATCTGGTTACCTGCGCATAAGGCATACGTATGTGTATACATAGAGTTCTCATGACCATGGTTAAATTAAAGGAACACTTCAAGCACCATAACCACTAGTGCACTGACGTCTTAGCTGGGTTCCGCCGTGTGCCGTTTCCTGTCTTTGCCACATGCTACAGACAGCTGGAAGCTTTTGTTAGCTCTTCTGAACGGAGCCCTGCAACACAAGGCTAGCTCATTAGCTGGCAGAGTCAGGCTGAGCTTCTGGCTCTCCATAGGAGATAGTGTATTTGGGGAGTGGCACTTGGCTAACCCCCCCCAAAAAACAAAAAAAACCTCAACTGTTCTCATATTATATTTGAAACAAACATGTTCTCAAGGAAAAATTTTCATACAAAACTCATACCAGAGATGAGCAAACACCAGTCTTTTGTCAGTTATCTAAATGGTCCCTATAAATGATTCTGATATTTGTGATGTAATTAATGAATAAAGTATAATCCTTAATATATCAGTAGGCATAAGAAAATCATGTATACACGAGTCCCACAGTGAAAGTTCTGTGAAACATATAAAAAATAAAAGGGGGGGAGGCGCTAACTGCTACATCTACTACATGGCGGGACCGTGCCTCTGTCCACAAGATGGCTGACTGCCGTCTACAACAGTGGTGCATACAACATTGCCACACCAAGACCAGTGGTTTCATTTCTGTTTACTGCAATTAATTAAACAATAATCCTCCTGCAACACTGTGCATTCTTAACCTATGTTCATATTCTCACTTAACGTACTCCCATATGAAGGGAGTATCTCTGTAGTTTGAGTAGCTTGCAACGCATGTTTATATTTATTTGTTTTTATTTATTTATTTTTAAAAAATGTTTACCTCTAAGCAAACATTAGCTGGAGCAGTCTTTAGCTTTTGTACACACAGTGTATGTCAGCTCTTTGATACCCATTAGTTTCCATATTCTAAAAAAGTCTATTCTAAATTGTATGTTATACTATGCACCATAAAAAAAAAAATATATAAATACTGTTCAATCAATACATTGAGTTCTGATTCAATATTTATTTTTTAATGTTTTCTTAGAATACCACAGGTTAATAGATGGTTTTTGTTTTTGCCCAGAAGATATATGCAGGGTGTGCCGGTCTGAGGGAACCCCTGAAAAACCTCTTTACCATCCATGTGTGTGCACTGGCAGTATTAAATTTATTCATCAGGAGTGGTAAGTTGCAGAATGTTTTGTATTAATTGATTAGTTTAATACATCAGTGTCTTTAAGTGTTTACATTTTTATGTTTTAACCCCTTAAAGGAGCACTATAGGTCAGGTACACAAACATGTATTCCTGATCCTATAGTGTTTAGATGACTCTTTACGGTGGGTGTTTAGGAAAGGTGTGTAAGTCACATGCAGGGATATCTGACTAGGGCTCCGGAAATAAAAGTGATTTAACTTCTAAATTCCAGGAAATTGAGCACTTAGATTGCAGGGGCATGATCTATACTCCAAAACTACTTAAGCTAAAGTTGTTTTGGTGACTATACTGTCCCTTTAAGTGCCCCCACACCTATTAAAATATCATTTTGTTCAGGAGTAACAGAGCTTTTGTTTTTTTTACATCAAATATTTATATATGAAATATAATTTAATATGAATATAATCTAAAAAAGATTGTGAAATTAGAGGGAAACTATAGTGGCAGGAAAACAAACTTGTTTTCCTGGCACTATAGCTTACCCCGCTGTCAAGGCCCCCTCCTGCGGCGCTGAAGGGGTTAATAACTCCAGTTTTGTGTCTTTTTGCAACCATGTGCTTAATGGAGTCTTGTGTCTATCCTGGGAGATAATTGAATTACTCTCCAGGATAGAAGACTCTGAAACTGGTTTGGGTCAGAAAGCCATGCTTCATTTAGTCACAAAGGACTTTCCCTTAACTTTTGAACCCCTGGTCTGATTCGTGCCATTTTTTAATATGTTGTTCCCCTGAATGGATTGATTGTGAATATGTAATTTTATGTGAATGTGATGTATGGTTTTAGAGTTATGAAAGTTGGGTAGAAAGTATGTTTTAACTGTATGTGTAATTGAGTTTCCTCTCAGGATAAGGGGAGGGAATATGTGGGATGTAACTGATATGTGATTGGTTGTTTTGTAACGCCCTGTGGGCTGTACTATGTTTGTGATTTGGGAATAAAAGAGACTGTATGTGACAGTACAGGGAGTTCCTGTTTTAACCCTCAAAGTGAAGTGTCGTCTCATTATTGGGGGAAGGATTTATTGTATGCTGTTCCAGTTTGACTGCTAGGAGAGTAAACCTATTCGTATGGTTCCTATTCAACTGTCTACAGCATTCATATGCTTGAGAGGATTCATAAGCTTCTCCGGTTCGGTGGTTGTGGTGTCTGCTGCAGTGCTTGGAGTCCTCAGGAAGCGCTAGGAGCATCCTTTAACGGAGGTACCCAGTCGGGGTGCCAGGTGATCCGTTACATTAATGTAGCGGAGATGCAATATTCCCCAGGTTGTCTCCGCTTATAATCCAAGTGAGGCTCAGGAACAAGTAAATAATAAATCCATAGGCAAAGTTTCCAGCAGGTAAAATAACAGCAACCTCCCCACAGCAATCCCAATAACTGGACGACACACAGTTTCAGGAGCAGAACTGACAAGCCTTTAATCACAGTCTCCTTATAAAGCATGCTCCCATGCAAGGGAGGGATTACAGTAATTATTACAGTAGCCAATCCTGTCCTGGTAACCTCCCACACATCTCCTCCCCTCAGCTAGCATCATAATCCCCTTATCCAGTACACCAATTCCCCCGTTTCTGGATGTACCCCTAAACGTAGGGGTACCTCTTTAAATCCTACATCCCCTGGTAGTCCTGATCTGGGTGAACAACATATCCAAAAACCACCCAGATCAGACCAGGGGTTCGGGAAAAGTATGGAGGGAATAAAATGACCGACCGCACGAACTGAGATAGCCGAATTCGGTTCCATGTGAATGGGCCCTGCGGTCGGTCCTGGCATAAGGGAATAAAATACACGAAAACCTCTAGCTATAGAGGCTAGGGAGGGTTCGCCTGAATCCCCTCGTTCGGTATTCTCTATCTACCGAACGAGGGGCCGTTCGGTAGTTTGGAACCGAACGGACCAGGGCTGTGGAGGTCTCAGCGGTGTTCGCCTACTCGAGTGTCCGATTTTAGTTCCAGACACTCGACGGCTAAACACCGCTGTTCGGGAGTTTTAAAATGGCCGCCGCCACGTGTTCGTTTGTCGAATGGCGGCCACCAGGACAGCCCAGTGCCATCCGCTACACTGCTCCCCCTTGCCCACAAGCCGGCATACACAGTCTGATCCAACACGGATCGGCTTGGGGATGTCCGGAGACTCACGGATCATTTCTCCAGGTCAGTTTGTCTTGACAACCCGTCGGCATTCCCATTCTGTTTACCCGGGCGGTACTGAATATTAAAGTCAAAAGGCTGCAGCGCCAAACTCCAGCGCAGCAGCCTGGCATTGTCCCCAGCCACCCGGTTTAGCCAGACCAACGGGTTGTGATCCGTGAGTAACGAAAAAGGCTGTCCATATAGATACGGCTGTAGTTTCTTTAAGGCCCACACCACAGCCAGGCATTCCGTCTCGATGGCGGCGTAGCTTACTTCTCTGGGTAACAACTTGCGACTGATGTAAGCCACGGGGTGTTCTCCGCCATCGGCTCCGACTTGGCTCAGTACTGCTCCCAATCCAAACATAGAAGCGTCTGTGTGAACAAGAAAACGTTTAGTTGGATTGGGAGCTGCCAAGACAGGAGCATTTATCAGTGCATTTTTCAGATGTTGGAATGCCTGCTCACACTCCGGGGTCCAGGTCACCTGGCGGGGCAAATTCTTCCGAGTAAGGTCAGTGAGAGGTTTGGCGAGGGTGCTATAGTTAGGGACAAACTTCCTGTAATACCCAGCGGTCCCTAGAAAGGCTAACACCTGGGTTTTAGTCCTAGGAGTGGGCCACTGGGCCACGGCTTCTACCTTGGCTGGTTCGGGCTTCTGTTTGCCGCAACCCACTCTATGTCCGAGGTACTGCACCTCGGCCATCCCTATGCTGCACTTGGCCGGTTTCAATGTCAAACCAGCTTCCTTAATCCTGTCTAGAACCGCTCCTATATGGGCCAAGTGCTCCTGCCACGTATTGCTAAAAATGGCAATATCGTCCAGGTAGGCACAGGTGTAGTCTTGGAACCCATCCAGGAGTCGGTCTACCATCCGCTGGAAAGTAGCTGGGGCGTTTTTCATCCCAAATGGCATGACCTTAAACTGGTACAAGCCAAATGGGGTGACAAAGGCCGATTTCGGGATGGCCTCTGGGGCCAGGGGGATTTGCCAATACCCCTTACATAAGTCAATGGTAGTGAGGTATTGACCCCTGGCCATTCTGTCCAGTAGCTCATCTATCCGTGGCATAGGGTATGCATCGGACACCGTTTTCTCGTTTAATCTCCGGTAGTCTACGCAGAAGCGGGTCGTACCGTCCCGCTTCGGTACGAGTACTACCGGAGAAGCCCAGGGACTATCTGAGGGCTCAATCACCCCCAGTTGGAGCATCTCATCGATCTCCTTGCGCATGTTTTCCCTTACCGCTTCGGGGATGCGGTAGGGGGTCTGACGCATCGGTAATTGCCCTGGGGTCTCTACCCGGTGAGTGGCCAGAGGGGTGTACCCAGGTACGTTAGAGAACGTGTCTCGTTTCTCTTCCAACAGCTGCCGTACCTCGATGCGCTCCTGTGGGCTCAGCCGGTCTCCCAGTGTGACTTCCCCTAAATCCCCAGACAGCTGCCCATCTTCCAGCAGATCTGGGAGTGGTAAGCTGTCAGACTCATCTGAATTGGGCGCGCATATGGCGGTTACCTCCTCGGAGCGCGCTTGGTAGGGCTTCATCATGTTCACATGGAGCATGCGTCGCCCTCCCGTCCCTGTACAGGAGCCAATTATATAGGTGGTGTCACATCTCTGTTCCACCACCCTATAAGGTCCCTGCCAGGCGGCCTGTAGCTTGTCATGTCGGACAGGCTTTAAAATCAGCACTTTCTGCCCGACCTGAAAGCTACGGTCCCTGGCTCCCCGGTCATACCATGTGCGCTGGCGAGTCTGTGCCGCCTGAAGGTTTTCCCTTACCGTCCTGGTTAAGGCTTCCAGGCGGTCTCGGAGAGCCAACACATAAGGTATGATGGGGGTGCCATCTGCGCTCCGGTCTCCCTCCCAATGCTCTCTTATAAGATCTAAGGGGCCTCTGACCCTCCTCCCAAACAGCAGTTCAAACGGGGAGAACCCCGTGGATTCCTGCGGCACCTCCCGGTAAGCGAATAGGAGATGCGGCAGGAACCGCTCCCAGTCCTTGTGGGTCTCTGCGAAGGTTCGGAGCATTTGTTTCAATGTGCCATTGAACCGTTCGCAGAGCCCATTAGTCTGGGGGTGGTAAGGGGCACTGATAGTAGGCTTAATGCCACAGATCCTCCAGAGGTGTTGGGTGAATTCTGCGGTAAATTGGGTACCCTGATCCGAGATAATCTCCCTGGGTAATCCCAACCGGGAGAATATCTGCATGAGGGCATCCGCGACCGTTTCAGCCTGAATGTTGGTCAGAGCCACCGCCTCTGGATATCTGGTAGCATAGTCTACTACCGTTAAAATGTACCTTTTGCCTGACGGGCTGGCTTTCTTGAGGGGACCTATCAAGTCTACCGCTATTCTGCTAAACGGTTCCTCAATTATTGGCAAGGGGTGTAGCTTCGCCTTCCTCCGGTCTCCCCTTTTCCCTACCCTCTGGCAGGTGTCGCAGGTGGTGCAATACCGGCGCACTTCCTGGCTGATCCCTGGCCAGAAGAAATTTTGGGTCAGTCGATACCTAGTACGGCTGACCCCTAGATGTCCGGATAGCGGGATATCGTGCGCTATCCGGAGTAGCTCTGCTCGGTACCGCTGCGGCACCACTAGCTGCCTCGTCACTATTGGGTCTGACCCCTCAATCTGCTTGTCTGTCTCCCTGTACAAAAGCTGCTTGTCCCAGACAAATCTCTCCCCCCGGAGGGTCTGCTGTCACCTTGTCTCTGTATACCTGCAAGGTGGGGTCAGTCACTACCTCTGCTGCGAATTCGTTAGGAGGGGCCCAGGGGACACAGTCAAGGGAAGGGGAAGGGTCTCTTACCTGAACCTCCGGAAGTGTGTTGTAGTCCTGGGTGCGGGCCTGTTGACGGGTGACCACAGGATGAGCTTCTCCTGTGGTGGACGTCTGGGGCTCAAAAGCAGATGTGAGCCTCCCCAGATCGTTCCCCAATAAAACCTCCGCCGGTAACTGCGGCATCAACCCCACCTCCACATGTCCTGCCCCCGCTCCCCAATATAAATGTACCCTTGCTGTAGGTAGCCGGTACACTGCTCCCCCGGCTACCCTGACGGCCACAGTTTTACTTAGTCTCGCTTCATCCGAGACCAGATGACTTTTGACCAAGGTGATGGTAGCCCCCGAATCACGTAGGCCCTGTACTGCTTTACCCTCCAAGTATACGGTCTGCCTGTGATGCTGTCTGTTATCAGCATTGGCCTGGACTGGATCCGCCTCGTGTAGTACTTCCCACTGTTCCACGGTTGTTATGGGAACAGCTGACCCATATGGTGTGGCCACTATATTTTGGTAGTGATGGGCGGCGGCTGCTCTCGGTGGTGGTGGTGGTGGGCCGGGGCGAATCCAGGTAGAACGATCCCTCAGCTGGGGACATTCCCTTTTATAATGTCCCCACTTCTGGCAGTGATGACAGGGGCCAGAAGCGGGCTGGCGAAACCGGGGCTGTACAGCGGGTGGTGGTGGTGGTAGTTGCCTCGGTGGAGCTGGGTTGTAGCTGTTTCCCCCAAAGGTTTTAAAAATAGCTTTTGGGGCTGCTGGTTTCTGCTGCCTGCGTGCATCCAAGTACTCATCGGCCTTCCTAGCAGCTTCGGTAAGGGAGGTAGGGTTTCTGTCCCTCACCCATTCCTGGACCTCGCCTGTTACCCCCTCATAGAATTGCTCCAACAACACCATTTGCAATAAGTCCTCCATGGACCGAGCCTTATTAGACTGTACCCACCCCAGAGCGGCCCGATGCAACTTGCAAGCCCATTCCACATGAGAGTCCTTGTCATTTCTCTTTAGGTCTCTAAACCGTCGCCGATATGCCTCTGGCGTGATTGCATATCGAGCCAGGATCACTTCTTTTACTCGGCGGTAATTCCGAATTTCCTCATCAGGTACAGTTCTATAGGCTTCCGCCGCCTTCCCTGTGAGCTTCCCTGCTAAAATAGGCACCCACTCATCTGGGCTAATATTATGCAAGGCACACAGCCTTTCAAAGTCTTGGAGAAAAGCATCTATATCTTCCTCTGCTTCTATATACGTTTTAAAGGCTTGGTAAGGAATTTTTGTCTTACCCTGTGTGATGGTAGTTGTGGTAGCATTCCTCTCCAGCTGCTGTAGTGGCCTTTGGCGCAGTATAAACTCCTGTACCTCTGACATTGTCCTGGATATAATATCCGTTGTTGGATTCTCTCCATAAAAGGACAGCCTGAACTGCACCTCTCTCCGGAACTCTTCTTTTTCAGCACCATCTGCTGCACTCTGTTGCTCAGGGATTACCCTGTCCTCCTGCTGGTATTCAGCCATCACTTCTGCAATGAGGATTGCTTTCTTTTTGTTGCTGGCTGCAATGCCTTTCGCTTCCAGGAGATCTTTTAGCGTGGATCTTTTAAGCTTGGCATAATCACTCTCCATCCGTATTCCATTAGTCCTTGTTCCCTTGTGAGTCTGGATCCCAGCGCTGCCAACCAATGTAGCGGAGATGCAATATTCCCCAGGTTGTCTCCGCTTATAATCCAAGTGAGGCTCAGGAACAAGTAAATAATAAATCCATAGGCAAAGTTTCCAGCAGGTAAAATAACAGCAACCTCCCCACAGCAATCCCAATAACTGGACGACACACAGTTTCAGGAGCAGAACTGACAAGCCTTTAATCACAGTCTCCTTATAAAGCATGCTCCCATGCAAGGGAGGGATTACAGTAATTATTACAGTAGCCAATCCTGTCCTGGTAACCTCCCACACATCTCCTCCCCTCAGCCAGCATCATAATCCCCTTATCCAGTACACCAATTCCCCCCGTTTCTGGATGTACCCGTAAACGTAGGGGTACCTCTTTAAATCCTACATCCCCTTGGATGTTTTTGGATATGTTGTTCACCCAGATCAGACCAGGGGTTCGGGAAAAGTATGGAGGGAATAAAATGACCGACCGCACGAACTGAGATAGCCGAATTCGGTTCCATGTGAATGGGCCCTGCGGTCGGTCCTGGCATAAGGGAATAAAATACACGAAAACCTCTAGCTATAGAGGCTAGGGAGGGTTCGCCTGAATCCCCTCGTTCGGTATTCTCTATCTACCGAACGAGGGGCCGTTCGGTAGTTTGGAACCGAACGGACCAGGGCTGTGGAGGTCTCAGCGGTGTTCGCCTACTCGAGTGTCCGATTTTAGTTCCAGACACTCGACGGCAAAACACCGCTGTTCGGGAGTTTTAAAATGGCCGCCGCCACGTGTTCGTTTGTCGAATGGCGGCCACCCCCGAGAACAAAGGACGGCTACTTACTGTTCAATTACCCGTTCGCAACAATGTTGCAACGGGTAATTGAGGACACACTTCACACAGGGGAGGTCTGGTTGTTCGGTAGTTTCATTCGAATAAACTAAGGGAACGAAACTACCGAACAATCACAAGAATACAAGGCTTTAAAACACATAGGAAACTAACAGATCACACGAATGCATTTATTTCACAGACATTTGCAGGACAGCCCAGTGCCATCCGCTACAGACACTTAGTCACAAACCTGGCCAAAGTTAGCGTTCATGTTTATTTTTTGCATTTTTTCACAAAAAACTGCCCTTTAACCGATGATATCATTGTCATTACAAGTGTTCATGTTTTTAAACACTCCTTTGTAATCAGCAAAGTCTCACGGGTACAGCAGTGTCCTATGTGTACAGGTTTTACAGTGTTTTGGAAAGTGACAGAGGGAAATATAGGGCTTGCAAATTAAAGGGACACTCCAGGCATTCAGACCACTTCTGCCCATTGGAGTGGTCTGGGTGCCAACTCCGACTACCCTTAACACTGCAACTGTAATTATTGCAGTTTTTATAAACTGCAATAATTACCCTGCAGGGTTACCTCCTCCACTAGTGGCTGTCTACGAAACAGCCACTAGAGAGCACTTCCGGGATTATAGCACAGATTTTCTGTGCTATAGTGTCGCTGGACGTCCTCACGCTATGTGAGGACCTCGCTAAAATCCCCATAGGAAAGCATTGCCGCGCATGCGCATTAGGTCTCGCCCGCCGGTGGGCGTGATCAGTCTCCCCGGCCGGCTGACGTGGTGACTGGGAGGAGCGTGGGCGGACCAAGAAGCAGTGCCGAGGGACATAGTCGCTGGCTCTGGTAAGTCACTGAAGGGGTTTTGACCCCTTCAGCAACCGGGAATGGGAGGTGGGAGGGAGAGGGGACCTGCAGTGCCAGGAAAACGGATTGTTTTCCTGGCACTGGAGAGTCCCTTTAAGTTTTCTGGACTTTCTGCTCTCCCTCTCTAACATTACATTGCAGGGTTTTTAAGGACTGCACCCAGGCCACTTCCATTCAGATAAAGCTGTCTGTGACTTTAGTGGTCCTTTAAGTATACTATACATACTAATACATGCACACAGAACTGCTTATATGCTGTGAACTGGTCAGAAACTTTTTCGTGTTTTGAACTCTGGGTCATTTTAAGAGCTGTGAATTCTTGTCTTCTGTAATACTTTTACCTTCTAAGTTATTATTACTATTCTCGCCTTTTATATAGCACCAACAGATTCCGTATCGCTTTACAATATTATTAGAGTGGGTTTAACTATAAATAGGACAATTACAAGAAAACTTGCAGGAACGATAGGTTGAAAAGGGCCCTGCTCAAACGAGCTTACAATCTATAGGTGGTGGGGTATAAGACACATTAGGACAGGAAATAGCAATAAAACAAGGTGGGAGTGAAGCAGAGCTGGAGGAGAGAGTAGAGTGCTGCCCTTTAGGAGAGAGCAAGAGACAGGTATGTGAGGTAGAGGTTAGTCTGGGAGGCCATAAGCTTTCCTAAAGAGATGGGTTTTAAGGCACTTCTTAAATGATTGAAGACTAGAGGAGTCTCTGATTGGGGTAGGCAGGCTATTCTATAGGAAGGGAGCCGCCCGCGAGAAGTCCTGCAAGTGCGAGTTGGCCGTATGGGTGCCAGCAGTGGACAGGAGAAGGTCCACGGCAGAACGGAGAGACCGAGAAGGGGCATACCTATGGATCTGTGATGAGATATGAGGAGCTAGAATTTTTCAGTGCTTTATAGGTATGGGTTAGCAATTTGAATTGACTCCTATAGGATACAGGAAGTCAATTTAAGTCCTGACAGAGGGGTAAGGTGTGAGTGGACCGACTAGAGGGGAAAATCAGTCTGGCGGCAGCATTCATTACAGACTGTAGAGGGGCAATGCGGCTCTTGGGAAGACCAATCAGGAGAGGGTTACAATAATCCATGCAGGAAATTACTAGAGCATGGACAAGCTCCTTGGTAGCATCTTGTGTAAGAAAGGGCCGGATGCGGGCTATGTTTTTAAGTTGGAATCTACAGGATTTGGCAACATACTGGATGTGAGGCTCAAAGGTGAGGCTAGAATCAAGTATGACGCCAAGACAGCGCGCTTGCAAGGATAGACTTATGTGGATACCACTAACTTGAAGGGAGAGCGAAAGAGGAGGATCAGTATTAGGAGGAGGAAAGACAAGGAACTCAGTTTTAGAGAGATTTATTTTCAGAAAGCAGGAGAACATCGGGTCAGAGATGGAAGATAGGCATGTAGTGAAACGTTGCAGGACGGCAGGGGAGAGGTCCGGGGAGGAGAGATGTATATCTGGGTGTCATCAGCGTACAGGTGGTAGTGGAATCCAAAAAAGGTAATAAGTTTGCCAAGAGAGGCAGTATAAAGAGAAATAGAAGAGGACCAAGGACAGAGCCTTGGGAGACTCCAACCGAGACAGGACGAGTGGAGGAGGTGTCATTAGAAAAGGAGATGCTAAATGAGCGTTCGGAACGATAAGAGGGAAACCACGAGAGGAGTCACAGAGACTGAGAGATTGAAGAGTTTGAAGAAGGGGAGATCATGATCAACGGTGTCAAAGGCAGCAGAAAGGTCAATAAGAATTTGAGTAGTGGCCTTTGGATTTAACTGCGATTAGGTTATTAGTAACTTTGATAAGAGCAGTACTGTAGAGTGGAGAGGGCGGAAGCCAGATTGAAGAGGGTCAGGGAGAGAGTTGGAATTGAGGAAGTGAAACAAACGGGTAAAAGGGAGCAGGGATATGGGACAATAGTAAGAGGGGGAGGATGGGTCAAGAGATATGTACTACAGTGGCATGTTTAAGGTCAGCAGGGACAACGCAAGAAGAGAAATTGAGCCTCTGCAAGTTTAATCTTGCATAAAGATGAAAGGGGAGCTGGCAGTAGTTCTGGAAGCTTCATAATCCGTACCCCTGCCAGTAGTATTAATACAATCACTTGGAATTGTCTTTTTATTACTAATAAGCACAGATTATTTGAAAGGCCCAACATTGGCTTATTCTCTGGTTGTGGCTTGCATTTGGGCTACTTACTTAATGCCTTGGCCAAAAGTTAAGTTGCATCTGCTTCTAGTTTTGTCAGTATGCTGAGAGGGCCTCCTTTATAGTGCTCAGTGCTGATCATTATTTTCTGCAGTCAAAATGAAACAAAAAAAGACAAGCATACAGATAAAGTGTCGATAGACAATTAGGGTGCACATTCTGTTTGACCGCTATATTGGTCTGCTTGCTCAATATGTAAATAGTCATAGCTGCCTATATGGAACCTGTGTGCATTACAGACTGCCATATGCAGTCTAAGCCCCTATACAACCTGCTCTTCCCTGTCTAAAATGATTCCTTAAGGCAGCGAAAGCCATGTTCTGTGTAAGGCTCTTCACCCCCCTCTCTCCTGGGGGTGAAGAGCCAAACCTGAAATACCACCTGTGAGGATGCTTTAGGTTAAGCAGACAGTGACCCCTCCTACCTGTTAAGACTGTCTTTAAAAAATAAATAAATTAAATTCTAGTGTTTGTTGTGGGATGGAAATGCAAATTAAAAACAGATTATCTAAACAGGGGGCTGTTGGGAATTTATAACTTGGGGAACGTTTAACATTTTTAAACCAAATTCTATCTGACATATTATTCTAGAAATCTGTCAAATGTATTTGGTTTTTTGCACCCTTGCTATTATTTTTGAGTGACATTTTTTAGCTACTATGAACAAAAAAATTTCCATGAAAACTAGTGGAATTACTAAGAAAACAGACACTTTTTAGATCCCTTTAATAGATATGAAGTAATAAAAAATACGATAACAATTATGTAACCTAATCATCACTTTTCATAACATTTTGATAAACCTCTCCGATTATATTGTATGCTTAACTAGCTCCTCAAACGCATACACTTCTGAATTTGAAAAATGACCCTCACAAACATACTCTCGTTTACAAACATACACTCTCCTATACACACTCTTTAGACCATATGCACAGAAACTCAAATGCATTCACTCCAAAACTTTCCACAGAAAACCCTCCATGGGTCACACTCTTACCCTCTATACATACACACCTGTATTCAGACACACCAACCATCAAATCATTCTTATACAAATTCCATTTTGAGGACAAAACATGAATCAAAAACATAATTGTATTTGCATTTTCTGGTGGTAAAATCATTTTAAATGTGACTTTCTTTTTTTTTTTTTTGTCATGTTTGCTTGAATTGAGGATGTAGTTAGTTCAGAAGTAGGCTGCTGAAATGAAGAGAGAAAAAAAAATGTTCCCAAAGTGCCTCCACGCACATTTATTTTTCTCTTGTTAATTTAAATGCTGCTGACTGGAAGATCCACTTTGCAGATGTAGGTAAATGCTAAAGTTTCTTTTGTTTTTTTTGCATACAGCAAAAGGTCAGACTTGTAATATGATTTATTATATATACTGCACCTGTTATAAAACTGAAGATTAATTGTTCATCTTTCATTATGAGGATGCATCTTTATTATACAGGTATGTAGCTTAAATAGATGCATTAATCTTTGTTGGTCTCTACTTGCTCACATCATTGTCTTTACATTTCAGCTTAGTTCAGTGGCTTAAACACAGCAGAAAAGAATACTGTGAATTATGCAAACACAGATTTGCTTTTACTCCAAGTAAGTTTATTTCATGTGTAAAAAACAATAATTTTATAATCCGATTTTGCAAGATCAATTAAATAACAGCAATCCATGTTGTCTCTCTTTTTGAAACATGTAAAACAATCAGAATAACTGTCTCATTTAAACACTATGCCTTAATTTTGTATAGTATGATTTGTGATATTAAATTTAATTACCACCTGAATGATGTAATTATGACAATTTTTGCACAAGCGGTACTGTTTCTCCAATGTTTTTGGGGAGGTCAGGTATTGTTAATTGAAAGCAAAGCACACGGCTATAGCAATTACTAAAGCTAGTGCTGGTTGCTTGGGTTTGTTGGTCATTTAGGTATAGGGATTTTTTTACTTTTATTTTTTATGTAACACCCATGATTCTTATCTAAATGAAACCTGTCTGAGTGGTGAGCTTTGCAGTTCACAGCATTTTCAAGGTGAGAACCTTTACAGGAGCACTATAGGATCAGGAACACAAACATATATTTCTGACCCTATAGTTTTGAAACCACCATCTAGCCTTTCAGGCCCCCCTCTTGCCACCCTAAATATAGTAAAATCTTACTTGTATTCAAGTCTGCAGCTACTGGCTCTACCCCTGTTTGCATGTGAACTGCCTCTGTCTGCTGACATCATCAGAATTGGTGGTCTGAGCCATTCACAATTCTTCCCCATAGGATTGGCTGAGATTGTCAAGGAGGCAGTTCAGGGGCAGAGCCAGCACAGTTCAAACACAGCCCTGGCCGATCAGCATCTTAGAGCTGAATTGAATCAATGCATCTCTATGAGTAAAGTTCAGTGCCTGCATGCAAAAGGGTGAAGACACTGAATGGTAGTGCTGCACAATAGGTAGGACTGCCCCAGGAAGCACCTCTAGTAGCCATCTGAGGAGTGACCAGTGGAGTTATCACTAGGCTGTAATGTAAACACTGCATTGTCTCTGAAGAGACAGTTTTTACAGCAGAAAGCCTGAAGGGACAGATTCTACTCACCAGAACAAATGCAATAAGCTGTAGTTGGTCTGGTGACTATAGCGCCCCTCTAACCATAACCTTTCCCTAATCTTCTAATACTGCTGTTATGGCTCAAGACTCGTGTACAGAATACAGCAGTGTCATTACAGCGTCTGGAACTATAAATACTGTTTCAAAATAACGGTTATAGTGGACAATCTAAGATGTTCCATTGTGTATGCGTTTGCTAATCATATGTATTTATGCAATAATTTGGATCTTGCAATCTACTAAAATGGCCATAAAATGCATCATAAAATTAATATTCTGATTTAAAAAAACAAAATAAAAAAACTGAGTGGGCAGGATTGTAATTTATTTTTAGGAGATGCATCTGAGCACAATTTAAGGATACTCCAGTTTGCTAAAGCAAAGTATAGATTTACTGCACAGAGTTTCTGCACTTCTAGAAAATTCATTATAATTCCCTCCTGGCTCACAATTCAGACACCCCGGAGGGTTTCCATTCTCTTTGCACAAGCTTTCAAAGTGGTACTATGTGCCTCTTAGCAAAGCTTTTGTTCCAAGCCTTGATTTGGAGAACCCAGAGGGTATCACACATGGAGATAATCAGAAATGCGATTGCCAAGAGAACAGTCTCTCTCTCTTTCTTTCTCTCTTTCTCTCTCTCTCTTTCTCTCTCTCTCTTTCTCTCTCTCTCTTTCTCTCTCTCTCTTTCTCTCTCTCTCTCTTTCTCTCTCTCTCTTTTTTTTAAAGTCTGTTTTTATTATGGAGTGGGTGTTTCAGTATATAAGAATAAAGACCCTGCATCCAGTTGCCTCTGGTGAAGTAATCTGTTCTGACAACTGTTGTCCAACCATAGAGAAACATTAGAATGCATGAGCAGCAAGTGTCAAGCTCCTCCAACCAGACCTGGACTGGCCATCGGGCAAATGGCCGGTTGGCCGCCATGGGCCGAGGCTGGTCAGGGAGATCGCAGGGTGACGTGTGTGTTTTAGGGCCATCGGGCAAATGGCCGATGGGCCGAGGCCAGCCAGGGAGATCACAGGGTGACGAGTGTGTGTGTTTTAGGGTGACGAGTGTGTGTGTGACACCCTAACACACACACTCGTCACCCCACAGGCTGGGGAGGGAGACAGCCAGGAGAGGAACCCGGAGGAGCTCTATCTTGCAGCTCTGCCAGGTTTCTCTTGCGAGAAACCTGCCTGCCTCCAACACACAATCCTTCCAAACACACACATCACCCTCACATACAATCCTTCCAAACACACACGACCCTAAGACACACATCATACTCACACAGCACCCTAACACATACACATCACAGTCACATAGCACCCTGACACTCCCACACGTCACCCTAACACACACACACACACACACACACACACACTGGCCACCCTAACACACATACACACACACACACACTCGTCACTCTAACACACACACACACACACACACACACACTCGTCACCCTAACACACACACACACACACACACACACACACACAATACTTCCAAACATATATGTATACTACAGAACCCCTCACACACATACTGCCCCGCTAAACACGTTATATTCCAGACAAACATTAGATCCCTTACCCAACTCTGGATCGTCCACAGATATACTCAAACTAGATCTCTATATACACTCTGAATCCGCTACACACACACACACAAACTAGATCTGCTATACACACACTAGATCCCCTACACACACTCACACTACATTTCTGACATACACCCTAGATTCCATGTAAGCAAACATATAGTGCCTCTATAAATGGGATACAATGAGTTTCCCATTTATGGAAACCCCTGAGACAAGTTTGAAGCAAACACAACGCAAGCATATTATTAAATTTGCTTGCACTATGCAGAACAAATACAGGGCCCTTTTCTCATGCTATAGCTCTTCAGTCTGCCCTGGAAGAGCATTGAACCAACATGCTCACTTTGAGATGGAGTGTGCTTGTCATTGGGGATGGCAAAACACACCCTATCTGGCCCCGCCCACTTTTCAGTGGGCCGCTATGGATAAAAAATGCCCGGGCCAAATTTTTTTCCCAGTCCAGCCCTGCCTCCAACACAGTGTTTTTTTATCAGTTAATCCAATGCTTCTGTGAATTTTTTTTTTATGCTAGGCATGATGATTCCAAACAATAGCCTTTGAAAATGAAAGATCGTTGATGAGGAAGCACCTCTAGTGGCGGTCAGTCAGGCTACTAAAGGCATGGTTTAAGCAAAACGTAAACATTTTCCAAGAGAAGGGAAATGTGATCTGTGAACCAAAACCATTCATTAAAGGAACAATATAGGGTCAGTAACACAAACAGGTGTTCCTGACCCTAAAAGTGTTAAAACCACCATCAAGCCCCCCTTGCCTGCCTAAATATTTATTTAAGTCTGCAGCTGCTGCCTGCTGACATCAGAAGTGATTCTGTGAGCCAATCACAATGCTTTCCCATAGGATAAGCTTAGACTGTCAAGGAGGCAGATCAGGGGCAGAGCCAGCACAAGTCAAACACAGCCCTGGGCAATCAGCATCTCCTCATAGAGATGAACTGAATCAATGCATCTCTATGAGGAAAGTTAAGTGCCTGCATGCAGAGGGAGGAGACACTGAATGGCAGCACTGCTACAGGATGCAGTGAATGGAATGATTCTACTCACTAGAACAAATACTGTAATTGTTATGGTGACTATAGTGTCCCTTTAAGATAATGTGGTTTTAATGTTTGGCTTCTCTCTAAGTGGTTTCAAATAAATTGTGCTACTAAATGATTTGTGTACGCATATATATGTGTTTAAAGAAGTAAGAGAGAAATATGTCTGAACAAACTGTAAAATGGCTTTGTGCCTTAATTTTATCACTGCTTAAAGCGACATGATTTTCTAGGTCTGTAATACTGATGTTGACATGAAGTTATTAAAATGTTAAGCATATAATAATACAAATACACAAATGAATAATCCTGCAAATCATTTTACATCCTATAGTGTGCTAGTGAAATGTTTTACATTGTTCGATCACTTTTCCCCCACTTAACTTAAGAGCAATTAAATTTTTAACTGTTGCAGGGCATAAAATGTGTTTTTATATTACTTTATATTTAGAAAAAATATATTCATAATATTATAAATTTGTTTATCTTACAGTTTATTCCCCAGACATGCCTTCACGGCTTCCAATCCAGGATATATGTGCTGGACTGATAACAAGTATTGGCACAGCAATCAGATACTGGTTTCATTACACACTTGTGGCCTTTGCTTGGTTGGGAGTTGTACCCCTTACAGCATGTAAGTATCTGGCAATTATTTAATTTTACAAAAATAAAAGCAGAAAGACAAATGGCTGTTTTCTCAAAAGTAATGACAAAACTAGCCATAGCATCATATTTTTGTCAAGTCTTATAGGTTTGGAACCCTCGTCACCTCCATTTGGACATGTGTTGATAAAACTTTCAGATTCAGATGTAATCTATACACTGTGTTGACAAGTGTATAGATAATAAAACAATGTATAGTTCACATGTTGAAGATGTTTGCCACACACACCGCAAGACACCATTGACTGTATTTGAGCCTTTGTACCCCACCTTAACGCATACTACATCCATAATCTCTATTTTGCAGCTGCAACCTAGGAGTTTTAGGATACAGCCAAATATTTTTAGGTCTTACTCCTTTAGCTGGTTGCATCTGCATAACCGTAAAAGTCATGGTGTGTTGGTCTCTAAGAATTTTACAGGGTCTGTAACACATGCTTTCATTGATCTTTGTATATATTCACTGCAGAGAACAATTAATGTACAATTAAAGCAGACCAGTCATTTTGAAGTTCAAGAAAGTGCTCTTCTCTTTTTTAAATGCGGGTAAGGTGTATTTATGAAACACACATTTTTCATATGGGTGCATCCAACAGAAGACAAAATCAACCAATAATCGATGTTCAGTGCAAAAAGTATAATTATTCATATAACATTACGTATTAGTTATTCTACTGCGCATGTCAAGCATGTCTTCTCGAAACTATGCAGGGATTTCTTGTGAGAGAAAAAAGGAGTATATGTGCTTGCCCTGAGAAAGAGAAAAGGGAGTACCGATTGCAGCCAAGAGAGAAAATTCTTGCTTTTAACCCTTGCAGACGTGGAAAGACTTACCTAAGACAAAAATGCTTTTTAGCCCTTTATTTACCTGTATCTATGACAATTCCCCTTTTCTCTGGTAATACAGGCGAGAGTTAGGCAAGGTATCTCCAGATGTACTAATTAAACCTTGTGGGCCTTTATTAATTCTTCATCTCAATTTCTATGCCATTTCTCACTAAAAGAGCCATCAAGGGATGCTTGCCCAGATATCTGTTGTTACAGAATAATGTATGTTCTTAAAACCACATCTCAGTATGCAATGCATCTATAGATTAATGCATATATTTAAAGTTTTGTATGTCTAGGGGAATATTCACTAAGCATTGCATAGGTAAAATAATTCATTCTCCATCATGATGTAAATAGTAAAAACGCCAACATTTCATATATACATTTGTTTGCCATTTGGCTATCCCAAAGGGCAAGTTAAAATTGCTCTTTTGAATGTGACATCCTGTCCTGTTTTGCATGACAGGTTCATTCTAAGCTTATTCATTTTACAAGTCAAGAGTCCATATTCATATATTGTCTCTCAGACGGAATTACAAATCATTATAGTTTATCGTTGTTACCGTAGCAGACACATCCTGTAACATTTAGTAGCAAATACTTTCTTTAAAATATCATGGTCTTAGAGTAGGCAGAGCATTCATGATTGCACTGATTTTAACAATTCACACTTAAACTGTGTACCTAATTTAAAAAAAAAATGTTCAGGTTTCTTTAGACAGATTTAGATTTACATTGTACTCATTCGCATCAAGTTCTGTAAGCACTCAAAGTAATGACAATACCCACTTTAAATAGTACACCTAATTTTACTTTGGTTATGTTGTTAACGTTTCTCTACCAACAATGTGTATGTATGGGCCAGTGAATAAAACATTCCCTTTTTGCCCTATCTCCAGTCTTCATCATGAAGGAAAACTTAATGGCATCAATTCTCCCTGTCTGTACTGTACATGATTCCATGTGGTTTATTCTGGTACCCAGGCTGCAAAAATAACCTGCAATGCCTTACATTGTATTTGAAATTGCCACTTTTACAACAGATTTTAGAATCCGAATCCCCTCCCTGTCAGTCAGCGAAGAAGGTTTTCTTCCCGATTTGTCAGCTCCATAGAGCCCACCTCAAGTAAAAATGTGCCTGTTGACGCGTGTGTCCACAGAGCCCAATTTATCCCGAGTCTGCAGACTTTTTTTGTTTCTGGCTCTGAGGAGGGTTTCCCTGATAAGTCATCCAGAGCACTGTCTACTTATTTCTATGCCAACGACACACAGTGTTTTGTTTTGTTATTTTCAAATCTCGGCAAAGGGGCAAACCTGATTAACTCTCACATGGGTTCTTCAGGGCTCAGAGTCCAGATGGTATCTAAGCTGTAAAAGCTGGAAACCAGTCCTGCTGCCCATTGGCATAGAGTGTCAGTGGAGCTATCTCAGCTATTGAATGAATATCTGTGCATAGAAATATACACACAGTTGACAGTAGCCAACCTGGAACTCTTGATGCTGCTGGGGTGGAGTTACAACTCTGACAGGTAGCCTAGATATCTCTGTAAGAGCAATATTTCATACGGCAACACTGCACATATAAGCTCCTTGCACCATGTTCACTTAAAAACTTTGAAGTGGATATGATGCTTGGACTAACATTTTAATATCTGATTTTAGAGAGATGTAGAAATGCTGTTAGCACAATGTGTAGATACAATTTGATTTATGGGTTTTTGTTTTTATATTTTGTCCCCCAAAAGGACACTTTAAGTTCTACATCTTGTATTTGAATTTCTTGATTTACATTGACTTAAAGGACCACTATAGTGCCAGGAAAACATATTTGTTTTCCTGGCACTATAGTGCTCTGAGGGTGTCCCACCCGCTGGGCTCTGGGGAGAGGAAGGGGTTAAACTTACCTCTTTCTCCAGTGCCGGGCGGGGAGCTCTCCTCCTCTTCGGCTGAATGCGCATGCGCGGCAGGAGCCGCGCGTGAATTCAGCCAGTCCATAGGAAAGCATTCACAATGCTGTAAGATAATGGACAGTGAGAAGCACGCAAGCGCCTCTAGCGGCTGTCAAGAGACAGCCACTGGAGTCTGGATTAACCCATTTATAAACATAGCAGTTTCGCTGAAACTGCTATGTTTATAAAAAAAAAAAAAGGGGGGGGGAGGGAGGGGCTAACCCTACCTGGACCTGGCACCCAGACCACTTCATTAAGCTGAAGTGGTCTGGGTGCCTATAGTGGTCCTTTAACTAGAGTACACATATGTGACGGAACGCTGGCACTCCGACTGAGTACCTCCGCCAATCGATGCTCCTAGTGCTCGCTGAGGACTCCAAGCACTCCAACCGACACCATCAGCACTGCAGACCCCACTTCCAGCGATGCAACTGCGCCGGGGTCTCTGCTGTTTCCACCCACCCTGGACCCAAGGCCAGGATCCAGCTTCCAGTGGGTGAACCTCTCTTTCCCCAGAGAGCAGGAACAGGAACAAATCAAGCTATTGCAAGAGCTTCCTCTGGGGAGTAAGTGATTATAGCAATCCCCAGAGTGTAGGTATCCCTTCCCCCAAACATGAGCCAAGGCTTAATGCTGGAACAAGACTAATTTACTGGCACACAGAAATCACAATTTATGCAACACAAAACTCCTCCTCTGGGCCAGGCTAGATAATTGAGTTTCTACAATACACAAAGCTCAATTATCTGCTGGCCAGAAATTATACAGTTTCATAAAACACACAGGGACCCCAAAACATGCAATAACCCCAAAATTCACCCAGATCCGTTCAGTACTTTGGAAAATACAGTTTAATGCAGATTCTGCAGAACATATACAGGCTAAATGAAAAACAATCACTTTATAATGTGTCCCCTGCTGTATAGTCCAAAACCACTGCACGATGTCTCTGTGCACCAAATACTGGCAAGATGGCACCGTGTTGAAAAGTCCAAACAGTGTCTGTGAGTTAAAATGGCCGCCATCCATTGTTCTCACCATGTGCTTCTGATACAGGAAATGGTGGCCACCCAGTAACTCCACAGTATGTCCCCAGATGGTTCTTAAAGGGCCAGCAGCAGCACAACACAAATCCATTATGCCCAAATCATGTCTTTAAAGGGCAATACATCCCAGGGGCCATAGTCACATGGCAAGAGGCGGGCAAGCAGTCCTCTCCAGGCACAAGTGGCTAAGGCACACAACATACATTTTGAAGAGTGATTTTTTTACTTCACTGGGAATTTTATTTACTTGTATATCTATTGAAAACTCTGTACTTTTAGAGTGCACATCCTTTTTCTTGGTATGCTCTGCTAACAGCCGATTATCTGAAATATTCTTGTCAGGGTGAGTTGTTTTCATTGCTTGCATGGTGAAAAAAAACCTTGTTTTCTCTCACTATAGAAGTATTTTTGGTTTACTAACAATATAAAAAAAAAAAAAAATGTAAGACTTTCTTTTCTTCAGTGTGCTTGACCATACATAGGAAATGGATATGTGGTGGTTCTGATATATATATATATATATATTTCTCTTTTAGGTCGTATCTACAAGTGCTTGTTTACTGGCTCTGTGAGCTCACTACTGACATTGCCCTTAGATATGCTTTCTACGTAAGTATGAGCTATACAATTACAAGTATAAGTACAGGCCCGAAATTTTAAGTAGTTTTGCAAAAATCTGTTTGGTTTGTGATTAAAGGGACTCCATGTTCTAAATATTACCACCCTTATATTTTACTTTCCCATCATTTCTTTGCAGATACATAAATTTATTAAATTGAGTCCCAATATAGCTGCCATGGCATAAATGCAAACACACACAGAGCTTGAATTAGTTAACTGATGTACATTTTAGCCTCTAATGAGATGCATTTCCAGATGGTAGGAAATACTATAATATGTTCTTATTAACATCACTGAATTCACCTCCAGAGTCCTCAGCTAAACTAGAATGTGTAAATTAGAATTTTTGATACAGAGAGCAAGCACATTGCAGATTTGTTTGCACAAAACAATTATTATTATTATTGCCATTTATATAATGCCAACAGATTCCGTAGCGCTTTACACAAGTGAAAGGGTGTGCTCAGTAAATTCTAAATGCAAGAACTGGCAGGCACTTGGCAAAGGGTTCAGAGTAAGGACTCTATAATCTCTAAGTCCCAGTTGGTAGGGTGATGTTCGAAACCAACAGTGCGCCCCTGCAGTCCCCCACACTAGACTCAAAGTATTGTCCACTGGCTACACAATACAGATGCTATATAGAAAAGTTTATTGGTGTACACTGGATACAAAAAAAAAATTGTAAGTCCCACATATATTTTAAACATGAAGTAAAAAAATAATCAAACAAATAACAGGTTGTAACATACCGACTTGAATCTTATTTTACTGTATATGGAAATTATCTGTTAACATCATGCTCATGTGAGCAATAAATATATATTCGGAATGTATCTCGTGAATCTATTGGTTTCTACACCACTGATTGGAATACATGCAAAAGAATATAAGCCAAGAAAATTAGGAGTCACAGGAGACAGAGCCACTTTTTTAGCTATTGGATACATCAAGGGGAACCGAAAAGGGCACTCTAGACATCAGGCCTCATTCACTTGCTGTATTTTTCTCCTTGTTCAAATTTTGCTTGCATGTTTTTTCCCCCCCAGCCAATCTATGTTGTTTTATCTGTCACTGTTGTAATATCTATCTTTAGTCTCAGCACAGCTTTGACTTGTTGTACATTCAGTGGCTGTGTAGTATGGTCAAATCTGGACATCACATTGATCTCTAATTGAATGAAACATCCAAATTGGCTGTTCATACAAAAGATGACAAAATATAGTTGCCACCAGAGCAAGACTAAGCCTGGAGGTGCATAAAAAATGGGTATTAATTTATATATATAAACAAATGTTCATTGAGGCCACATTACATGCACTCTCATTTCACTGATAATAAAATACATGATTTTTATGTTTGTTTTTCAGAGAAAATTTATTGGCTGACTGTTTGCAAGGCTGCTTTGTTGTGACATGTACCCTCTGTGCATTTATAAGTCTTGTGTGGTTGAGAGAGCAAATAGTTCATGGAGGAGCACCTCAATGGTTGGAGCAGAATCAGCCACAACCTCTAAATGGTTTAGGGCAGCAGAACGAGGTACCATCTGATTTAATACTTTGCTACTGTGTTTATAAATTCACTTAATCAAAAATGTGGTAGTAAATATAAGAAGGGGGAAAAAAAAGCGGTAAAGTGACTTGACTATTCAGATTCTAATGCAGATTTTGCTTAGAAAAATTGAACTGTTGCTTAGAGAGAGACTTTTTAAAGGACCACTATAGTGCCAGTAAAAAAAACACATTTTGCTGGCACTATAGTGTTAATAGGTCCCCTCCCCCCGTCCTCATTGCCCCCCCTCCTGCCGGGCTCTAGGGGGAGGAAGGGGATAAAATCTTACCTTTCTCCAGCGCCGGGCTCCCTCGGTGCTGGGGACTCTACTCCTTTTGACGTCCTCGGCTGAATGCGCATGCGTGGCAAGAGCCATGCGCGCATTCAGTCAGTCCATAGGAAAGCATTCTCAATGCTCTGCTATGGACGTCAGTGATTTTTCAGAGTGAGAAGCGTGGAAGCGCCTCTAGCAGCTGTCAATGAGACAGCCACTAGAGGCTGGATTAACCTAATGTAAACATAGCAGTTTCTGTGAAACTGCTATGTTTACAGCTGCAGGGTTAAGCCTAGATTGACCTGGTACCCAGACCACTTCATTAAGCTAAAGTGGTCTGGGTGCCTATAGTGGTCCTTTAACTATCTCTTGTGACATTATCATTAATGGTAGTGGCATTGTTGTTTGTTGCTATGATACATGTGTTATCTGCATCAGAAGTAATTTAGAAAACTAGCCACTCTGCAGAATTTAATTTGCAAAATTTAAGTTCCAATGCTATTTAGTAATGAAAACTATTTTCAAGTCAGTAAAGGAAGGTCATTCATTAATTTTGGCTTTATTGTCTGTACATTCTGGTACTAAGTCAGCATGCTGCAATTGCCTAGGACTAGGAAAGAGAAAGTTTATGCTAATGATTTTTCTGACTGTACCCATGGTAGCTCTACACTAAATAATATTGAAGCACCAAAAGGAGAGGAAAGATCAAGTAAGACAAGAAGAAGACTGTTTTCAGGAACTATTTTAATGTGAAATCCTTGACCAATCTCGTTACTGGAAGCATCGAAGACATCTTGCTTGTTGTACCAGTTAAAGGATATTTTTGATGCAGATGTTTGGCAGCATTGCCCTGAGGAATCCCTTGCTGCTTATGCCACAATGATGAAAGAGCCCTTGTGGATTTAACGCAAATATCAATGGGTATTGGCAATTTCTAGTTCTAATCAGAAAATGCTTCCAAGAAAGTATAAAACCCTAAACAACATTTATTGCTAGTGGAGTACAGGATAAACAAACCCAGCAAGCGCTGGCCAACTAAAACATAAGTTAACCATCACAACAGTCATGGTTTGAACTTTTAAAATATGGATCTGGATTTCAGTAATACATGCCTGTTTTTTTATTCTCAAGTCTAGATTTCTGCAGTTCAGTCAGGCTGAAATATGTATCTGATTCATGCTCTTTCTAAGACCATTTTGCAAATATGGAACAATGCCTGCATTTTGTAGACCAAATGGCCCCAAAATGGGGATATTTAGCCTTTAGTAAATAGAACGTATTATAAAACTCCTTACTACCAAGTGACTGCAGGGCTCAAGATCTGAGGTGGGTTGCCAGCTCCATGACTCTTGGGTCTGGAATAGAAGCCTTGATGTCTGTCAAAGAGGACGTACAGCTAGGTGAATTGTCAAAATATGTTAAGAATAACTAGATGCTGGATACTGCACTGCTCCTCTAATACAGGAAACTCACAAATGTTTTGCAATCCAGAACTGTATAGTTGCTTACCTCACATAGACTTCTTTTGTTAAAAGAACTTGAGGATCCCTGGGCAGAGCTGAGAAGAACTAAAGAGCATTTCAAAATTCTGGCAATTAAACACTTAGCCATAGTTAGCTGTGGGAGAGCACACAGCTTGAATTAAATTAATACTCTAATAACCAAAACTACTTGAGCTTAATTGATTTTGGTGTATAGATAATGCCCCTGTAGTCTCCTTGCTCAATTATTAGACAATTAGGAGGTAATTGGTTTATTTATGCAGTCCTAACCACAGCCTACCTACACACCCCCCCAAAAAAATGATGCTCCCTTATTGCACTGTGAGTTTAACCTCTCTGCACCTCTTTTGTGGAAGCTCTCTTCATTGAGCTGATCATGGAGGTGCAAGACTTAGCTAATTGGCTGTGATCAATCAGCTCTTACTCACAGCCAAAGAGCTAGCCTTGCACTGCACAGACTATGGTGGTTATGGTGCTTGGAGTGTTTCTTTAAGTTATGTAAAGCATTAATCAACCTTGTATATGTAAATCATGCAAATTATATTGTTGGATAATTTCTGATCATTTAACCCTGTAATATCTTTGCAGGCACCAGGAGCTGTAAATGTAGTTGCAGAGAATGTGGCTCTTGAGCAGCCTGCCAACCCTCCAGCTGATCTTGCAGTTGTGGGAGAAAATCCTGAAATCCAAGAGGAACCAGCAGATGATGAAGAAGAAGAAGAGAATGATGATGAAGAAGATGCAGTGATTGAAGACGCAGCAGATGCAAATAATGGAGCACAAGGTAATGTGATTGTTTCAAGGAAAGCTATAATGAAGAAAAATATTGATGTTTGTGATATAGGCCCTAATTTAATATTGTTTGATCAGCTTTCAAAATGATTTAATAATTTTGGATACATTTTTTTAAAAAATTATTTAATATGAAAAATCTTAATGTTTAGTATTTTACTATTTTTTGATATATTGGTTGATATTTTTTTTATTTATTTTTGATAAACAATTGGGGTTTGTCCCAAAATATTACATCATTTAGAAAAACGTATCCAACAATATTAAATCAAGGCCATAGTGAGCCCACAAACATTTTTAAAGTACCTTATGGCCTAATTTCTTTAAATGTTGTGGCCTCCTGAATCATTGTGCTTGTGTGGCACTTTGTCAATCACCCACCAGGACTATTTATTAGGCAAAATAAATGGTTTGTCCAAAAAGGTTTTGCTCTGGGCAAACTGATTTTCATCCATGTTGCATCTTGGTGTGATGAATTTCAAAATGCGAAAATGCACCTATGTAGGGTTATGCTCACATAAGACAATCTCTCAATGATTCAAGAGGCTGTTAACCCACATGTTAAATGTTTATATCCCTGAATATTATGGTTTTGCAAGAATTCATCCAGTAAGTGTTTAAAAATCTGTACAGAAAATTCCTCATCATTGTGGTTCTTACTATGGAGAACCCATTCCTTTGCCTTAGACTGAAGAAAAGAAATTTAGTCTAAATCCACGAGGTTGTGCCTGGTGTATTGTCCTATACACTATAGTTACCAGAACAACTACAGCTTATTGAATTTGTTCTGGTGAGTAGAATCATTACATTCAGGCTTTTTGCTGTAAACACCGTCTTTTCAGAGAAAATGCAGTCTTTACATTACAGCCTAGTGATAACTTCACTGACCACTCCTCAGAGGTCTGTTAGAGATCCTTCCTGGGTCATGGCTTCCTAAAAAGCATCCAAACATTCAGTGTCTCCACCCTCTGCATGCAGACACTGAACTTTCCTCATAGAGATTCATTGATTCAATTAATCTCTATGCGGAGATGCTGATTGGCCAGGGCTGTGTTTGAATCAAGCTGGCTCTGCCCCTGATCTGCCTCCTTGTCAGTCTCAGCCAATCTATGGGGAAGCATTGTGATTGGATCAGGCTACCACTTCTGCTGATGTCAGCAGGCAGTGGGCAGGTTTACAGGAAACATGGACAAAGCCTGCAGCTCCAGACTTGAATACAAGTAAGATTTTACTATTTTTAGGGAGGGATGAGGGGACCAGGGTGTCTAGATGGTATTTACATGTTTGTGTTCCTGACCATATAGTGCTCCTTTAATAGATTTCCAGACAATAGTTTGTATTGGCCCTGAATAAATTTGTATAATGTTACTATATCCCTTCTGTGTTGCCATTTTTCTTAAAGCAGCAGTGTCATGCCTAACTTACGTTTCCCTAATCGTTTCCTCTTCTCTCCCTCTCTTGGGATCGGTCCCTTTTTTTTTTTATCTGCTCTAGTTTTCTTTAAAAAAAAATTAAAATTTTTTTTTTCCTCAGCTTGAAATTTTCTTACATTACTAACCCTTTCCTCCGTGATCTCACGATGCCTGTTTTCATTATTACCGAACTCCCTGTCATTTAGACAGTAGCTGGCGAAACTACAGAATGAGAACAGTTTCGTCTTTCATGTTAGGACGACATTTGGTACTTTTAGGTCGATTCGAAATTTTCATTTGAATGAATGAAATTCCGATCCGTGCTGCGGTTGCATCTTGCAGCCGCTTAGTAGATAGTTCCTCAATTCCCACGGTATAAGGGAGCTAACTACCACAAGGCTAAAAGACCGAGATTGGTCTTTCAGCCAACTTTACTAATTAAGGATTACTTAGTGTTAGTAAATTCTGACCCTACTCGCTATGCCTCGAGTAGGAGCATGTCTAGTAAAAAGCGAGCAGCCTATGGCCCTCTTCTCATAAAGGGCCTCATGGTGGGACATCTATTAACTAGTGGGGAAGACAACATAGTGGCCCCCACCCGTGCCCCGCGAGTGGGGCTATGAGGGACATAGGGTCTCCCTTCCGGCCCCCACCCATGAGCAGCGGTGGGGGCGCTAAAAAAAACAATGGGGGGGGGGGTGAAAGACCTAATGACCCCCCCTCCCTCCAGCCCCTAACCCATGAGCGGCAGAAGGGGGCCCTTAATGGCGACGGGTGTGGGTTAAATGAAAAAATCCCCAAGCCCCTAGTCACCCCCCCCCCCTAATCGCGGCATAGCGAGTAGGGGCATTCGGGAGATTTCAGTCTCCCTTATGCTAAAATAGGGGTCATATATACTCCCATAAAGTAAGGGAGTGGCAGGGAGATTGTTCCCTGTCGATTCTATTTTTACATATTACAAGGAGGGAGCTGCGCTTCCTTCTTGTAATAAAGGAACGAACAAACTAGCACCGGCATTTGGTGTTTGTCCTTCTGACATTTCTATTCATTCATTCGTCTTTCTGACGAATAAATGAATAGCCGAAATAGTGAATGCCCCCATGTTTAACTGGGCATGCGCTGGAATTTTGCAGCGCTATCTAGTGTGAGCAGATGTGTCACACAAGATGGCGGTGCCTAGGACCTAATAAAAAATAAATATGTAATATGGGGCATTTAAGGGGCATTTGGGGTGACTAGGGAGGCAATTAGATGGAGGGGGGTCTAAAACAAAAAACGGATGCGGCCATGACAGTGCTGCTTTAACTAAACCGCTTTAAATTTCTTCATAACTAAAATTCCATTCCCCTGGTTAACTTTGAAGCCTGGTCTCCTTCTAGTATATTTTTGCCTTTTCCCTGACCTTTATTTATTAACACACCCATCTCGATTTTCCGATCAGTGAACCTATACTTTCTATTTGTATTTATTTATTTTTATGTACTTGAAGGGATGTTTTCAGCCCCCAAAAAAGCAACTTTAGCTTAATTAAGTAGTTTTACTATATAGATCATGCCCCGGCAGTCTCACTGCCAACTTCTGTCATTTGGGAGTTCAAGCGGTTCTGTCGCTGTCTGGGGTCTTTGCATACTTCTTGTGGGACGCAGGGAAATGTTTACTTACACAAAACTGTTTCTCGCGGGCCATTATGATTCACCACATCCTTTTTGTCTGGGTTGGAATTTCAGTTAAAACTTTAGTGACATTCCAAAGCCGTCAATGTAAGTATTTCATAAAGATTCTTTTTGTAATTTTTTTGTTTGTTTATGCAGCCCTAGCTAATTTAACTTCTAAATGACAGGGGATTAAGCAGTGAGACTACAGGAACATTAACCACAAAAAAAACTCCATTAAGATAAACATTTTTGATGCTTAATAATATGCTAAGTCGAGATTTAAAAGTGACAAACAATTATGTAATAATATAATATTGCTTGATTAGTAACATTGCTCTTACACGTTCATTGCTTCCTTGTTACATTCTTTTTTTTGTGTGTAAAGATATGACAGTTTGTATCTCTGGTATACTGATCAGGGTTGGCAAAACTGTAAAATAATCTTACTTTTAAGCTTACAGAAGAATAGATGAGGCGTTGCATATGCTAAATAGTCATCCGTGGTTCCACTCGGACTGGAATCGCAATAGTCCCATGTTGTAGACAATGGCACAAAGATATCTGGGCATACACAAAGTTTCTTCAATACAGACTTTATTTGTACATTTAAAACTAGCAACATATTATTTCTGTCACAGAGCCTTTCTTAAGTTGTGTGTGCCCCGACATTTTTGCCATTGCTAAGCTTATACCTGTGCACCCTTTGCATCCCATATAACTCAACTTGCCTGCTTCTGCAGTTTCACACACAGCAATTACTAATGATTCTACTACTTTATTACTTCAGCACAATCAAAGTGTGCATATTAGGATTCTGGAGTATGAAGACATATTAACCTGCACACAACAAACTTTAAAACTGAATATCTACCAGGGGTCAATGGCCACATTCTGTTTCTTCATACTAACAACCTTTACATTAATGTCCATATCTAACAAAACAACACATAATATCAAACAAAAAAACACATTCATTCTATTGCCAGATACGTTGTGCTTGACTAGTATAACTGCTGTATATTTCACCACGATCATGTTGCAAAGGGTCAATGCCCTATAGTTATGGCATGCCAAACATGCAAACAAGGGGAGACACGTGGAACAAAGAATAATAAAATAAGACACATACTGACAGACATACATTTAATATTAATATTCACCATGTTTGTCTGGCTTTCATGCTGGCAGCCTGTTTCCCAGCAGCTCAGTCACTGCTCTCAGTAGATGAGCTTGGTACATACTGAGAGGCAGAGATCTATCCAGGACCACAGTGAGTGAACAGTGGCAGCAAAAAGCTGCAAAACATTTTCTCTTTTTCTCTTTTTCTCTTTCCCCCTCAAAACTAGAGTTAAGCAATGACAAAAATAAGGCCAAAATCAAATGAGCACAAATTACTTACAATTGTGTCCCTTTGCCAGTAAAGTTCATATAGATAACCTAGTAGTAACTACAATTCAATTAAAAATAACATTTTGGTTTATAGCATCTTACAAAAAAACTCTAACTGTCCAATTAATTTTTTTTGTTTACAGATGACATGAACTGGAATGCTTTAGAATGGGATCGAGCTGCAGAAGAACTGACCTGGGAGAGGGTGAGCACATAAATATTCATAATAGGGGTATTTGGTAAAAGCGCTTCGTTATAACCCCTTAACCCAGTGGTAGAACAATTGGCACGTTTTGGGAGGAGGGAGGAGGCAAAGGCGTTTCTGGTTGCAGCTTTGATTATTAACTTCTACCATGGTTAATTTTCTAATTTGAGCTAACACAGCACTTCTATCACACTTGGTAAAAACCCCTTCTGTGATTTATTAAAATCCATTCTCTGATCTACTTCATATACAGTCCATTTATTAAAATGGCTTGTTTAGGTATCATAACGGCTACATACTGATGTAATGGTTATGTGCCACTTGGCTGTAGGCACCACCCCTGCTTCTTGGTTAAACCATCTTTAAGGTAGTTTGACAAAAAGGCATGGTACACTTCTTTATATGCAAATGCTAACCTACACAGCCACTAAATGGACAAATAAATATTGCCAGTGTAAAACTAGGGGTTCACACTCGCCAAAATTGCTAAGATGCAAGCTAGGTCATTACATCATGAGCATGACTACTTCTGCATGTGTAAGTAGTAAGACCAATTTACAACTGTAAAGTACCCTGTACAGCCTTATCTGTGAAGTACTATACAAACTCCTAACCTGCCTACTGTATTTTAGAGACTTGTTCATATAGGTGGATATCTGAAGGGAATTATCTAGATAATTAAATTTTTGACCCTTTATTTTTAATGTCTTGTATAGATCATAAAAACCACTAAATCTCTACAAGTAAAACAAACCTAAATATGGAACACTGTACTTAACAAAAAATATGAAATGGGAATTGGGAAGTATTGCGCTCATAAAAATAAGAGTGATAGTAGACAATTTAATCACAATTTGGTAATATCTTCTCTCTTCTTAAGACTCATTCAGCTACAGCATATGCAGAGGAAGATAAAAAAAAATGAGAGACTTAGATCTTCACAAAATCACTCAATTTTTTTCATATTGCACTTAGACGATTAAAGACAAATGCCAGCATGTCATCATCTCCACTGTTCACAGTTGGGTAAACATCCCAAGTGAAAAGAACGAAAGCCACATATATCTCCTTAATAAAACACAATTAAATGTACATATAGAGAATAAAACAAATATACACCCTTTGCGTTTCACCCTGAAATAGGACTTCTTCAGTGGCAACAATCATTTTCCGTATGGTTCCAGTCAATGAGTACAAACCACAATCAGAGTCCTGGTTTAAATCCCCCAGTATATCCCTCCCACTGACTGCCATCATGGGATGGGAGCTTGACTGCACCCTCTGTTTCCTATTCCTGCAGTCCAAGGGTGTAATCCAAATAAGG
>OW240915.1:136799064-136874064 GCA_933207985.1 Pelobates cultripes | reverse complement strand
CGAAACCAACCTCGCCACTGTCCACTGGAGGAGCCTGGTTGCTCGCCTGTTCCCTTTAGACTATGGCCCGGCAGTTAAAACCTTTTATTTTCCCTGCAAAGCGTATTCATGCCTTTCTGTAGACTGTTAAAGCCATGCTACCCCAGATAGCTATGCCATGGAGCCCAGCCGTATACTGAAAGACTGTATGAAAGACTTTGGCTCCATGGCGATTGAACTGTATTTATGTGATCTGAGCGCCATTCGGTAGTAATGTGCACTCAGATCTAAGCTATCTGGGGATATGTAGAATATCTATGTTTTATGGAATAAATGTAACTGTATGTAATTTTATGTCTTTTATTGTATTGTTACTGCCATGTGGTTAATGGAGTCTTGCCTCTGTCCTGGGAGATAATTGGATTACTTCACAGTTATCTCCTGGACAGAGAGGAGGGATTGTGATGTAAATGTGGGTGTGTTTTATGGTTCTGCTGTAAACGATTGGTTGTACTGTGTCCCACCCTGTGGGATGTCCCCTTGCATGGGGACTTGCATAAAAGCCAGTGTGTGGCCATTACAGAGAGTTCCTGCTTAACCCTCAAAGTGAAGTGTCGTCTCATTATTGGGGGAAGGATTTATTGTATGCTGTTCAGTTTGACTGCTAGGAGAGTAAACCTATTTGTATGGTTTCCTATTCAACTGTCTATAGCATTCATATGCTTGGGAGAATGTATTTGTTTCACCGGTTCGGTGATTGTGGTGTCTGCCAGAGTGCTTGGAGTCCTCAGGAAGCGCTAGGAGCATCCTTCAACAGAGGTACCCAGTCGGGGTGCCAGGCGATCCGTTACATTGGTGGCAAGCGACGGGATCATTTCCACAGCCCAGAAGGACAGCTATAATACAACACCAGTTCCTGGATTACAAATTGAGGGCAACGCCAGTACCCGTACAGCGACCCTATCTACAAAAGAACTAACTTCAGCAGCGCAAGCATGGCACCCAGCTACACTCAGGAGCAGTATGACAGAGAGTTTACCATGCGGCTGGCTTTCTTTGGACCCAACCCCCCGGAGAAATACGTGCAGCTCGTAAGGAGCCAGGTAGACGAGTACCTGCAGTTCATGGCAGATCCAGCCAAAGGTATCGGCCACCCTATCCGGTGGCAGAGTGCGTTACGGGGACTCAAAGGTGTACCCCAGGGAGCTGAAGGTGTCGTCCTTCCTCCCCAGCGGCAGAGTAAGTCCCAGGGAGCTGAAGGTGCAGTCCTTCCTCCCCAGCAGCAGTGTGTATCCCAGGGAGCTGAAGGTGCAGTCCTTCCTCCCCAGCGGCAGTGTATATCCCAGGGAGCTGAAGGTGCAGTCCTTCCTTCCCAGCGGCAGTGTGTATCCCAGGGAGCTGAAGGTGCAGTCCTTCCTCCCCAGCGGCAGTGTGTATCCCAGGGAGCTGAAGGTGCAGTCCTTCCTCCCCAGCGGCAGTGTGTATCCCAGGGAGCTGAAGGTGCAGTCCTTCCTCCCCAGCGGCAGTGTGTATCCCAGGGAGCTGAAGGTGCAGTCCTTCCTCCCCAGCGGCAGTGTGTACCCCAGGGAGCCAGAAGGTGCAGTCCTTCCTCCCCAGCGGCAGTGTGTATCCCAGGGAGCTGAAGGTGCAGTGCCCTCCCCTGGCAGTGTGTATCCCAGGGAGCTGAAGGTGCAGTCCTTCCTCCCCAGCGGCAGTGGGAGCTGAAGGGTGCAGTCCTTCCTCCCCAGCGGCAGTGTGTATCCCAGGGAGCTGAAGGTGCAGTCCTTCCTCCCCAGCAGTGTGTATCCCAGGGAACTGAAGGTGTCGTCCTTCCTCCCTAGCGGCAGTGTGTGTTCTTAGGAGAGGAGACAGTTGGTCCCTCTCCCCAGCGGTCAAGTGAGTCCCAGGGAGCTGAAGGTGTCATCCTTCCTCCCCAGCGGCAGATTGTATTCCAGGGAGCTGAAGGTGTCGTCCTTCCTCCCCAGCGGCAGAGTGTCCTGCAGGGAACAGAGACCGTCAGTCTCGCACCCCAGCAGCAGGACAAAATATTGAAAGGGGAGACAGCTGGTCCCCCTCACCACCAGCAGAGAGAGTGTCACGGAGAGGAGCCTGCTACCCCCTCTTCCCAGCGGCAGGTTACAGTTCAGAGAGAGGAGCTTGTTACACCCTCTCTCCAGCGGCAGCCTAACCCACCAAGGGGAGATGTTACACCCCCCAACAGTGCAGATGGGACCGTAGTCTTTGCACTTGCAGCACAAGAGGTAGGGACGGTCGGTCCTGTTCCCCAGCCCCAGAGCTGTGTACCCAGAGGGGAGACAGTCGGTCTCCCCCTCCCACAACCAGGCTACTTCAGTGGTAGCGCTGGCACCAGGGCAGAGTACCGCTGGTCTCTGCCCACTCAGCAACCCACCAAGGCAGTCTACCAGCTCCCCGCACAGCCGTGGTGAGGAACCTGGACCTGGACAAGCTGCTACTTTATCCAGGTGGGGTAAACATTTATTGTGGGTGGGAGGTACTGCTGTTTGTGCCTCGTGGGTGGGTTGCTGGACTAACCAGGGCACTGACCGACAGGAGGTCAGATACCCTGTTAGTCTGGATGGTAAATGGGAGAAATGTGGCGAAACCAGCCTCGCCACTGTCCACTGGAGGAGCCTGGTTGCTCGCCTGATCCCTTTAGACTATGGCCCGGCAGTTAAAGCGTATATTCATGCCTTTCTGTAGACTGTTAAAGCCATGCTACCCCAGATAGCTATGCCATGGAGCCCAGCCATATACTGAAAGACTGTATGAAAGACTTTGGCTCCATGGCGATTGAACTGTATTTATGTGATCTGAGCGCCATTCGGTAGTAATGTGCACTCAGATCTAAGCTATCTGGGGATATGTAGAATATCTATGTTTTATGGAATAAATGTAACTGTATGTAATTTTATGTCTTTTATTGTATTGTTACTGCCATGTGGTTAATGGAGTCTTGCCTCTGTCCTGGGAGATAATTGGATTACTTCACAGTTATCTCCTGGACAGAGAGGAGGGATTGTGATGTAAATGTGGGTGTGTTTTATGGTTCCCCTGTAACGATTGGTTGTACTGTGTCCCACCCTGTGGGATGTCCCCTTGCATGGGGACTTGCATAAAAGCCAGTGTGTGGCCATTACAGAGAGTTCCTGCTTAACCCTCAAAGTGAAGTGTCGTCTCATTATTGGGGGAGGATTTAGTGTATGCTGTTCCAGTTTGACTGCTAGGAGAGTAAACCTATTCGTATGGTTCCTATTCAACTGTCTACAGCATTCATATGCTTGAGAGGAATCATATGCTTCTCCGGTTCGGTGGTTGTGGTGTCTGCTGCAGTGCTTGGAGTCCTCAGGAAGCGCTAGGAGCATCTTTCAACGGAGGTACCCAGTCGGGGTGCCAGGTGATCCGTTACAGTCTGCGCCAAAGGATTTGTCAATTCCTGTGAGAGTAACCCTCTGATCCAGTTTGCAATCGTAGGAGAAGAGACCGCTTTGTGTGGTCTAACATAAGAGATGAGCAGAGGCCTCGAAGTGGGCTATAGCGGAGTTGTGCATTCAATGTAGTGACTGGTGCAACTGGCAACGCAGAGGGACGGTATGTTAGATAAGAAGATGACCAGCATTGGGTCAAATTCAGGTGTGGAGGCAACTTTGTCTGGGATAGGTGGTCTGGGGTATTCAGACCTCAACTTATCCCTGATCTCTTTCTTTAAAGGTTTGCGTAACCACATTCTACAAAAAATGGTTATGTGGTCTGGGGGAGCCCATTCGGCAGAGCGTGGGTGACTGGTTATCCTAGGGTCAAAGAAGCATCCAGGAGTTGGGTTTAGAATTACCTGAGCCAGCATCCTTGGGATTAGTAATAAACGTCTCCTTAACAAACTCTGAGCTGGCGGAATTCTGATGCAAATTCACAGGAAACTCCTCCTCCGAGTAAGAAGCATCATAATCCTCAAGAACATGACCAGCAAGATGGGAAGTGGAACCCTCTAATGCAGTGATGGCAAATCTTTTTGAGCCCGAGTGCCCAAACCGCAATACATGCCAACTTTTTTTCCCTCAAAGTGCCAACATGGCAATTAAACCTGAATACTGAGGTTTAAGTTTAGAAAAAAACGACTCGTACAGTTGTCCGAACTAATTAACAACTTTTGTTTTAAAAGAAGAACGCAACAGAGAGTTCAATTATACAAATTTTAAATTATGATATAAATAGATAAAATTAAGCTTATATTAGTATCTCCAACAAATGCAATACATACTCACAGACTGCTGAACACATTCACACGCCGGCTGCTAACTACATCCACACACCGGCTGCTAACTACATCCACACACCGGCTGCTAACTACATCCACACACCGGCTGCTAACTACATCCACACACCGGCTGCTAACTACATCCACACACCGGCTGCTAACTACATTCACACACCGGCTGCTAAATACACACACACACACAGACTGTTGAATACATACACTGCTGAGTACACACACTCACAGACTGCTGAGTACACACACTCACAGGCAGGCACCTACTCTGCAGACAGCCAGCGGCCCCCTCTCACGGCGACCTATGGCCGCGTGCCCACAGAGAGGGCCTGGCGTGCCACAGGTTCGCCATCACTGCTCTAGAGGGTCCATGTTATCCAGTATAGTAAGTGGCAGGGACAATTTAAGGAATTTAGCAGGAACCTTTGCCCTTGCCTGCAGAATCGCTATCCCCTTTCCAAGGGCGTTTGCGCGGGGCTCCTTCGTGATCAGAAGTTTGAGAATCCTCTGAATTAGAGGTTATACGTGCAGGAGGGTTAGTTTCGGTAGAAGTTTGTTCATGAAAGGCGGCTAAAGCCTTGGGTATTGACTCCGCAATAGTGGAGAAAAGCCAAGCACGTAATTAAGAGGAGATGGAAGGGTCTGGATGTTCGGACATGTTGGCTTGCAATTAAATAAAAGACAAATATAAAACTAAGGAAAAAAAGAAAATTAAAACCAAAGATAAACATAAATGCACTTTAATAAAAGGTAGAAGCAGTGTTACACTGCATAAAACCATTGGGGTTCACCGAAAAACAATAATAGGCTAAAATCGCGTTGCTGTTCCCTGGTAAATGGAGTCCGCTGCCGCGATGTAAGATGTGTATATGGGAAGGCGGGTCAATCAGAAAGGCCTTGTGAAAAAGGCCTCTAACTAAGAGTAAACCGCGGAAAGAAAACACAGTGGGCCGTAATTTTTTGAGAACGACCTGGCGGAAGAAAACCCTAAAAGGGAATGAAATATAAACCTAAAAAGGGGATAAAATCACAGCAGTGATGAACGGTAACAATTAATAGAATAAGGTTGTGATAGGCATAGAAACCTAGAGCAAGTGATGTAAAGGTACACAAGTGAAAATTTAAACTAAATGCATAAAAATTTATAGAAACTCTAATTAAAGGGACTCTCCAGTGCCAGGAAAACCAATCTTTTTCCTGGAACCGCAGGTCCCCTCTCCCTCCAACCCCCCCCCCATCCCATGTTGCTGACGGTTAAAACCCCTTCAGTGACTTACCTGCATCCTGGGTCAGGGTCTGCCCACACTCCTCCCCCACCTACGTCATCCGGCGGGGGAGACCTATTGAGCATGCACGGCCACCGCGCACAAGCATTAGACCTCCCATAGGAAAGCATTGAAAAATGCTTTCAATGCTTTCCTAGGGGGATTTCAGCGATGCTGGAGGTCCTCAAATAGCTTGACCAGCGACGTTATGGCACACTTTTCATGTGCCAAAAAACACGGAAGTGCCCTCTAGTTGCAGTCTAGTAGACTGCCACTAGAGGAGGCGTTAACCCTGCAAGATAAATATTGCAGTTTATGAAAACTGCAATAATTACATTTGCTGGGTTAAGAGTAGTGGGAGCTGGCACCCAGACCACTCCAATGGGCAGAAGTGGTCTGGGTGCCTGGAGTGTCCCTTTAATGCTGAATAAATCAAACTAAACCATCAAAGGCAATGTTATCATAAAATACTCACCTGGGAGGCAAGCAGCAAAGAAAGAGGAATTGGGAGGAGTCCGATGGCACATATATATTACTGTTATGCATTTTGATTGTTTGAATTTTTTACACTCATGTTAACTATTTCTTTGCTGCTGGGAGTTTCAGTAAAGAAAGACAAGCAAATATGAAGCCTCCTGTCTTGCCATAAAATGTAATGTTTACAATGTTAAACCAACAGTTTAACTTTATGCTCCTTTCTTCTCATTAGGAACATGTTTTCTGGGTGGTATCCCTGAATACCCTATTCATTTTGGTTTTTGGTAAGTATAGAAAATTACATCAATCTGTTTAGTACTAAGAATTTATTATTATTATTCATGTCTTCTCCATTTGTTTCAAATACAAAGAAATCGCAAAGACGTTTATTAAAGGATCTCTTCATGTATTCTAAATAATACAGCTCATTGTCTGCTTTAGGGTGCCATGAGTATCATGGTGCCATTCTTCTGTAAAGGTGCAATCTGTTTTATAAGGGTCTGACACATTTTTGGGTGCTTGAGTCTCTTGGAATGCTAATCCTGCTCTTCATTTTTGACTGAGTGCGTCAAATGAGCACTCTGTCAATGAATGAACTTCCGTGCACATAATATGCACATTATCTATGCTGGTGATCTAGCTCAGTGGGCTAATGCATCATCAGTAGAATCTGTTCAACCCTTGGGTCACAGGTTCAAATTCCGGCCGTGTTAACTCAGCCCTTCATCCTTCCGAGGTAGATAAAATGAGTATCATTAAATTGGGTAATCGTAACAACCCCTGGATTCCCAATTAATTTTTCCCTTGGAACCCTTTGACATGCTATAGCAAAACTTTGGAACCCTCCAAAAAAATGTGTGCCGTAGAGTAGCGCAGCGCAAACCTTTCAAGTGAGCAGAGTGTAATGTTCTGTATTGCTGACAAATTCCTTTTATATCTGGTTTAATTGTTGACACTTGTATTCGCATGTCTGCAGTTGCATCAAGTCGATTTCGATACTTTGTTTTTGTTGCAGAGTTCAGTGAAAATACAGTTTTAGATAAGTACCTGCTGGCGAATGGCAACAGAGCTTTGATTGCCCGCTTGGACAATTCTGGGTGTTCTTTGCATAAATCACCCCAAAAAGCAATAAGAGAAACTTCTTTACATTTTTGGCTTTGTTGACTGTCAGAAGTTATATCGATCAGATTCTCAAAATCTACATCAGAAAAAGTGGCACAGCTTCAATTTTTTTTACTCCACTTCTCACTTAAAACACACTATTTATTTTGCACATGGTGTTATTAGTGAATCCCCAATTGTGTGTGCTTCTCCTGCTAGTGCTCTGGAAGAAGCCTCTGTGGCTTTTGCATTAGCATTTTGAAATTTGTTGCTCATAAATTTACTCTTCTGATACTCCTTTAGCTTTCGCCTAAAAAAGTCAGTGTCTTTCTCTTTGTACTCTGCGTGGTTTTGCTCAAAATGACGTCGTAATTTAGCAGGTGCTAATGAACTGTTTGGCAATATATTATTGCAAAGTACTCATTGTGCTTCAGGACATTCTTAATTTCTGGCACTTGTGAATCCAAATGACAAGCTGTCATCATATTTTATTTTCTTTGTTTGAGAAGATGATTAGCTAGCATTGTGTGCTTTTCTTTTTTTTCTTTGAATTGTCACTTGTCTCTATTTGAGGAACAGTAGGTACAACTATTTCAGGCATTTTTTCTGGATTTTTAGTTGTATCTCTTTCTCAGTTTCAATAAGTGCCGAACAGGTAGAAGTAGTAAACATTTTTTTCTGTAGAGTTACCTGCTTAAACCCCTTAAGGACTGTGGGCGTGCTATGCCGTCCTTGGGGATCTGGCTCAAAACGCCGGCGGGCGACAGCATGTCCCCGCCGTCCTATGTACTTCCCCGCTCGTCAGCGATCGCGATGTGGGGGACTTATACGGTTATGTAATATTTTTACATAATTAGGTCATTTTATTAATTACAATTTGTGCGACCTGCCTGACAACCCAGGCCAGGAGTCCAGGCAATGTTTAGAACAGCAAGCCTGCAGGGAGTGACTATACTCACCAGAACAACTACATTAAGATAGTGTCCCTTTAAAGAAGCAGCAGAGTCTGAAAAGGTAAATAAAAAAAACTTGAAATGTCAGCAAATGCTTTTTAAAATCCTCACAGCAAACCCCCCCTAGGTCCAGCAAGGGGAGCTCAATTTTTAGGTCTCAAATTGACGGACTCCAGTCTTTAAGCTTGAAAGGGTTAAAATAAATTCTAAATGTGTGTTCAAATAAGGTCAGGCAATTCAACCACAGTCTAGTATTTAAATAAACAAGTGCCTAGCACTTCTTTCCTTAAAATAAATTATGACCTGGTCAGAAATTGATCTACAAGGGATTCATGCCATACATATAAAAGGCTCAGAAAATATTCACGCAGACCACCTAATCAGAACCAAGATATGAGAGGCAAATTGGTCCCTATGTTTACACACTGTCCAGAAGATCAAAAATTTGTTTTTCCTGTTAGAGAGAGATCTCATGGACTCGAAACACAAGAAACTGGAGAAATTTCAGTTAATTTACACAAAGGACAAACCAGATATCGTAAAAACATTTTCAATTCCTGGATGCAATATGTGGTATTTTTGTTTCCACTAGTAGCTTTAATCCATTAGATACATAATAAGACAAGGATGTATCGGGCCAGTGTTTTTGCAGTAATTCCCTTTTGGCCAAGAAGCCCCATGTCCCAAGAAAACTATTTGAAAAAAAGTATCCCTACAGTTTATTCCTAGCTTCAAGTCTCTTATGTGCTAAAAAGAAGTCTACCAGTTCTATTTACCTAAAAATTTGGATTAAATATCAATGGTGCAGATCATCTAAAGAAGAACTTATTTAAGCTTCTGTAACTGTTATCCTCATATTTCTGCAATTCTGAATCACTGAGTGATTGTCGTCTACTCTCAAATTGCAAATCTCTACTTCAAAAATGTTGCTTCTAATTCTCTAATTGTCCGTTTCATAAAAGCAGTCTACCAAATTTGACCGAGAATCCACAATCCAAAATCTTTTTCTGAACTTGGTCTTATCTGCCTTAATAGAACCTCATTTCATCTTATGGAAGATTGTCATTTGAACCTTCTGTTTTGGAAAGAAAAACGTTCTTAGTATTTCTTTCATCAGCTGAAAGAGTGGCAGAGCTTCGGGCATTAGGGGCTCACTCTCTGTATCTGATATTTTACAAAGACAATTAGTTCTCCACCTTCTTTGTTTGTTTGGTCCTAATGTTATCAGTCCAGCAACTCTCAATCGAGGTTAATCTGCCTACCATCCGTAGGATCCAGCATCTCATTAAGAGCAAAAATAAAATTTTCTGTATGTTAAAAGGTCTTGCCGTATTTATCGGAGTTCTCCAAATCATTAAAAGGACACTATAGTCACCTAAACTACTACAGCTTATTGCATTTGTTCTGGTGAGTAGAATCATTCCCTTCAGGCTTTTTGCAGTAAGCATTGTTTTTTTTAGAGAAAATGCCGTGTTTACATTACAGTCTAGTGATAACTCCACTTGCCACTCCTCAAATGGCTGCTAGAGGTGGTTCCTGGGGCAGTTCTGCACACTGTGCAGTACTGCCATTTAGTGTCTCCAGCCTCTGAATGCAGGCACTGAACTTTCCTCCTAGAGATACATTGATTTAATGTGAGGAGATGCTGATTGGCCAGGGCTGTGTTTGCCTTGTGCTGGCTCTGCCTCTAATCAGCCAATCCTATGGGAAAGCACTGTGATTGGCTCACAGAATCACTTCTGAAGATGTCAGCAAGCAGACAGGTCAGAGACTGAGGCAGCAGCTGCAGACTTGAATACAAGTACGATTTTAGTATATTTAGGGAGGCAACGGGTGGGCTAGATGATGGTTTTAACACTATAGGATCAGAAAATACATGTTTGTGTTCCTGACCCTATAGTGTTCCTTTAAGGGAATCTAAACATCACCTTATTGTAGTGTAGTAATTTGTATCTGTTACTTTTCTCTTGTTCTTACTGCCGTTATCTATATGGAAAAGTTTCATTTTACTTACCATAAATTTCATTTTTAGGCCCTTCCTGTTCTTCCCAGGGAAACAGCTGCAAAATCTTCTTGTTTTTGCTGCTGCTAATCCTATGGGAATTGAAATTACGATGAGTAAAATTCATTTTGGATTTTGTTTGTTTTTTATGTTTTTGCACCATTTTTTCCATCTTTCACATACCGGTTCTAATCTAAATATTTTTCTTTCTAACACAGCATTTTGCCCTTACCACATTGGCCACTTTTCTGTTGTTGGTCTGGGATTTGAAGACTATGTGAGTATAAAAACTGTACATCAAAAGCAACTTAATTGATTCAATATGAGTTGCATAATGAGACTGATGTTGGGCAATTTCTTTTTTTTTTTTTTTTATTTATTTATTTATTTTGAATAGGTTAATTACATATTAAGTAATTGTAATGTTCCTACATTATTTTGAAATTTGCAGTCTCGAGTGCATTCGTTTTAAAAATACTATGGTGGCCCACGAAAAATAAATTCCTGATTTACATCCTTTCCACCTCTCCGTGAATCCCACAATGTTGGTGAATAATCTCCACAGCAGTGCAAGAACAGTGAGGCAGCTAATCGTGATGCTACTGCTCTAATCAATACTGGAGCACCAGCATCACTGCTGATGTCAGTAATCTGTGATAAAGGAAAAAGGAACCGCACTTAAAACACAGGGTGCTTAACTGAACTATGGGCCAGTACTTAGCCCAAAATAATATACACACATTACAGCATTATTATAAACCTAAACAAGAGACTGGATTGGGAAGATCTTTGAAAGTACCGTTAGAAAAAATGTAATATGCACTCCTAAAATACTGTTCTATAATCCTTTAGAAATACAATTAACTTATGCTTATGAGGCATTGATGTACAAAAAGAGATGAAGCAAATAGAAATTTGTGCTTGCATCCTGTTCAAAAAACACACACAAATGCAGGAAAACACATATTAAAAGATGGGGCAGAGCTTTCCCGTGAAAGGAGACAAATGCCCCATATAAAATAACCTAGGTTGTAGATTGAGACATGTAAATTAAACGGTCAGAATTTTCTTTTTGAAAAAGTTTCCTTATAGTAAAATACACCAGTCTTAGAACATCGGTTTCAAAAACATGCCATGCATTCATTAGAAAGGAATACAAAATCCTATAAAAGTTGGAAATCATTTCTTATACAACCAAGCCAATGCCAGTTTCCTCAATACACCCGCCGCAGTCTCTTCATTTCTGCATGTGTGTTATAGTAATTTTATATTCTTATTATAATGTGTGTGTGTGTGTGTGTGTGTACATTTAATATAGTAACATAATACACTTGCATGAAGCTCTCGCATAATTATTTTTAAAGTATTGACAATTTATTTTTTATTTTTGTGAAGACTCACATTGATGGGCATGGGTGACTAACCACTGGGCTGAGTAAGGCTGGCTGCTGGAGTCGAGGTTGAGAAGGACAAGATAGAGGAGGGGAGAGCAGGACAATACTCTTGGCTGTATTGCCTGCTCACTTCTGTGCAGGCTGTCCTTTTTTGGTCCCCTGTCCCTCCCTTGCGAGGAGAAGGAGGTCACGAGGGGGTGATGACATTGATGTAATAACCCCTTGTCTGCTCTCCTCCTAGTGGTGGTGTGGTTCAGCAGCCCATCGGGATGAAGGTCTGTAGTCTCCTTCTTGTGTGGACTGGCTTCTACATACACTACTACAGCAGCAGGCTTCCTCGGCATGAGAATGAGTTGACCGATGAGGGAGATCTTTGATTTCCCCACCGTCTGTGACATTTGAAGGCTGTGGTCTTATGGAAAATCCAGCCCTGTATTCAATATTTTGCATTAATAATAAGCTTATAATCTTACAATAACATTTTGTAAAATCAGTTGAAAATAATAGTAATTAAATAGTAGTAATAAAGAGCAGCTTGTGTCCTAAAAAAAAACCACAGCACCCAAAACATAATTTGTGTGTTCAATTATGTCTTTAGAAAGGTGACTAAAAGATAACAAAAATGCTCATATTATAGTACAGGGGTAGGCAACCTTTCAGCAGCACTGTGCCAAACTAGGATTGCGATATCCTGTAGCATGCCGGTCCTTTTTTTATATTGAGGTGTGTATGTTGCAATATTCTGCTTGTGTTATTTATACTGCAGTTGCTTTGTATCGTTTGTGTGTGTGTGTGTATATGGTCTGTGTATGGCGGCTGCTTATGGAATGGTGTGTGGATGGATATGTCACATTGTGTGTATGTGTTGTGGGGCTGTTTAGGGTGCTGCATGTGGGGTTGTGTGCATTGTTAGTGGTGTTGAGTTTGAGGGGGATTGTGTGTATGTTTGTGTGTGGGCTGTTCATATTATTTGTATGAGTGGAGGGTTATTCTGCCGCTCTGTGTATATCTAGCAGTGTGGGTGGCTTCCTGGACCAGGCTGGCCAGGAACAGGTGAAGGACAGGAGTTTCAACAGCAGCTGCAGGCTGCTTTACTACAGTGTAGATTCCCATTCACAAGTGCTGGGAGGAAGTGAACTGAAATCACTACCTCTACGTGCTGGGATGCATAAATTGAGGATTGTCCTTCACCACCTTTTACTATTAGCAGATATCTGAAGTTTCACTGGGACTCCTGATAGGCCAGAGCCTGTTTCGCTCTAGCAACCTTGAGTGCCGTGCATGGTTGCCTACCCCTGTTATAGTATATAACTGTACTTTATAATTTCCACTGTTGCACAGTTAAAGCTATTGGGAAACATACAAACTCATACCATATAACAAAATAAATATATTGTTAGTGAGTTAATGAAAAGAAACGTGTACTTTATTCTCTCATATTTTCTTTTTCCAATTTATAATTTATTACATTTATTTTTGCATTAAACACATTTTTTCATTATACTGTAAAGTAAAAGGAACACTTTGTATACATGAGCATGATAACTTCAAACATGGGTAGTTGTCATGGTATTACAGAACACGACAGTAGGTAACTCTATAATATCAAGGGCTGTACTCTGCTTCTTGAGGGTAGCATAAGGAAGACCACCTATTCAGTGTGAGGGCAGGGGTTTGGGTTTGTGTTCAGGATTTAACTTTGGAAGTGCTCCCTGGTATTTTATGAGGTTTGTGTCCCCTTGTAACCTGTGATGGGGTTGGGACATCCCCCGGCGTGTAAGTTGGCAGACCTAGGGTCTTCAGAAATGTCTCGGCATCTCCTGCTGATGTAAGAGACAGGCTGTGTCCTCCTTTATCCACTAGCAGGGATCCCTCCAGTCCCCAGCGGTATTTTAAAGAACAGTCCCGTAGTCTTTTGGCTACAGTTGCCAATCTCCGTCTTTTAGTCAGGACGGAAAACGGTAGGTTTGCTTAGATAGCCACTTTATGACCCTCATACAGGATTGTTCCCGGATATTCTCACATAATTTTAATGACTATATAAAGACAAAAATTACTTGCCTTGTAGTTGTTCCTTTTTATCACAGTTCCACTTCAGCAGAATTTTTTTTGTTTATGATTCAATTTTCTGTGCACAGTTCACTAATGTTTATCTTCTGAACTAATTTTATAGTAACTGACCGCTATTTGAGTGCATTGTATAGATAATGTTTTTAGGTAATTATGCAAAATAAGCAAAAGGTAGAAAAAGCGTGCCTTTAAAGTTCCCAACGCTACAGTATATTCACAAGCACTTTGTTCCATGTTGCTTTATTGCAATTGGAGCATCTTATCTCGTAAAGGACTTTCGGACACTTTCAAGGTCAGTAACCTTTTTTTTTTTTTTTTTTTTGGAATTCAGTTATTTTATTCACGAGTGACTGCATAAGTTTGTTTTGGTTCAAGTTGGGAAAGTATGCATTCACTATAGTGTATGTAGTGTTATTTATTATACAAATTTTTTTTATTTTTTTTAAAATAGCATTATCGATATACAGCATTAAAAATAGGATCAGTTTGTATTTAGATAGTACCCTTAATTCAGCAGTTTAGAAGATACTTTTCTAATTGTTACTGAGAAGGTTTTGCCAGTTTACAATCAATGTACCATAATTTGCTGTGAACCTTCTCTTCTGTTTTGGAATATTTCTATTGTAATGTATGAGTGTAGTCTTTTATCTGTGTTTTTTTTAAGTATGCAAATTTGTATTCTCTTACAGGTACGAGCCTCTCACTTTGAAGGTCTTATTACAACAATCGTGGGCTATGTTTTGTTAGCAGTCACATTAATTTTATGCCATGTATCCTTGTTGATGAACATACTTTACTTTGTAGATATCAGTGGTATAAGTCAGTACCTTCATGTTCATTTATTATCAAGATGTTTTTTTTTTTTTTGTTTGTTTTTTTTTTAAGCAATGGTATGTTTACAAAGTGTTTTGAATAACAAAAAGCAATAGTTTGAGTTCTGTCTTATAGCAGTGTCTCTAAAGCTGTTAGATTCATTCAATGATTCTATTAGCATGTTTGTGCTAGTAAACAAAGGTTTGCATAGCAGCTTGAGCAGTTTTTCATAATATGTCAGTCTCTATATCGTGCGTAAATCTTTTTTTAAATTTTTTTTTTTATGTGCATAGCATTACTGAATTTGTCTCGTAAACATGAATATTCTTTCCTTAACAAGATATTCCAGGGGTTAGCAGCAGTAGTAAGATTTCAACGTTCACGGCGGCTTTTGGGTATTTGCTACATTGTTGTAAAGGTAATTTTTTTTATTTTTTATTTAAATATTATTTACTAGCTTGTTTCAGTTGTTTTGTTGCATATATTAAATGCCATCTCCTTGTTTAATGTGAAATTGTTTTCAAATGGTTTGAAAGAATCCAGGGCTCTTCCACTGCCCAGAGATTGAACCATCCTCTGGCACATGAAAAAAAACAAACATTTCTGTCTGTGTGTGATCAGGGCATGTAATGCTAATTAAGTTCTTACCATCCAGGTTGAATAGAAGTGGTAAATTCCGTATCATTGTGGCTTATGAGTGGGCAGTTCCTGGGAGCTGCAAAATGCCCTGATTTATGTGAAATCGATTTTAAATGGTTTGCCATTTCTATATATGTATGAGCTGAACTCTAGAAAAACTAGATTCCAACTTAAGGTTGCTGTATTTGCGCTTTGTATTAATGATAACAACTTTAGGTTAATGAAGTAGTTTTGGTGTATAGATCATGCCTCTGAAATTTCACTGCTCAACTCACTGCCATTTAGGAGTTAAATCAAATTTGTTTATGTTTATGCAACCTTAGCTACATCTTCCCTGGCTGTGACTGACAACCTGCATGAAAACAAAAAGGTTTTGTTTTTAATTAGATGTAACTAACTTTCATTGCTTTATCTCCTGCTCTCGATATTAAACTTTAATCACACACTGGAGGCTCCTGCATGGTCCGTCAAACTATTAACAGAGCAGGAGATAAGTCATTCTAAATTAAACAGATTGTGCAACAAAAAAAACATTAGATGCTCCATGGACCAACTGAAGAGCCTCTTAGACACGTATGGGGCCCTATCAGGATACAAAGTGAACCTCACTAAATCCACGGCCCTACCTTTTCATATCCCGACCCACGACAGAGAATCAATACACGACAGACACCTCCTACCCATCAACACAGACAACATACCGTATCTAGGGGTTAAACTCCCAGCACAGCACGAACAACTACACGAGACTAACTACACCTCGCTAATGCGCGCACTACAGAGGGACCTGGAGCAATGGACAGACAAACCTATCTCATGGCTAGGGAGGCTCCATTCAGTAAAGATGAATATTCTCCCCAGACTGCTGTTCATGTGTCAGGCCCTGCCAATTAAGAGGAGCGACTTAGCCTCACTCCAGAGAGCTATAGATATGTTCATTTGGCAAAAAATGCCCCTCAAGTGTTATACCCGGGTTAGCCCTGATCTGAGTGTCTAACATATCCAAAGCACTCAGATCAGTTTGGTATTGCTCCAAGGTAAAGTTTTGACTGGCCGGCCAAGAGGTAGAAGCCCAAAATAGTTCCAGAGAAATAGTGGTAACGACCGGTCTCAGTTTGAGGATTCCTATACGAAAACCACCCGCAATATCCCAATGATTTCAAGTGTCGACTGCTCCCCCCAGTCGGTAGTTCATATCTCCCAAACGCCGTCCTTATAGGTGGTAGGGAACTTGAACGGGCAGCAGTTCCATCTTCACCGGTGTACGCGGGAGTGCTTAGCCAAAATCTGCTAAAGACACACACCGATCAGGTACCGCTGTCTGCGTTCAGGAAGAAAAATGTACGATATCCATTCTGTTGATCACGTGTGTTCGGTTGCACGAAATGGCCACTCAGTAGAGCATTCATTAGTTGTTTCCATTGTGGGTTCGCACTTGTTAACGGATTGTTCTAACATTCTGAGTTGTTGGGGTGGTCCTCGTTCGGTTACCGAAACAGTGAGTTCAAAGGGAATTGTATCATTCGAAAAGGGAATAGTATGAAGGATGGGGTATACCTTCACACCACCTAAATGGTGGGTTTAACACTATAGGGTCAGCAATCGTATTAATCATAAAGTGTTTATACGTGGAAAGAAGTGAAAGTGGCTATAAAACCAATGTTTCCTCTGTCCTTTAGACTTTAGAGGATGACCATTCAAGCACCTTACGCACTATAGCATATAGCAAATGTTTTCACTTCTTACTTAAGGCCCACTGAGTGCCACTTTGTTCTTCCACTGCAGCCTTCTCTCTAGCTGAAAGCTCTCTGTCTGGCCATATTTGGGCTTAGCTCATTGGCTGGGAGAATTTAGGTCTTGATTTCTAAACAAGGGTTTCCTGAAGCTGCAGAGAGGAAGAGAGCAGCCACATGGAACCCAGATAAGAAGTCAAACCATTCTAGAATAGGTCATATTTTGTATTTGCATGAAAATTTTTATCGAACAAGGATAGAAGGGAAACGCCTTTACAGATATTTAAAATGTTTATATTATGTCTGTGATATCTTATTTGCAAGTTACATTTTTTTTTTCTTCGTTTTTACATTTTGTTTCTTTCAAGGTTTCGTTATTGGTGGTTGTTGAAATTGGTGTATTCCCTCTCATCTGTGGCTGGTGGCTAGATATTTGTTCTTTAGTAAGTCAGTTTACCTTTTGTACATTTATATGCATCTATCCTTCTACTTCTGTCTATCCTAGTACTGACTATAGTTCAGTTACATTCAATATGAAGAGGTTTGTGCATCAATATTGTCTGTAGAATACTCCCACCAGGGTACTCCAAACCAGAAGGGCCAGGTTCCCCAACAGATTCAATAAGAACAAGTACATGAGTCTTGGCACACCAGATGGTTTCTTTAAGCTGGCAGTCTTTTATTTGAGGTACAGAAAAACAACAACAATGTTTCGGCATCTCTCTGGGTCTTTGTCAAGTCTAAATTAACCAGTGTATAAAATATAAAAACCATCCCCAGTAACAAGTACAAATACAATTATGTGATTATAAATAAAGGATCACTATAGTCAACATTCTTCATTCTTGCTTTAAAATGAACTTGCCCCTTAAAAAAATTGAGCCCTTTTTATTATTAAAACTTACCTCCATTCCAGCGCCGAGTTCCTCGCCAGGCCACGCCCCCTCTTTCATCAAAATGCCGAAATCGCAGGACCCAGTAGGATGCTTTTCTTTGAGAAGCGTCACCGCACTGTGGTGCGTATGCGCGGCTTCGCGCTGCACCAATTTAGGTTCTTCATGCCGCTCTATGAAAGACCCTAGCGCTATACTGCCAAGTGCGTGTTCGCAAGGCTCGCTGTCAATGCTCGCCCCCTCCTACAGCAACCCTCCAGCCCAAAGTTAGCGTATACAAACACTATATATAGTGATATCTCATATATAGTGTTTGTATACAAGCACATACTGTAAATTAATATTGTTAAACATACACACACACTCTTTCTATCTAGTTCTATCTATTTCCATCTATCTGTTTCCATCCATCTATCGGTTTCCATCCATCTATCTGTTTCCATCCATCTATCTGTTTCCATCTCTCTATTTACCTGTTTCCATCTCTCTATTTACCTGTTTCCATCTCTCTATTTACCTGTTTCTCTCTATTTACCTGTTTCCATCTCTCTATTTACCTGTTTCCATCTCTCTATTTACCTGTTTCCATCTCTCTACCTATTTCTATCGATTTCTGTCTACCTTTTTCTATCTATATCACACTCACTCAGTCACCCGCACTCTCATTCACGCCCAGTCACACACCCGCACTGTCATTCACGCCCTGTCATGCTCAGTCAGTCACCCACCCACAGTCACAAAATAGGTTTACTTACAGTTTAAATCCTCCCCTCCTGCTCAGTCTCTGGTCTTCAGCCTGTCAGCTCGAGCGACGCTGTGTGCAGGAGATCTTATCTCCCACACTGTCGGCTCTTCATTGCTGACAGGCTGCGGGGTTACTACATGACATAGGAGGCGCATTCACAGTGCCTCCTATCTCCTGTATGCTGATAGCACGTTTGCTGTCTTCACCCAAGCGTGAAGACGTCAAACGTGAACATGAATGCGAATTATGCTTTCATCAACTCGGAAGTCCCTCTGGTGGCAGTCTGAGTGACTGCAACTGGAGGTGTTACTAGCTTCAAATGTAAACACTGTATTTTCTCAGAAATATTTGAAATCACAGTACCAGCATTTTCCGAAGTATAGAACTGAATGATTGTAATTAGCAAGAGGTATCTTACTGATTGCGGATTGTGTCTATTCGCCATGATGACAGAAACAGACCACTCCACTTACTGGCGCAACAACCTTACCATAAATTACCTAAAGCACTTCACTTTGTGTCTGGGGTGTTCCTAGCTAGGATAAAGCTACAGCAATACAAACGTTCAAACCACATAAAGTTGCTTTTATTAACTGTGATTTGTTCAATTTCAGGAAATGTTTGATGCAACGTTGAAGGATAGAGAGTTAAGTTTTCAGTCTGCTCCTGGCACTACTATGTTTCTACACTGGCTTGTTGGAATGGTTTATGTATTTTATTTTGCATCTTTCATTCTGCTGTTAAGAGAGGTAAGTTATTATGGAAGGGGAGGGGGAGGTAGTATTACATTATGTGTGCGAAATACGTGTTTACGAGTGTGTTTTATTTTTCTCTTGGTATTTGAAAAAATAATACTTTTTAGGAAGTGATCACTGTCCAGCTGCTTGACTTGTTTTTAATATTTTTAAACTTATAATGGGAAGCCCAGTTAAATGGTTACACCAAGCAGCATGTCCACTTCAGTGATTTGAAGTGGTTGTGTTGCTTGGAGCCAATATGTGCAGCATTTCGCTATAAAATGCTTAGCATTAAGAGTTTAAAACCCATAGCTGCTGGTGATGGAATTCCACTTCTGGAAAAGTCATTGGGGCGCCCGGTACAAGAGCTTCAGGCTGGCTAATGTTGATTCGGCTGAGGGCTGTCACTCTCCGCCAATGATTGGTGAAGGGATCGGCATCCAGCTTCTGCAAGTAGGCAGCAGCCGGATGCGCATCACCGGCAAAAGAGTATCTTCGGTCTAGGTAAGAGGGCACACCATTGAAAACCGTTTACCCCATTACCGGGAAATGGGGCCAGGGGACTCCTAGCATTATAACCACTATAGTGCAGGCTGTAGTGGCTATGATGCTTGGAGTAACCTTTTAATAGTTATCAACACTTGACAACACAGTAGATAATGTTTGATTTATTTATGTATAATACTGGGTGACTTATAGTTATCTAGAGGTGTGTGTGCGCTTCATATGAATGTCTACAAATGATTCATTTGTGTATGCGTTTGCTTGCGTGCGCATGCTTTGGGCATCTTATATAGGATAACTCTGATTACCAGACCAAGGAAATGGGATATGATATTCATAAGAGATATGGGATTCATAGCTTCCTAAACACATTGATTTATTCATTCCTGAGAACAGAGTTTCAACAGTTGCTTGTATTAAACATGAGTCCCTAAGACACTTGCTTCATTGATTAAGGGTTTCCCTATCTCATTTCTTTGGGCAAAGTGTAATAATGCAGCGCACCTTAAATACAATTTTAATTTTTTAATCGATATATAGTGGCTATATTAAGCCATATTATCAATATTTGATAAAGCGATATCCTGTTACTTTGGGGCACAGTGCAATATTGCTAGGCACTTTAGACACAACTTTTTTTGTGTTTGTAACAAACTGCTCTTTTTTGAACATCCAGGTGCAAGACACTCTAAAAAGGAATGTTTCAGTAGTTACTGGTACATCTTTGCAGATACATATATTTGTGTCAAATAATATCACCAGCATATTGACAAAGGAATACTCTGTCTCCTTTTGGAACAAAGTGCAATATTGTTAAAGGGATCCTATAGTTCCAGGAAAACAAACCCGTTTTCCTGGCACTATAGTGTTAATAGGGGCCCCCTTCCCTCTGGACCGAACGGTTTCAAACCCCTTCAGCCACTTAGCTTAACCCAGCATCAGGCTCCCTAGGCGCTGGTGACCTCTCCTCCCCCTGCCGACACCTGCTTCCGAGTGGAGCCGAATTCAAACCCGCCCATAGGAAATGGGAAATGCTTTCCTATGGGGATCTTATTTGACGCTGGACTCTGTGAGGATGTCCAGCGTCAAATAAGTGCGGTTTACTCACTGAGAATCGCGGAAGCTGCCTCTAGTGGCTGTCAGGGAGACTGCCACTAGAGGCTGGATTAACCCTGCAATATAAACATAGCAGTTTCTGTAAAACTGCTGTTTTCAGCTGCAGGGTTAAAACTAGGGGGACCTGGCACTCAGACTACTTCATTGAGCTGAAGTGGTCTGGGTGCCTATAGTGGTCCTTTAAGCTCTTTAGATACTTCTCAAGTGACTATAACTGTCTCCCTTCTGAGTTTACAGCTATATAGTGTCTTGGATAAGTAATGTCATTGGCATTTGACAGAAAGGTACCCTGTCTCATTACTGGTAGAGTGAAATTTTTCTAGGCACTTTAGATACAATTTTTTTTCTTGTATCTACTACAGATATTTTATATCTGGATTTTATTGACTGATTTTTTTTTAATGGCTATTTATAGCACTAGATAAGCTATAAACTATTGATAAGCTGTTTGGCTCTAGTGCAGTGATGGCTAACCTTGATATACCATAAATTGTTTCTGGACTACGTTTCCCTTTATGCTCAGCTAGCTCTTAGAATCTAAAAGCTAGCTGAGCATCATGAGAAATGTAGTCCAGAAACAATTTATGGTGTCAAGGTTAGCCATCACTGCACTAGAGCCAAACAGCTTATCAATAAGCTTGAGCCACTGCATAGAAAAACTGTGCTCCATTTTCACTGTTTGTTGTAGATACACATTTATTATTATTTTTCCACTTTATTTTTTGTGAGTTGTTTTGTTGCTAATATAATAGTGTGTGTTAATTTTTAGCTTTATTTTGAAAGCAATTCTTTTTTTTTTTTTTTTTCTCTGCCAGTCAGGGTGAACACTTATAGTATCTTTTTGTTATTATACAGTGAGGGTTACCCCCCTTCCTTCCAGGATTTGCTTAATGGTCATCTAAGAGTTCACTTATCTTGTGAATTTTTTTTATTTATTTTTTCCAGTAATTAACCTATTTTTGTTTATTGTAGGTGCTGAGACCAGGTGTTCTTTGGTTTCTGAGGAATTTAAATGATCCAGATTTTAATCCAGTCCAGGAAATGATTCACCTGCCAATCTATCGTCATCTCAGGAGATTTATTTTATCAGTGGTAAAGATTACAGCCAATATTTGTTTTTCTGAGCGAACATTTTGTTTCAAAATAAAAAATAATAGAATTGTAAATGTAATCTAAGGGTTGAAAATTAAAAAAACAAAACTGTCAAACTGCAAGTGGAAGAAGACCATTGTTGCTGCAGATGGTTTTTGTTTTTTTGTGCTTGATCATTTTGGATTTTACTCTTCCCAGGCATTTCACAAAAATAAATAACTGAATAACAGATCCAGGTCCTTCACAGTCCTAACTAGTTGTTTTAAAGGACCGCTATAGTGCCAGGAAAACATACTCGTTTTCCTGGCACTATAGTGCCCTGAGGGTGCCCCCACCCTCAGGGACCCCCTCCCGCCCGGCTCTGGAAAGGAGAAAAGGGGTAACTTACCTTTTTCCAGCGCTGGGTGGGGAGCTCTCCGCCTCCTCTCCTCCCTGTCAGCTGAATGCGCACGAGCGGCAAGATCTGCGCACGCATTCAGCCGGTCGCATAGGAAAGCATTATCAATGCTTTCCTATGGACGCTGGCGTGCTCTCACTGTGAAAATCACAGTGAGAAGCACGCAAGCGCCTCTAGCGGCTGTCAATGAGACAGCCGCTAGAGGCTTTGGGGGAAGGCTTAACCCATTGATAAACATAGCAGTTTCTCTGAAACTGCTATGTTTAGAAAACAATGGGTTTAACCCTAGCTGGACCTGGCACCCAGACCACTTCATTAAGCTGAAGTGGTCTGGGTGCCTGGAGTGGTCCTTTAATGATTTACAGCAAACTGCTTTCAAACTTTTTTTTGTTTTTGTTTTTTCATTCTTCTCTTATATACCTATTCTATCAATGTTTGCACACCGTTTGTTGCATATGAAGAAACACTACAAGCAACACTACAGCATGGTTATGGTGCCAGTAGTGCCATGTTTCCCTCCCAGTATAAGGAGTCTGTTTAGTAACAGTTTGCCTTCTGGGGTCTCCCAGTTGCCTCTCCACACTTCCTCTCAACTGGAAGCTATCTTCAATGAATTAAGCACTTTGGCGTATTCTTAGCTCATTGGCTGATAGCAATCATCTGATACATTCAGGAGGAGGGTGCCAGGGGACAACTGGCACCATAACTGGTTTAGTGGTTATGGTGCTTGGAATGTTTATTTTATCTCACCTACAGACATAAATCCCTTTTTATGCAGGGATCTCACCAGTGCAGTTGTATGATAATCTTGCATACCAAAACAACATAATAACATGTGCCAAAGGTGTGTACAGCAAATGTCACAAAAATAAATCTAGCACTTAAGAGGATAATACAAGAATGATATATCCAAATGCGTTTTCTTTGTAGGAATACCTATAATTACATATTTGCATGGGTCACCCCAGACCCTATGCTAAAGTGCTGTATGCGTGACAAGTGTGTACTCTTTATAAAATGAGAAAAATAAAGTGCAGCTTTTAATAATAACGTGCACTTTTGAATTAGCTAGCATTGTTACTCCCCATGATTGTCAATGAGTCAACCGGTCATGCTACTTCCTGGTTGTTTAGCTCAGTGGAGCCCCTGACCCCCAATGAAAAATAAAAATACACGAACATACATAATAATGGGCAGCACTCGAAGGACTTCCAAAAAGTCTTGACTCATACATGTCCAACAAAATTGACAGGTTCATTATCAAGACAATGCAAAAACAATGAACATGTGTGTGTGTGTGTGTGTATATATATATATATATATATATATATATAATGAAATATTAAGTGATTGCACTCACCCATTGCAGTGTAATTGCATCTCCAACTACGATTCCTTCCTATCTACGGATAAAAAAAACAACAAACGTGGTGACCACACTCAATGTGACCACACTCAATAAAAGTTTGTGTATGTATGTATTTAAATATACATAAATGTATGTGTGCTTTTTTTTTTTTTTTTTTTTTTTTTTTTTTACAGATTGTCTTTGGGTCAATTGTGCTGCTTATGCTTTGGCTTCCAATTCGTATAATAAAGAACATGTTGCCTACCTTTTTACCATATAATGTTATGCTGTATAGGTGAGTATTGTTAGTCTAATAATACCAATATTCAAAATAAACCAAATAAAATATCTCTACATACTTTCCACTTTTTTTTTTTTTTGTTTGCTATGACCTGTAGATAATGGTATATGTCTGTAGATTTGCCAAAGACAAATGACTGAAAAATTTGCTTAACTAAGAATAGACTGATATCATTTTTTAAAAGCCGATACCAAATCTTTTGCGAGCACATTTATTTTATTCCTTCCTCCTTGCCTTTTACCAGATGCCAGGGAGGGATACATTACACTCTCTGGTGTCCAGTGGCTTTGTGCAGGCTGCCAGGAGCTTGTACATTGAACAGGGGGCGACTGGGACACAGCCCAGGTTAACTTCTGTTTCCGACAGGTCTTCTTTCCAACTCTTGTGAGCCCCGGCCATCACAGCTTTGGAGTGGTGACCACTTCATTGTGCAAGCTCCTGGCAGCTCACTGCTATGGGAGAAATCGGTATCGATTTTTGCCACATTTCGACCTCTTACATCCAAATGTGTCTGTCTGTTTCTATCACATTTTATAAAGTAACAATATGCAGAATTGTTTTATAAACTGTATATTAAAAAGCATTAAAAGTCCTCTAAAGCTTTGGGGGAGAGAATCACACCGTCTGTTTTCAAAATCCTTTTTATAACTCCCACTAATCTTGCTCAAGAATAGGTGTATGTTCCCTGGCTGGCCAGAGTAGCCTAATTTATAATTGCTCTCAACATATTTTGTTTGCCTAACTTGCCGGAGTAACCCAATATACATATGCTCCAAGCTTGGTCAGACTGCCTAGCCTGTCAGAGAAAAATAGACTAGAACTCACATAAGCCTGTTTAAAACGTGTAAACCATGAGTCACCCTTTATTACAGACACTAAGCAACAGTTGGGATCTCTATGTTAACCCTCCAAAACACGAGCACAGGCACTACACCTTCAGCACGCACTCAGACACTTCATACGCTGACACCACACCATGGGCCCACTCGTAACACCTCTATCGCTCCGCTTTCTACGGCACAGGGTTGGGAAAGCATCTTAGACACAGCAACTACTATCATCTCATTGCAACATACACTAACAAAAGCTTAATGTTTTCGCATGTACCTGTTATATAAAAAATGTGCACTGCTTATCTTAACCCCACTTGTGAAACATGTCACAAAGCTCGAGGAATGCCGTTGGAGTACCTCAAGCCTGTTTGTACCTAATAACTGCACTACAAAAATAAAGAATTAAAAAAAAAAAAAAAGAATAGGTGTATGTAAAGGGGATGCACAGTGCCAGTCAGTAAAATGTTTTATGCTTGGTGCAGTATTACACATAGAAAAGTATATTGTATGTACTTGTGTATATATGTACAGTCATGGGAAAAAGAGAGTAAACCCTCTTTGAATTCTAGTTTTACATACCAGGACATAATGACAATCGCCTGTTGATTAGCAGGTCTTAAAACTAGGTAAATACCATTTCAGATCCATAGTTACATAGCTGAAAAGAGACTTGCGTCCATCAAGTTCAGCCTTCCTCATATGTTTTTGCTGTTGATCCAAGTGAAAGCAAAAAACCTAGTCTGAAGCGCTTCCAATTTTGCAACAAACTAGGAAAAAATTCCTTCTTGACATCAAAATAGCTGTCAGATGACTCATTGGATCAAGCAGCTATTACCACACTAATTAGAAATATCCCTATATGTTATGTTTTTGCAAGTATTGATCCAATTGCAGTTTAAACATCTGTAATGACTCTGACAAAACCACCTCTTCAGGCAGAGAATTCCATATCCTTATTGCTCTTACTGTAAAAAAACCTTGTCTTTGTCTTAGATGAAATCTCCTTTCTTCCAGCCTAAATGTGTGACCTTGTTTCCTATGTATAGCCCTGTTTATGAATAGATTTCCAGATAAAAGTTTGTACTGGCCCCAAATATATTTGTATAATGTTCTCATATCCCCTCTCAGGCGCTGTTTTTTCCAAACTATACAGATTACATTTTTTCAACCTTTCTTCATAACGAAAATGCTCCATTCCTTTTATCAATTTTGTAGGTCGTCTCTGCACTTTTTTAGGGCCATGATATCTTTCTTTAGAACAGGTATCCAAAATTGCACAGCATATTCAAGGTGTGGTCTTACCGGTGATTTATAAAGAGGCAAAATGATAAACAATACATTACATATTACACGCTGTCATGATTTATTTAACAAAAATTACACCAAAATGGAGAAGCCATGTGTGGAAAAACTAAGTACACCTTATAGAACCTCCTTTTAGCAGCAATAACATGAAGTGATCAATTTCTGTATGACTTTATCAGTCTCTCGGATGATTGTGGAGGAATTTTGTCTGACTCCTTTACAACGTTGCTTCAGTTCATTAATGTTTGCTGGCATTTGTTTATGCACAGCTCTCTCAAGGTCAGTATTTCAATCGAATTGAGGTCTGGACTTTGACTGGGCTATTGCAGCATTGATTTTTTTTTTTCTTTTTTTCTTTCAGCCATTCTGTTGTAGATTGGCTGGTGTGCTTGGGATCATGGTTCTGTTGCAAGACCCAATTTAGGCCAAGCTTGAGCTGTCGGACAGATGGCCTCACATTTGACTCTAGAATAGTTTGATATACAGAGAAGTTCATGGTTGACTCAATGACTACAAGGTTTCCAGGTCCTGTGGCTAACAAACAAGCCCAAATCATCACCCCTCCACCACTGTGCTTGACAGTGATTATGAGGTGTTTGTGCTGATATACTGGGTCTGGTTTTTGCCAAATGTGGCACTTTGCTTTATGACCAGACATATCCACTTTGATCTTGTCTGTACAAAATACATTGTTCCAGAAGTCTTGTGGTTTGTTTAGATACAACTTTGCAAACCTAAGCTGTGCTGCCATGTAATTTTTTAGAGAGAAGTTGTTCTCTCCTGGCAACCCTTCCAAACAACCCATACTTGTTCAGACTATATCTAATTATACTGTCATTAACATTTAACATGCTAACTCAGGCCTGTAGACTCTGAGATGTAACTCTTGGGTTTTTTGCAATTTCTCTGAGCATTGCACGACATGACCTTGGTGAGTTGGCTGGGACATCCATTCAAGGAATGATTGACAATGTTTTCCACTTTCTCACTGTAGAATGATATAGAACCCTTCCAAGATTGAGGGGTAGCAACAATTGGTTTTCTAAGATCAATACTAATGTATTTACTCGTTGGCATTGTGTTAACATATGAATGCTCCAGAGCAGCAAAATGCTAAAGCTTTGGTTTACAGAGGTGGTCACACTTGCTGATGATCAATTAATCAAGGGCATTTGATTAACAGCACCTGTCTGCTACTTGGTTTTTAATTCCCAGGAAAGCAGTAAGGGGGTGTACTTATTTTTACACATATGGCTTCTCCAGTTTGCCTTTATTTTTTGTGAAATCATGAAACCGTGTAATAGGTAATTTGTTAGGTATTGGGTGTACTTTCTTTTTCCCGTGGCTGTATATAAACTTGTTCATATAACCTCGCGTGTTATCCCTTCGTGGAGTAAGTTTTTTACAAATCTCTATTCCTAGCACTATACTTCCCTCTGACATCCCATCCCTTTCCCTCCCCAATTGCTGCAGTGCTTTTTTTATGGTGATTAAACTGACGTTCTGCATGAAGACATCCAGTGTGAGGTGACCAAAAGTCAACTAACAAGCAGAAAGTGTCTCTAGTGGCCATCTGACAGCCACCAGAGGCAGTCTTAACCCTCCAATGTAATTATTGCAGTTTCTCAGAAATTGCAATAATTAAAGGGACACTATAGTTACCAGAACAACTACAGTTTATTGTATATGCATTACCATCAGGCCTTTTGCAATAAACACGGTCTTTTCAGAGAAAATGCAGTGTTTACATTACAGCCTAGGGAAACCTTCACTGGCCACTTCTCAGATGGCTACTAGATTTGCTTCCTAGTCCATTCAGTGTCTCCGCCTTCTGCATGGAGACACTGAACTTTCCTTATAGAGATGCATTAAATCAGTTCATCTCTATGAGGAGATGTTGGTCGGCCAGGGCTGTGTTTGGCTTGTGCTGGCTCTGCCCCTGATCTACCTCCTTGACAGTCTCAGCCAATCCTATGGGAAAGCCTTGAGAATCACTTATCATTATGTCAACCAAGCAGGCAGATCAGAGGCAGCAGCTGCAGAATTAAATACAAGTAAGGTTTTACTTTATTTAGGGAGGCAAGGGGGACTAGATCTGAACTTTCCTCATAGAGATAATGATTGGTCATGGCTGTGTTTGGCTTGTGCTGGATCTGCCCCTGATTTGCCACAATGGCTCAGAACAATACATCTGATGATGTCAACCAACCAAGCAGGCAGAGCCAGCAGCAGCAGACTGGAATACAAATAAGATTTTGCTATATTTTGGCCAGGTGGGCTAGATGGTGGTTTTAACACTATAGCTTCCGCAATACATGTGTGTTCCTGACTCTATAGTGTTCCTTTAACATTGCAGGGTTCAGGGGATAGGGTCACTTAACCCAAACCACTTCTATGAGTTGAAGTGGTCTGGGTGCCTATCATGTCACTTTAAGTTTAATAGGGATCCACTTTAATTCTTTTTTTTTTTAATCTGGTGCATACACAGAATATCGAAGAGACATTCAAAAGGTTTATTATTCCATAATTAACTGTTGGACAACATACCATTTACAAATTTTATTGCTTTTTTCCCTCAATGATCTGTATTTTTTTGCATAAAAACCTTTTACATATCTGTGTTACTGATGTTGGTCAGAAAGAATGCAAAAAAGATCATTTGAATTGCAATTTTGCCACAAATTGGGAAAACATCCATCTTGACCGCATAAGTGGATGATAGAATCATTACCTTCAGGCTTTTTGCTGTAAGCACTGTCTTTTCAGAGAAAATGCAGTGTTTACATTACAGCCTAGTGATAACTTCACTGGCCACGCCTCCGATAGCTGTTAGAGATCCTTCCTGGGTCATGGCTGCGTAAAATGCATCCAAACATTGTGTCTCCTCCCTCTGCATGCAGACACTGAACTTTCCTCATACAGCTTCATTGATTCAATTCATCTCTATGAGGAGATGCTGATTGGCCAGAGCTGTGTTTGAATCATGCTGGCTCTGCCCCTGATCTGCCTCCTTGTCAGTCTCAGCCAATCTTATGGGGAAGCATTGTGATCAGACTGCTTGTTTTTCTGAGGCAAACAGCATGCAGATCTACAGCTTCAGGATTACAAGTAAGATTTTGCTTTATTTATGGAGGCATGAGGGGCCCAGGGGGGCTAGATGGTGGTGTTAACACTATAGGGTCAGGAATACATGTTGTGTTCCTGACCCTATAGTGATCCTTTAAGCAGAAAATTCCACATCTTTATTGTTCTTTCTATCTTTTAAGAAAACACTGGTTTTAGTTAGAGTAACCCATCCTATTCTGTCCTTTGCTAAGATTAAAAAATAAAGAAAAATAAAGCTAAAAAAATTCTCTGTTCCAGCACTAAGGCCATCACCACTCAGTCTGATCCCCCTTTGCTGACATTACACTCGCTTGCGTCCTGCGACATTCTCTCTCGCTCTCTCTCATCAATATGAAGAAAGATAATGTGTGTACATATGTGTATATTTATAGCAATTAAGTAGATTGGATGAGCCGTATTAGACCAGTAGACAAGCTGCCTAAATACCAGAGTATTGCAGTATGCAAAGATATCTTTTTTTTTTCTTTTTTTTTTGTTGGACTTAAAAATATTTCAAAGACAAGCTTTTGAGAGTTTCCTCTCTTCAGACCTGCTTCAGACCTAAGGGAAAGAGTAAACTCTCGAAAGCTTGTCTTTGAAATACTCTGGTATTTTGGCATCTATATAAATTAATAAATAAATAGGATAGCATTCTAAGCCTAGTTAGAAAAAATAAAACTTAATCATCAGTGTTAAAATTTTCATCAGGACTTGAAACGTTGATGAATAAAAGAATGTGATCACCTATGTATTGATTGCAATTACTCCAACTGCTGGATTTGAACACAGTGCCTAAACTACATTTGTCAGTCCATAAACAGTGCTTCTTTTTTTGAATCAAATTGCTCCCAGATAATGAGATTTATTCCAAGCGCATTCTCTTCAATCATTATTTTTAAATTAAAGGTTTTGTTTTTTTGTTTTCTTCTTTTTTTTATATACAGTGATGCTCCAGTAAGTGAGCTGTCTTTGGAACTACTTCTGCTGCAGGTAGTCCTTCCTGCCTTATTGGAACAAGGCCATACAAGACAGTGGCTAAAAGGTTTAGTCCGAGCATGGACTGTAACAGCTGGTTACCTGCTGTGAGTAAAAACTGGTTTTATCTCTGCTACAACTTAATAAAAATAAACCTCGTTCTAGTGGGCTTTAACACTGCATTACTAATGTTACTGCTTTTGTTATATCTGTTGTGTTTATTATTTGTTCATTGATATTAAATTGGATACAAAGTGAAAGGAAGGTTTGGGGCAAAAAAAGTTAATGAGACTATATCATCAATGATCATATCATTGCAAGACTCATTTGCTTTTGATTTGAAAGTTACTTTACAGGGTAACTGTCACTTCTCTGGATTTTTAATATTATGGCTACTTATCACCTATAATATATGTTTTAGAGGGCAAATAATAAAATGAAATGTAGAAATCCACACTGCTGGTATTCATATCTTTCTCCATCCTGGATACTTGTAAGTTATGTACTAACTACCATTTGCAACCAGCATAAGAAAAATATGAGAAATGGAAACAGTGTTTCTGTTCCTCTAAAGAAACATGTACCATGGATAGATTGAGCTGTTATGTGATGTAATTTTCTAAATCTTTTTTATAAATTTTAAAAGATTATGTAGCATCTAGCGGAAGATTTCTTACCAGAAGGTATAGATGATTTTCAGTGCTTAGCTCATTGGTGTGGCGTAAGGAGTCTTTTTATAAAACATTGGGGTTTATTTGCTAAACTCTAAATTGCAATAAATCCAAATGGCAAAATGTTGGCTACAATAGTCAAACTGTGACTCCAGCAGAGTTGGAGAAATTCTCCATGCCTGTTATGCCTTAATTTTGCCATCTAGAGGTTTATACCCTACAACTCAGAGTTTAATAAATACACCTCCTGTGTGTCTTATTTAAGTAGTTGTTCCATTTGTTCAGTGGAATTGTATACACCAAGCTATGCTTTCACATAAGCACAAATAAAGGCACACTTCTGTCTCTATTAAGACTTGCTCTGAGGTATGTTTTTCTGGTGTCATATCATGAAAATAACAAGCGTTTTAGTAATTTCTTTCCATTTATGATATTTATGTATGGTGCTTTTTTAGGCTGAATAAAATACATAATAATATCAATACAGATTAGCAATGTCTTATGCCATAACAGAACAGCCAATTATGCAAAACCGGTTATATTTTGACACCGGTAACGTGTGGCTTTCTGGCACAGAACAGTATAATTTGTATATAATACAGGTATTGAAAAATATAAGATTTCTATATTTTGTACGGAAATAACACATAGATTGGAAACTCATTTGTGCAGGGTCCACTATATTTTGTCTCTGTCAACATTATTTTGTTGGTCAATTATTTGCTGGATATCCCTGTTGTAAAATGTTTACATTTTGTTGGATATGTTGCTTCTATCAGGTTGATTTATAGCATAATCTTGACATTGCACACTATCTTTATATGTGCTCTAGCTTACATGCAAAAATCCAAAGAAAGAAGTGGTCCAGGCACTCCAAAGTTCTGCATGGCAAGTTTATTTGAACAAAGTTACAGCAAAACCGCAACGTTTTGAGCCAGACAGGGTCGTTGTTCCAATTAACTTGCCATGCTGAGCTTTGGAGTGCCTGGACCTTTCTTCTTTCATTGGAGTTAACCATGTGGGGATTGTACAATCAACTGGTCCAGTTACACTCACCTTTATATGGCTCAATTGATTTAGTGCTGTTCCTACAAATCTGGTTGGTACTAGATTACATGAGAGGTGTACATTTAAATAGTTAAATGGAATCGATAGTGTTTAAAATAACTTTTTTGGGGTGGGGGGGGGTTGGGGTGGGACTATAAGTTCATTTGTGTTGCTGTGACCCCCTTTGATGTTTTTAAAAGTTTGTTAATAAGGATTGCTTACCTCATTTCCAAAGCATCTGTCTTTATAAACAAATTCTGCTATGAGTAGCATTTCTTCCAGATACAGGTACTAGGTGTATTTAGTTCTTCAGAGTAAAACACTGCTGTTTTGTAGAAACAGCAATGTTTACATTGAAGGGTTAAAATGTCAGGACCACTGTACCCAGTCCACTTGATTAAGATGAAGTGGTCTGGGTTTTTTTTTTTTATATATATAATTACTAAATGCTAACTTTTTGTTCTATTTTGGCCACATCTGCGGAGTACCACAGTCATTTCTTGAATTTTTTGCTTTTACTGACAAGCCTAATGCAATTTTCTATTGCACTGATGAAGACAACAGAAAATTGCATTAGGCTGGTCAGTAAAAGCAAAAAAATTCAAGAAACCACTGTGGTACTCCATAGATGTAGCCAAAATAGTAAAAAAAACAAAAAGTTAGTTAGCATTTAGTAATTATTAAAAAAAAAAACTGAGTGAGGAAGATAGATCTATAAGATTAGGCAGAAAGAGTCTATGTAAGTTATAAGAGCTTCCAAATCTTTCACAGAAGCGAAAATGGCACAGTCATTAAAAAAAAAAAAAAGGGACAAAACATTTTTTTAGATACATAAATGAGAAAAGGAAAGTTAAAACAAGGATTTGTTAGATTAAAAACACCAGAAGAAAGGTATGTAGAAGAGGATAAAGGTCTAGCTGACTGCCTCAATTAATATTTTGTTCAGTATTTACAGATGAAAATTAAGGAAAAGGGCCTCAGTTAGGAAAAAGGACAAATGAGGCATTTGTTACATGTGAGTTTATAGAGGAAGAGGTTCTATTTCAACTGTCAAAAGTAAAGACAAATAAGTCAATGGGACCTGATGGAATACACCCAAAGTTATTAAAAGAGCTTAGTAGTGTACTAGCAACACCATTAACAGATTTATTTAACAATCATTGTTAACAGGAGTAGCCCCAGAAGATTGGAAGTTAGCAAATGTTGTGCCCATTCACAAGAAGTGAGTCGGGCAAGGGAGGAGTCGGGCAACTATAGGCCAGTAAGCCTTACTTTAGTAGTGGGAAAAGTAATGGAAACCATTAAATTGGATTAAAGTGGATTTCAAGATCAGAGACAACATAGGTTCACTTCAGGGAGATCATGCCAAACTAATCTTATTGATTTTTTTGATTGGGTAACTAAAATAATAGATCAGGGTGGTGCAGTAGACATTGCTTAACTAGATTTCAGTAAGGCTTTTGACACTGTTGCACATAGGCTTATCAATAAACTGCAATCTTGGATTCCAGTATTGTTGAATGGGTAAGGCAGTGGCTCAGTGACAGGCAACAGAGGGTTGTAGTCAATTGAGTATATTCGAAGCATGGGCTTGACACCAAGGGGGTACTCAGGGCTCTGTACTTGGACCCATTCTCTTTAATATTTTTATTAGTTATATTGCAGAAAGTCTTTTTGCTGATGATACTAAGATATGTAACAGGGTTGATGTTCCAGGAGGGATAAGCCAAATGGCAAATGATTTAAGCAAACTAGAAAAATGGTCAGCGTTGTGGCAACTGACATTTAATGTGGATAAGTGCAAGATAATGCATCTTGGACGTAAAAGCCCAAGGCAGAGTACAGAATAGTTGATAGAGTCCGAACCTCAACATCTGAGGAAAGGGATTTAGGGGTGATTATTTCTGATGACTTAAAGGTAGGCAGACAATGTAATAGAGCAGCAGGAAATGCTAGCAGTATGCTTAGTTGTATAGGGAGAGGTATTAGCAGTAGAAAGAGGGAAGTGCTCATGCCATTGCACAGAAGAACACTGGTGAGACTTCACTTGGAGTATTGTATGCAGAAGGATATTGATACTTTAGAGAGTTCAGAGAAGGGCTACTAAACTGGTTCATGGATTGCAGGATAAAACTTACAAGGAAAGGTTAAAGGAACTTAACATGTATAGCTTGGAGAAAAGAAGAGACTGGGGGATATGATAGAAACATTTAAATATATAAAGGGAATCAACACAGTAAAGGAGGAGACTATATTTAAAAGAAGAAAAACTACCACAACAAGAGGACGTAGTCTTAAATTAGAGGGGCAAAGGTTTAAAAACAATATCAGGAAGTATTACTTTACTGAGAGGGTAGTGGATGCATGGAATAGTCTTCCAGCTGAAGTGGTAGAGGTTAACACAGTGAAGGAGTTTAAGCATGCGTGGAATATGCATAAGGCTATCTTAATTATAATATAAGGCCAGGGACTAATGAAAGTATTTTTAAAATTGGGCAGACTAGATGGGCCGAATGGTTCTCATCTGCCGTCACATTCTATGTTTCTTTAGTGGTCTTTTAATGATAGAAAAGATGGGGAGAAATCACCTCGTACCAAGATGGAGGGTTCCTCCACAGAACACCACCCCTGAAGGAACGTCTAAGAGCTTAACAAAAAAAAAAAAATATATATATAATAAACTTTATTGAAAATCTACTAAATAACTAAATAGTAAAAATTTAAAAAAGCTAGGTACTGATAAGTAGATTGGCTCCCAATCACTGCCAGGAGACTTCTATGGTAACATAAATATAAATGTAGTAATCGATCTCAAAACAGAGTAGTAAATAATAGAAACACTGTTACCATGTGGACTCACAAGGGCTACAACTTGTAAATAATCAGTAGGTGCCAAAAGAAGGCAGTGTGCTGTGCTTCAATAGAACAATGAGAAATCGAAAGGAGCATATAGGGAAAAACAAAGGAAAAAGAGTAATTTCCAGGGGGGTCCAACTTAAAAACCGGACACCTCAACCATGGATAACCCTTATAGATAACCAAATGTCCCCCACTAACACAGAGACCGGCCGACCAAGGTCTCCTAACAGCACAGCACAAACTGCATAATCGGTACACTAGAAGGATAATAAAATCAACAGTAGTAACATTGGAAAATGCCCGACGCGCGTTTCGGCGGTCTAACCGCCTTTCTCAAGGGCCAACAAACCAATCAGAAGGTCCCCCCTCTCACGTTAAATACCACATTTCCCCTCCCACCTACCAATTGTGGGTCGTCACTAACGTGGAACAGCCAATGGAGTCTGCCTGTCTGGTGGGGAAGAAAGTGTAGTCCGTGCGCATATCCATGCCGGAATATCAGCGCATGCGCGAGGACTTCGCACAGAAGCGTATAGCAGGAAATGTGCATCAAATTAGACACTTGCATGTAGACTGTATCTTCAGCACTATGTATAGAAAACACACCAGAATCTTAGTGTCTGTATATAGGTTTACCAAGCAGACTTCTAAAGTGAATAATTTGCACTACAAGCAGATGTAAACAATGGCATAAATCAATAAAGCCATCAGAAGAGAAAATGGGTGGGAAGGGGAAGTGGGGGGGGGGGTACAGGGTGGAGGGTAAACCCAATTATGGTATTTAGATACTCCGTAGATTCATTATAGGAAAATAGTAAATAAGCTACAAAAAACAAAGAGTGGTAATCCGTAAAACACAGCTGGCAAAATCAATAAAAAGAAACAGAAAAATACAGAGAGAGGTGGGATACAGGTAAATAAAAGGACCTTCATATCAACCTGTATCCCTCCTCTCTCTGTATTACTATTTTCCTATAATAAATCTACGGAGAATCTAAATACCATAATTGGGTTTTCTATAAGGGTTATCCATGGTTTTTAAGTTGGACCCTCCTGGAGATTACTCTTTTCCCTTTGTTTTTCCCTATATGCTCCTTTCTGTCCTTTCGATTTCTCATTGTTCTATTGAAGCACAGCACACTGCCTTCTTTTGGGACCTACTGATTATTTACAAGTTGTAGCCCTTGTGAGTCTACATGGTAAGTGTTTCTATTATTTACTACTCTGTTTTGAGATGGATTGCTACATTCATAAGAAACCTATTTATGTTACCATAGAAGTCTCCTGGCAGTGATTGGGAGCCAATCTACTTATCAGTACCCAGCTTTTTTTATTTTTACTATTTAGTTATTTAGTAGATTTTCAATAAAGTTTATTATTATAAATTTTTTTTTTTTTTTTGTTAAGCGCTTAGACGTTCCTTCAGGGGTGGTGTTCTGAGGAGGATCCCTCCGTCTTGGTGCAATGTGATTTCTCCCCATCTTTTCTTTAATTTCTGTTATGCCCTGTTTGCCACCCCTATAACTCCCTTTTCTGTACTTCCTGTTAGATTTTTTTTCTTCTTGGAAGTACTTTTTTCTATAGGTCTTTTAATGATGTTACATCAGTTGGTATTTTCATAATGTCAGTGTACAATTTAGTTGCACATTTGTTTGTAATTTGTAACAGAGTACATTTGTTTCAGTGTTTAAACAATTTATGCTGCCTTTAATAGGGATTTACACTCCTATCTCCTTGGAGACCAAGAAGAGAATGAGAATAACGTTAACCAGCAAGCAGCCAACAATAATCAGCATGCTCGAAACAACAATGCTGCTCCAGTAGTCGGGGAGGGCCTTCATGCAGCCCATCAAGCCATCCTGCAACAAGGAGGTCCTGTCGGTTTTCAGCCGTACCGAAGGCCCATCAAATTTCCTCTCAGGGTAAGAATTGTATAACCAACTGTGTTTTTGTTAAATTCATTTTTTTTTTTTTTTTTATTCAAACTGTCTTCTTAACTATTTGTTACCTTTATAACATTTGAGCTTTGACTTCAATTTTATGAACTATGTAGGCAAGTATTCTTAAAGGACCACTCTAGGCACCCAGACCACTTCAGCTTAATGAAGTGGTCTGGGTGCCAGGTCCAGCTAGGGTTAACCCATTTTTTAATAAACATAGCAGTTTCAGAGAAACTGCTATGTTTATTAATGGGTTAAGCCTTCCCCCTAATCCTCTAGTGGCTGTCTCATTGAAAGCCACTAGAGGTGCTTGCGTGCTTCTCACTGTGATTTTCACAGTGAGAGCACGCCAGCGTCCATAGGAAAGCATTGTAAATGCTTTCCTATGCGACCGGCTGAATGCGCGCACAGCTCTTGCCGCGCGTGCGCATTCAGCCGACTGGGCAGATCGGAGGAGGAGAGGAGGAGGAAAGCTCTCCGCCCAGTGCTTGAAAAAGGTAAGTTTAAACCCCTTTCCCCTTTCCAGAGCCGGGCGGGAGGGGGTCCCTGAGGGTGGGGGCACCCTCAGGGCACTATAGTGCCAGGAAAACAAGTGTTTTCCTGGCACTATAGTGGTCCTTTAATAGTTGATACTTACTTGTTCAACCGGGCATAATTAATTGTACAATAATGTGTAGTTTAGTTTACATTATCTGAAGAGGTTTCTGGATGATGCTGATAATAGTACAATCTCACACAAGATGTTAATGTTCTAGTTTGAAAGAATAAAAATAAAATATACATATATTAATGTTCTAGTTTAATATTTATATAGTATATATATTAAACTAGAACATTTATACAAGCCGGTGAGATAACTCAGTGGGGTAATGTATCATCAATAGAATCTCTTGGGGGTCGCAGGTTCAAAAAAAAGAAAAAAAAAGTTATATATATATATATATATATATATATATATATATATATTTTTGTGTGTCAGGGTTGACTCAGCCCTTCATCTTTCTGAGGTAGATAAAATGAGTACCATTACATTGGGTAATAGTAACATGGACGTTAGGCAAAAGTAACATCCCCGGGACGTACTTGGAAACCAGAGTAATCTGAATGTACCTTTCCTGGTTATACTTTGTTATACAATGCTTTTTTATTATATAATTATTATATGATCTTCAAAGCTGTGGATAATACAGATATCCACATATGCATAGAATTTGCCAGTGCATCCACCACCTTAATATTTACAAATCTCTAGAAATACACTAAATAAATTGTCTAGTCATTGAAAGCAGTAAGGAAGCTACTTGTAACATTCACATTTCTTCATTTCACAGATCTTTTTATTGATAATCTTCATGTGTATAACATTATTAATTGCAAGTCTTATCTGCCTTACATTACCAGGTAAGTTTGATATGGCTTTTAAACTCCATTGTTAGTTTATATTACATTAGTTTAACAATTCATGTCTTCGTATTAACTGCAATTTTACTCCTATGTATCATGTCTAGTGTTCGCAGGGCGCTGGTTAATGTCTTTTTGGACTGGAACAGCAAAGATTCATGAACTTTACACAGCTGCCTGTGGACTTTATGTGTGCTGGCTCACAATACGGGCTGTAACTGTACTTGTTGCATGGATGCCACAAGGTCGTCGAGTCATTTTATTAAAAGTAAAAGAGTGGTCCCTCATGGTGAGTCCTCCAGAGGTAAAAAAAATAAAAAAATCTTAAACACCAATTGAGATTATCTTTACATTATAAGCATGGAATGGGAAATATTGTTACATTGTTATATTGTATTAAAAATGTTATGCTGCTGTATTCCGAAAAGCAACTAGGTTAAAAAAACAACAAAGATTCTTAAAGGACCACTATAGGCACCCAGACCACTTCAGCTCAATTAAGTGGTCTGGGTGCCAGGTCCATCTAGTGTTAACCCTGCAGCTGTAAACATAGCAGTTTCAGAGAAACTGCTATGTTTACATTAGGTTAATCCAGCTTCTAGAGGCTGTCTCATTGACAGCCGCTTGTGGCGGTTCCACGCTTCTCACTTTGATTTTCAGAGTGAGAAGATGCCAACGTTCATAGGAAAGCATTGAGAAAAAAGATGCACGTTCTGCGGATGACGTCGGAAGAGGGAGGAGAGTCCCCAGCGCCGAGTGAAGAGTTTAACCCTTCCTCCCCCTTCAGTCTGGCGGGAGTGGGACCCTGAGAGTGGGGGGAACCCAAAGACCCTATAGCAGTGATGGCGAACCTTTTTGAGCCCGAGTGCTCAAACCGTAATACATGCCAATTTTTTTTTCTCAAAGTGCCAAAACGGCAATTAAACCTGAATACTGAGGTTTAAGTTTAGAAAAAACAACTCATATAGTTGTCCGAACTAATTAACATCTCTGTGTGTGTATTAAGCAGTTTGTGTGTGTGCTCGGCAGTCTGTCTGTATGTGTATGAAGCAGTCTGTCTGTATGTGTATGAAGCAGTCTGTCTGTATGTGTATGAAGCAGTCTGTCTGTATTTAGCAGACTGCTGAATACACACACAGACTGCTGAGTACACACACACACACACATAGACTGCTGAGTACACACACAGACTGCTAAATATACACACACACACACATAGACTGCTGAGTACACACATAGACTGCTAAATACACACACACACACAGACTGCTAAATACACACACACACACAGACTGCTAAATACACACACACACACACAGACTGCTAAATACACACACACACACACACACACACCAGCAATACACACACACACACACACACACACACACAGACTGCTAAATACACACACACACACATAGACTGCTGAGTGCACGCACACACACACATAGACTGCTGAGTGCACGCACACACACACATAGACTGCTGAGTGCACGCACACACAGACTGCTGGTGTGTGGGGGGGTGGCTGGGGGAGGTGCGATGGGGGTGTGTGTGTGTGTATGTCGTCCCCCTCCCTCCCTCAGTTTTCTTTCCCCCATACCCCCATCTCTCCCTCAGTTTTCTTCTCCCCTCCCATCTCTCCCTCAGTTTTATTCCCCCTTCAATTTTCTTTCTACCCCCAATACACACACACACATAGACTGCTAAATACACACAGACTGCTAAATACACACACACACACACACACACACACACACACACACACAGACTGCTAAATACACACACACATACACACACACACATAGACTGCTGAGTACACACATAGACTGCTAAATACACACACACACACACACACACACTGCTGAGTACACACACACAGACTGCTAAATACACACACACACACACACACACATAGACTGCTAAATACACACACACACACATAGACTGCTAAATACACACACACACACACACACACACACACACAGACTGCTAAATACACACACACACACACATAGACTGCTAAATATACACACACACACACACATAGACTGCTGAGTGCACGCACACACAGACTGCTGGTGTGTGGGGGGGTGGCTGGGGGGGTGCGATGGGGGTGTGTGTGTATGTCGTCCCCCTCCCTCCCTCAGTTTTCTTTCCCCCATACCCCCATCTCTCCCTCAGTTTTCTTCTCCCCTCCCATCTCTCCCTCAGTTTTATTCCCCCTTCAATTTTCTTTCTACCCCCAATCAATCCCTTAGTTTTCATTTCTCCCTCCCACCCCCCCTCCCACTTGTCCTTGATCTCCTACCTTGTAGCATGGCCGAGCGCACCGCGGAGATCAGTTTCCTGTACCCAGACGGACAGGAAGTTCTCTCTCTGTGAGCACTTCATTTCCGTCCACCCGGGTACAGGAAACATAAGTTCCTGTACCACGGCACGCTCGGCCACGCTAGATAGAGTGCCTGGCAGGAGGGAGCGCTATGCGCTCACCTCCTGCCGGTCACTCCGATTTTGCGCCCGCCGGGCCGGTGCACCCTAAGCGGGAGCGCACCCTCCGGCGACCTGTGGCCGCGTGCCCACAGATGGGGCTCGGCGTGCCACAGGTTCGCCATCACTGCCCTATAGAGACAGTAAACAAGTTTGTTTTCCTGGCACTATAGTGGTCCTTTAAAAGAGAGATTACTTTTAAAATTTACTCTAATGGATGATAAAAGCTGATATCTGTTACCATCTTAATGTTAACGGTTTATGTATGTGCCATTCGTTCTAACAGGATAATAGCCCTGGATGCATATAAAAAGCCTTTTTGTTTCCTCAGAAAAAACTGCACTTAAGTTCTACGTATTAATGTAACTTACTTTAGTAAAAACATTGTTTTGCTTTTCTATACAGCCTTTAACCCAACCATATTGTTAGTTTTGTACGGTTTTATTCTTTGGTTGTTTTTGTTACTTATCACTTTAGGGTTTAGAATTTGTTTTATCGCAAGGGGGTTCCACTGACAAAATAATATAGATTTTTGTTTTTTGTAAGAGTAAAGAAATTGGCATGGCCTCTGCAGTTGAAAAATGTAAACTCTATATATCTGCAGCTTTTAATGCACTAAACCACCTTGACATATTACAAAATGTTTGGTAATGTGACTGAAATGGTGAATGTATGCTGTTGCACAGCTGTGAAAAAACAAATGACATTATCTTGTTGATTATCTTGTTTGAAGTCCTATAAGTGTGTCCTTCACTTTGGCTCAGATAATCAAACTTGATGATCTCCGTAAATACAATGCTTTTCCATAGGAAATGATTGGAAGGCTATTGTGCATGTGTGGCAAAAAGCTGCACGGCCAATCAGCATCTCCATGGGGAGCGTTCAGCGTCTCCAAGCAGACCTGATCTAATGCATTGCCCCTTCCACCCAATCTAATACACTGCCCCTTAATCTGATACACTGTCCTCCTCACTCCACTCTTATTTAATACACTGACCTCTCCCTCCCCTAATTTAATACACTGCCCTCCACCCAATTTAACACACACTCCCCCCTCCTACCACCCCCACCCAGCCACTCTAATACCGAATACACAGCACCACACCCTCCCCAAATGTAATACACTGGCCCCCTCCCTCCCTCAAATTAATACACTGCTCCCCCTCCCAAATTAATACACTGGCACCCACACTCCCCCAACTTAATACACTGGCACCCACCCTTCCCAAATTATTATACTGTCTCCTCTCCAATTTAACACACTACACAGGAAGGTCTCTCTTCCCCTTGTGTCCCTGCGAGGGAAGACAAGAATCAAACCGTAAATATTTTTCCGGTCTTGCGGCTGGTTACAGCCACAGCACAAAGCAGCCCCAGGGTAGGTAGGCTGCAAATATAGTCCTTGTGGGCCGCAAGTTTGTCATGCTTGTGCTAGAGGGAGTGGGGTATAGTGACACAAAGGTTATAAGTAGGAATAACTAAGTAGGTTGCTATAAAAGTATTCACGGAGGAGTTAGTTATTTTTGACAGTTACAGGAGAGGAGTCGTGGGGGGGTGAAAACTTGCTAACAGTTTAATTTGATACGCTTTCCTGAAGAAATGAGGTTTCAAAGATGTTTTTGAAGAAGTGAAGACTGAGTGAAAGTCTAACAGAGAAGGGAAAAGAGTTCCACAGAAAAGGTGCAGCCCTGGAGAAGTCTTGAAGGTGAGCATCAGAGGTGGGAGTCAGGACCGCCATCAGGGGGTGACAACCATAACGGTTGTCACGGGCCCAGCTGCCCGGGCCCCAAGTGCACCGGCGCCTGCACGCTGATGGGGCACATCGGGTGGACCACACACTTAGGGCCACCCGATGGGGCCTATATCTGCAGGAGCCCGGTCAGCGCTGTGGCCGTGGTATAGCGTGACTGGGCCCCTTTAAAAAAAAAAAAAAAATGTCGCCGCAGCGCAAGTGCTGCTGGGAGGAAGTGGTCACTTCCTCCCAGCTCACGCCGTGCGGGAGGAGCACACACCCGGCAGTGAAGAGGGAGAGCCAGCCGACTCCCAGTCCAATCAGCCCCAGCCACCCTCCTGCAAAGACAAGGTAAGAGACAGGAGGGTGGCTGGGAAATGAGCTATGTATGTATGTCTGTCTGTATACATGTCTGTTTGTCTGTCTATGTTTGTCTGTCTATGTTTGTCTGTCTATGTTTGTCTGTCTATGTTTGTCTGTCTATGTTTGTCTGTCTATGTTTGTCTGTCTATGTTTGTCTGTCTATGTTTGTCTGTCTATGTTTGTCTGTCTATGTTTGTCTGTCTGTCTGTCTGTCTGTTTGTCTGTCTGTCTGTTTGTCTGTCTATGTTTGTCTGTCTATGTCTGTCTGTCTATGTCTGTCTGTCTGTCTCTGTCTGTCTGTCTCTGTCTGTCTGTCTCTGTCTGTCTCTCTGTCTATGTATGTCTGTCTATGTGTCTCTGTCTGTCTGTCTATGTATGTATGTCTATATGTATGTGTATCTGTATATGTGTTTATGGCTCAGTATGTGTGTGTCAGTATGTATGTCTGTTAGTATGTATCAGTGTGTGTGTGTATCTGTGTCCTTTTTGTATCAATGAATGTGTTTGTGTCTGTGTGTGTATTCCTGTGGGCAGGATTTGGAGGCGGTCTCTGTGGGCGGTTTTGGAGGCGGGGCCCAGAACCTGAGTTCAGTTAGGGGCCCCAAAATTTCTGGTGGCTGCCCTGGTGGGAGTACAGACAAAGTATAGATGTAGTATGCTTTGATGTAAATTTAGATGGTGGTATGGAATCTCACTTGTACAGTGCACTTCAGGCGACTTAAGAATAATTCTGAATTAGAAGTATGACATAAGAAATAGTGGGAAATAATCCTAAAGCAACAACTGAAAGACTTGATTGACTACAAGAACTATTGAAGGCTCTGTATAGGCGTATGTGTTACTACTCATTGTGGATAGGATTTAGGTGTGACTAGCAGCTGCACAGTCAGGATGCAGCACCATGTATACCAATGAAAATGGGGTCAACTGTTTCTCTTAGCATAGACATGTGAACTACCTATACCTGGATTTGTGTCTCTGGTTCCTATTGTAGCTTGTAGATGTGCCAGTTAATGTGTGTCTGAAGGGGCAAGATCTGCAGCAATGTCTTTGTTCTAGAGTAGGGATAGGCAACCTTTGGCACTCCCCATAATGCTCTTACACCTAATAATGCTGGCAAAGCATCATGGGAGGTGTAGTACAAAACAGCTGGAGTTTCGAAGGTTGCCTATGACTGTTCTAGAGCATCAGCATTTTAATTAGCTGCTCTAGTTGTGGTCCTCATGCTTCATGACCCCACATTTGCCACAGGTCACCGCAGAGAACAGTCACGGGGTGAAAGCTGTTTGAGTTAACATTAAGATTGTTGTTCATGCTCCATGGGCATTTAGAACATCATCTCTAAGTACAGCAGTCGCCACACTTTTGTCACATGTATTTTTTTTTTCTCCTCCTATATTTTTTAAAAATGTAATAAAAAATGCTCTATACTTTGTTGCTAAAGCATATTTTCTATTTTGTAATAGATAATGAAAACCCTGATTGTTGCCATTCTGCTAGCTGGTGTTGTACCACTTCTGCTTGGATTATTATTTGAATTGGTAATTGTTGCACCTCTTCGGGTTCCTCTTGACCAAACACCCTTGTTTTACCCTTGGCAGGTGAGTAGAAGAGGTCTGACCATTTCTTGAATCTACCCTCTTGCTTACTTGCATTAAAGAAACGCTCCAAGCACATGTGTGCTGTGGTGGTTATGGGGTCAAGAGTATCTTGGTACACCACCCCTCCCCTTTAGTAAGGAGCCAAACCAATTAGAACTGTTTGTCTTATCTGTCATCTGCTGGTCACTGCTTCCTTTACTGCTGTGGACCAAATGTAAAAATTCAAACTGTTCTAAAACGGTTTGTATACGAACAATGGGGCAGGCAGTGGCAAATAATGGGGCATTCTTAGTACCCCAACCACTATAATGCAATTTATTGGGTATGATGTGCAGTGTTCCTTTAAGATTAGTTTCTTATAAGGAAACAAAAGAGCAGTGGACAAATATTAACTTCATTAACTGAAAATAAACCTTTTACAGGGCATGCCCTCTGTTTAGTATTCTAAACTTTGATTTAAAAAATTGTTGGAACATTTTTGTACTCACTATTAGGGTCAGGCCTTTACAAGTTGGATCATCCCGTTTAAGAGACCTTATTTTCTCTTTTCTCATTTTAAACTTTGATTTACTTGTTAAGTACATTTAAACTACAAACTTTGTTGTACTTTTCGAATATCTAATTGTTAAATTACTACTGCAATAACATTTTTCATGTATAAAGTTAGGTTTCTGAAGACTGAAGAATAGCGCTGTGCTCCTTGTTGTAACTAAAGTGCATTTAGATATAAACAGATTTGGTCAAGTAATATCCAACTATGTTTATTTCCCTTGAGTAAATGTTGAAACCCTAGCTTGAGAATGAAATTAAAGGGAACACTGTAGGGTCAGGAATACAAACATATGTACTCTACCCTATGTTAAAATCACCATTTAGGTGATTTGCCCCCCTGAACACCCTTAGCCCCTTTAAAAGATAAACTTACCTTATTTGCAGCGCTGTGCTGAACTGGCCCCATCCCCCTACTTGCTGACATCAGAATGAAATTATTTCAGACAATCGGGAAAGCTTTGGATTGGCTGAAATCGGCAAGGAGGTGGGGCGTTGGAGTGGCCAAATGTTGGCTGAGCCAATCTGCATTGAATCAATGCATCTCTATGATGAAAGTTCATGGTCTCTATGCAGAGTGTTTAGACACTGCAGCACTGCACCAGGAAACACCTCCAGTGGTCACTCCACTGGAGGTATCACTAGGTAGCAATGTAAACACTGCCTTTTCTGAAAATGCAGTGGTTACATGAAAATGCCTGCAGGGAATGATACTCTCCAGAACAACTACATTAAGCTGTTGTTCTGGTGACTATAGTGTCCCTTTAATGTTGGAAGCCAACTTCACCATTTATCTTTTAAACTATATGTTAAGTGTAATCTTTATCAACTGACTGGGCTTGTAAAGCTTGTCAAGTGAGTTGGATAGCCAGTGATTACATGATGCCTGATTTTAGTATCCTTCAACTAGTTACTGTTTGTTTTGTTTAAGTTTAATGTATTTTCAAATGATCAAATACAGGTCTATTTCATAAAAGTCTTTTTGTATTTGTGCAGGATTGGGCTCTTGGAGTTTTACATGCCAAAATAATTGCTGCGATTACCCTAATGGGTCCTCAGTGGTGGCTGAAAACTGTAATTGAACAGGTAACAATATTGATCACCTTTATTTAACAAATATGTGCTTGTGAGGCTGATAAAATTAAAAATAGTGATCCATACTGCTGCATTTACCTTGGTCCTGGAACTAAGTGCTTCTATCTTGGCTTATAATTGTCATAAGCTCTGTCCTTTGTACTTGTCACTCAACATAAATAGAGAGCGAGTAAGAAAGAAACTGTTTCTCCCCCTTCATTGCATTGTGCACCCTGCATTTGCCAGGATTTAAGTGAATTGTTATATCCAATAACAAATATTTGATGTATTTTGAAAAGTAGGTGATTTTCATTGTTTTATTTAATGGTATAATTTATAATAAAGTAATAGTTTCTATTTAAAGGACCACTCTAGGCACCCAGACCACTTCTGCTTAATGAAGTGGTCTGGGTGCCAGGTCCAGCTAGGGTTAACCCATTTTTTTTAAAAAAATTTTTTTATAAACATGGCAGTTTCAGAGAAACTGCTATGTTTATAAATAGGTTAATCCAGCCCTCAAATCCTCTAGTGGCTTTCTCATTGACAGCCTCTAGAGGCACTTGCGTGATTCTCACTGTGAAAATCACAGTGAGAACACGCAAGCGTCCATAGGAAAGCATTATAAATGCTTTCCTATGAGACCAGCTGAATGTGCGCGCAGCTCTTTTTAACCCCTTTCCTCACCCCAGAGCCGGGCGGGAGGGGGACCCTCATGGTGGGGGCACCCTCGGTGCACTATAGTGCCAGGAAAACAAGTATGTTTTCCTGGCACTATAGTGGTCCTTTAACTACTTGTTTACATTCTGAAACCTGAAAACACCCACATACATTTTAACTAAAAAAAGTGAAATGGCTACAAATATGCTAAATAGCATATTTAAACAATGTTGCATGTTATAAGGGTACACATTTTTTAGTTTTAGTATTAAATCATTTTAGCTAAATGTTTATATTTATTTCTTTTAGGTATATGCAAATGGAATACGTAATATAGATCTTCATTTTATAATTCGTAAACTAGCAGCTCCTGTGATCTCTGTTCTCTTATTATCACTGTGTATACCATACATAATTGCGGCTGGCATTGTACCATATATTGGTAAGTATTTTCTTACATTATCATTTTTAGGTTATCAGGTTTTAGCTGCAATATTACTTTTTCATTGCTCATGTCCCTTTTCAGTTCATTTTAGTTTTCTAATTTGTGATTAAACTACAGGAGTCACCCCTGAAATGCAGAACCTTGTGCAGCGTCGCATTTATCCTTTTCTACTAATGGTGGTCATTTTGATGGGAATACTCTCCTTCCAGATACGCCAGTTTAAGCGCCTTTACGAACATATAAAGAATGATAAGTGAGTGAATATTTTAGATTCTTTTTAAGGGGATGTTAAATAAGAACCTGGAAAGTTAATACTAAATGTATAGCAATCATTTTTTACAGTATGTGATTATGATATTATTTCCTTATGTCATTTTTTTTTTTTATTTTTTTTATTTTTTTTTAAAACGCATCACTGGAATGGAAACTAACTGGGATTGAATCCAAGTGAATTAATTTAATACTGCAAGCGCCATAACCATTTCCGCATTCTGCAGTGGTTATGTTCCAGAAGTGCACTATCCACCCATTGGAAGTCAAATTGTTTAAGAATAGCTGAGAGCGATTTTAATTAACAAGTCGTTGCAAGCCTGTCAGCTGGCGCTCTCAGCTGATGAGTTAGCCATGCACTACAGGGCCTGGTTTATAAAATTTAAGGGAAGATCCTACACAATTTTTTTTGGCTTTGCAGTAGCAGTAGTGGGAAGAGGCACCTGGCAGAGAACTGGTAATGAGTCAAAACCTTTTGACTATTTAACCCATTAAAACTGTTAGGGCATATTATGCCGTTCCCATTATAATGGGCTTTAAAGCCATTACGGTGGCATAGAACGCCCTAACTGCTTTTAGCCCCAGCAACCTCCTATTACTCACCTCCGCCGCGATCCTCTTTTGACGGGCGGCCTTGAAAGCCCAGACAGTCTCACCTCTGCAATTTGGGCCCCTGTGGGCTATGTGATCGCTCGTCTAGAGAATTTAATTGGCAAGTACTATGTTTATCCCTGAAACTTTCCAATACACCATAAAACCTGGCCATGGGGGGGGGGTACTATTATTTATTTATTTTTCATTCTTTATTTTGGCAGTGCGTGTAATTACAAACATTCTTATGGTGCCACGACAGCAAAACACATACAATATTGGCAGACAATATAAGATATAGCATGGCATTCAGGGTAAATGCACAATTTTTTTGTAATAAGTTAATTCAGCTAGTGAAATCTAGAATGTTATAAACCACTGGGTACTAACAGAAGAAGTGAACATATAAACATGCGTCTCTGTACTACAAAAGAGTATGAATTGGTGGAAATTTTGTCTAGGTCAATCAGTCTATGCCAATCAGTCCTGCCTAGGTAGGGCACTTCGGAACCTGCTTTTTCTTCCCTCACCTCCACCACCCGATGTTGAGATGGGCTGGCTTGCAGCATAAAGGGCCAGATCAGTCCCTCCCACAAGGTCTTGCTACTTCTAGCCCAGGCGTCATTAGGAGCCAATGCCTGACGTCCAGGGCTCTCTTCTCTCTCACTTGAAGGATTGCGAGCCCGCAGAGGTTTTTGCCTTTGGGTTGTCCCTTGGGAGTGAGAACGGTGCTGTGGCATCAGTTCCGTGGGCTCTCTGCTCAGCAGTGGGACAATGAGCCAGAGCTTCTCTCAGAGTCTCAGGAGAGGTAGGTACATTCGATCGGCATTCTATATGGTAACAAAAGTCTCGGCATCATTTATCAGATTTTGCCTCAAAGACTTCTCTCCAGTTCTGGGCTTCTGGGTCTGCTTGTCTTAGGATATGTTGGTGCGTGGTGGCCATCTTGGACTCGCCACGTGGCTGTAAGGTGGGTCGGAATTGAAGCTTTGTCTGATAGGTAACTTTCCCAAGCGTGGACTGGGATATCCCCTGTGGTCCAGAGGGGGGTGTGACGAGGCTATGTAGTATTAGCCTTGAGCTCCGCATCAAATGTTGGGAGATCGTCCGCCTCTCCCAACTGATAGACCGGCAGATTTGGTGGGCCGCAGGTCCGGATGGCGGGATTACTTGCCAAATCTGTTCTAACTGGAGCAGCAATGAAATCTCCAGTCGATAATCCGGCTGCTGGGTGTTCGAGTCAGCTTTACAGTTTAGGTTTAGTGTTTTTAGGGCTTTAACTAGCCGGACCTGTTGTCAAACACGTCCGGTCATCTTGCGTGTCAGGCCCTGCCCCCATGCGGGGTACAATTGTACTTTGGAGACTTCGCTGAACACAAATATGAGTGTTATAATAGTAAAACTTATCACGATGATATCACCAGTAAAAATTTTGTGTAAAAAAAAAAAAAATGCAAAAAACAAATATGAATGCTAACGTTGGCCAGCATTTGTGGCTACTAAAAAAAAAAAAAAAAACACTGGACATACCCAATTTTGAATACCATTGGTTGTCTATTTTTTTCAAATGGTATGCCATGGTGGGGGTAATTTTCATTTATGGGCTGGCATACCGTCTCAAAGGCAACATCGCCAATCTGGCAAATTTCAGTTAGCAAAAACAGAAATTGCCAAATCTTATATTTGACACTGCAACTTTCCAGATCACCATAAAACCTGTACATGAGGGGTACTGTTGTACTTGTGAGACATTACTCTACACAAATATGAGTGTTTTAGAGCTGTAAGATGTATAATCCTGATATCATCGGTGAAAGGGCAGTTTATTTGTGAAAAATGCAAAAAAACAAATATAAACGCTAACTTTGGCCAGTATTTGTGACTGACTACTGAAAAAGACTGGGCATACCCCATTTTGAATATTGTGTGTTGTCTACTTTTACAAATGGTATGCCAAGATGGGGTTAATTTTCATGCCTGGGCTACCATACGGTCTCATAGGCAACAAAGGCCGGGCAAACCAATCTGGCAAATTTCAATGGGAAAGGGAAAAGCCCTATATTTGACCCCTGTAAGTTTCCAAAAACTCATAAAATCTGTACATGGGGAGTACTGTGGTACTTGTGAGACATAGCTGAATACAAATATGTGTATTTTGTTGCAGCAAAAAGTAACAGTATTATGACATTCACAGTTAAAATGTCATGCAGAATTTGAAAAATAACACATTTTCTTAATATCTCACACCTTTTTAGATTTTTTTTTTTTCACATTCAGTGTTAAATATGTGATATGAAATGAAATCCCAGTTTTACCCAAGAAAAATTATATTTATTAAGTGTGGGTGCACTTAATACAAAAAAGGTGAACTATGCTTGAACAACATATAGCTCAAATTCCAGGTTTTGTTTACGTTTTGTTTTGCTCACAACATGTTCAATTGGCTCCGTCCTTAAGGGGTTAAAATGGAAGAGCATTAGGACATTCCTGGCACCATAACTATTACAGTATACTATGGATGATAAAATGGCATCAGCTGCATAAACAAAATGTTCATTCTCTAATAAAGCAAAACCTGCAAAGAAGGAATAACTAAATCTAAATGAGAGAGCATGATCAGGTTTTATAAAATAAAAAAAAACATACAGAGCTTTAGTATACTACAGTGACACATTTGTCTCAGTATTTGTTTACATAAAAGGGACAATGTAAGCAGCAAAACAACTTGATCCTCACAAAGTGGTATTGGTATATAGATCATACTCTTGCAGTCTCACTGCTCAGTTTTCTGCCATTTAGGCGTTAAATCACTTTTTCTGCAGGTCTAGCCACACCTACCGTGGCTGAAACTCTCACAGCCTCCCTGCATGTCTTGAAAAATAGTGTAATTTTTTTTAGCGTCCCTTTTTGCACAGTGTGTTTTAATCTAGTATTCATTATCTCCTGCTCTGTTAATTGCCTACTAGGGCACAACGGAGAGAGAGAGAGAGAGAGAGGTAGGTGTGTGTGTGTGTGTGTGTGTGTGTGTGTGTGTGTTTTTTTTAAAGTTCAATTAACCGATCAGGAGCAGTAGAACTTTTAAATGACAAACACTGTGCTGTAAGATCTGATTTGAGAATTAAACTTTATTGTTTTTTCTTCATGGAGACTGTGTGAGTCACAGCCAGGGGATCTGATAGTGAGGATTTTTCTCTGTCAGGAATTTTCCCTTGCCATGGTCTTTTGTATCAATTTGCAACTCTCTATATTTCTCCTTGTCCCCAAACCAGCTGGTGAGGAGCCCCCAATGAATAAGACAAGACAATGCCAGATTCAAAGTGACTTCTGAGCCTTTAATGAACCGTGTAACAGGTTTTATACAGCAGGAAACAGGGGTGGTCAAAATCATTTATCTTATTTTAACATCTTAACCTATAGCAAGCTTGCAGATGTATCTTCATGTTCGGACCTTGCACAAAGCTAAATTTCACTATAACCACGCTCTCCAAAGTAATATGCATGAGCACAAAGAATTAAAGATATTTACTACTCCGTTCTAAATTACACATTCCTATGCAGTAATGATCAAATGAACAAAGACCGGAAATAAGACAGACAGAAACATACAGGATATAACACCTATAACACATGATGGTCTACAGAACTTGTCTAGGGGTATATTCACTAAGCATTGGATATAGATAAAGTATATTATTTCAAATAGCTGACATGTTAACCAATTTTAAACAGGCTGGCCAAACCTAAGCCCTGGGTAAACATAGGCAAAGTGTATTATTCCAAACAGTGTTTAACTCCTAAATGGCAGAGAACTAAGCAGAGAAAAACTAAATTGAACGCTAATTTTGGCCAGTGTTTGTGACTAAGTGGTTACTAAAAAAACTGGACATACCCCATTTGCAATACCTTGGGTTGTCTTCTTTTGCAAATGGTATGCCATCATGGGGTAATTCTCATTCCTGGGCTACCATACGCTCTCAAAGGCAACGTAACCAACCTGGCCATTTTCAATGTAAAAATATTTGACCCATATATTTGACCTTGTAACTTTCAAAAATGCTATAAAACCTGTACATGGGGGGGTACTGTTTTACTCGGGAGACATCGCTGAACACAAATATTAGTGTTTAAAAACTGGAAAACGTATCACAACAATTATATCATCAGTAAAAGTGCTGTTTGTGTGTGAAAAATGCAAAAAAAGTCACTTTCACTGACAATATCATCGCTGTGATATGTTTTACTTTTTTGAATCACTAATATTTGTGTTCAGCGAAGTCTCCCGAGTAAAACAGTACCCCCCATGTACAGGTTTTAGGGTGTCGTAGAACGTTACAGGGTAAAATACAGTGCTAGCAAATTAAATTCTCTGGAATTTCGGCCTGGGTTGGCAGGCAGGTCCCTCAAATTGCAATCAATAAAATTACTGAATTATGTAAAAATATTACATAAATACGCACGTAGAATTTAAATATATATGCATATTTATATATTTGAAATCTACGTGTATATTTATATAATTATTTATGTAATTTTGTATATTGACATATGTATTATTCGTATTATTTTTATTTATTTATGTATACATAGATATATATACAAATTCATTCTAAGTGTATTTTGATATCAATATATATATAAATTTTAAAATACAGTTAGGATAAAATTTCATATAGATATATATTTTTTTTTTAATTTTTATTATTTAAAATTTTTTTATTTAATTTAAATTACTTATTTATATTTTATAATAATATATACAATATATATAGTTATATATATATTTTATATATATACGTGTGTAATTTAATTATAAGTGTATTTTTATATTATAAGTACATATTAATATAAAAATACACGTAGTATGACATATATATGATATATAGACATATATTATATAGATATATATGTATTATATATACACATATATAATTTTTTTTATTTTTAATTAACTTTATTTTTATTTTTTTATTTTACACATGCAGGGAGACTGCCTGTCAGCACAGGCAGTCCCCCTGCAGGCAGACACATGGGCATCTATTGTGGCCATGTGATCCCTCTGTTGTGCGATCACATGGCCACAGGGGTTCTAATCCGCCATGGGGAGACTGTCTGGGCTGCAGGCAGTCTCCCCACAACGGGAGCAACGCTGATCGCTGCCGGGGGAACGACGGCGATCAGGTAAGTACATTGGACCGTTAGGACGGTTCAGGACCGTCATCGGTCGGCAATGGGAAAATGCCGATGACGGTCATGAACCGTCCTCGGTCCTTAAGGGGATAATAATTTTTACACATCAAGTGCAACTAAAGAAAAAGAACCCAAAATAGTTATGTATCTGTCCTGATTATTAAATACCCCATATGTCTAAGATCTAAATAAAGTTTTGGTAGTTAACACTTACCCTGTGCTAGCCATAATACTGTTTTTCCCCGAAAATAAGACCGGGTTGTTTATTAATTTTTGCTCCAAAAATCACACTAGGGCTTATTTTCAGGGGATAACTATTTTCTGGGAGGGAAAAGTAGCAAGCATGTGCAAGAAAGCAACTCTGCATTCGGGGGAATTCCCCCAAACTTAGACCAGTTCACTAGGGCATGGAATCCTGCAAATCTGTGTTCGGGGAAACTTCCCCAAACCTAGATTAGCGAACTAGCAACGATCTCAACTAGGGTTTATTTTCAGGGTAGGGCTTACATTACGAGCATCCCCTGAAAATAAACTAGGGCTTATTTTCGGGGGGAAAAGGTATATGCACAATAGGGAATAATTTACTTTGAGATTCAGTAAACACCTTGTAAAAATACTCCAGTAGAGTGCAAGGTGTAAGGCAAGAAACCAGAAAATTAGACTTCAGTCCATCAAGTAATAAAATCAGTGTTTAGTATAAATAGAAGAGAAAAAAGTAATATGAGGAATAAATGCTCATAGAATTCCTATAAAACATTTGTATTCACTTTACATATAAGCTTGAAAAGCAGCATATTCCATTGAAACAAGTCACTATATACTTTTCAACTTGTTGGTCTTACTTGACAAGTATGCACAAACAATCAACATGTATACTAAATGCTATTAATATTTGTGATACCGCAAAAGTGCCCCCCAGTTTATCCAGAAAGCCATAGATCCATAGATTAGTCTTAAAATGTTTGCAATAATAAAGTTCATTTTTATATTGTATGTATGTAAGGGTGCAAATTGTTAGTTATCTCTGAAGCAGCTCTATAGTGACACTTTTACATCCCAAATATTTGCCTGAAATCCGTTTTTTTTTTTTTTTTCTTCTTCTTTCATTTAGGTACCTTGTTGGGCAACGACTTGTGAATTATGAGCGCAAATCCGGCAAATTAAGCACATCGTCACACCCTCCTCAAACAACACCGGAATAAACTGTATTACTCCTGGTTTGCAACTTGCCCTTTACCATCGACCATTATTTTTCTCTTTCTTAGCCTACAGTTCAGTCCTCTTTGGGCAGTTCACAGGCAATGTCTGTTAAATTGTTACATCTCCAGCATTCAGACAGAGAGCAAAGTCAACTTAAGAATGATTAGTACTCTTTGAATTTTTGAAAATGCTGGCAGGAGGCCAGAAGACAAATGGAAAAACACCTACTGCTATGTCCTATGGAATATCTTAATTGTAAATCTAAAAACAAATGTATATTAATTTATTAAATCTAGTTGTCACTTTATTATTTTTATTTTTTTCTTCTATGGACATTTTCTGTTCACATGGAACAAGTGTACTGTGAAAGCATTGGCACAAACAAATGACTGCTCCCTGTTCAAAGTTCATTTGGTCTAGAATTATTTCCTCTCGTTGTGGTCATGAGGCTGGTGTGAGGACATGCCTGCTTGCACAAATATCACAGTGGCAATCTTATGAAAGAAACATGTGAACAATATATTTTCTTTCGTATGACACCAAAGTTTCTTTTTAATGCTTTCATTTATATGTTGTACAGTATAATGTGGGTTAGTTAGTAAAGCAAATCGAACTAGCCAATTAATACATTGAAGTCTCTTTTGGTTAGTACTGAGGAATGTGTTGGACATCTTCAAACTACTGTTCCGTTCGCAAGGTGTAATGACATAGCAGTTCTAAAACGGCTCTTACCATCAATACAACTTTTTTTTTTTTAAACAATTTTTTTTTTTCTTATAAAAGTTATGTAACAAAGCAATTTGGATTTAAAATGTAAGGAAAAACATTCAGGTATTTGTCTATTTAAGGACAAGTGGAGTTAGTATGCAGCTTTGTGTTGATTCATGTTGATTGTCATCTTTCATTAAACCATTTTGCATTTTCTTTTATCAAACTGTAAAGAATTTGAGGTTTGTACAATCAATTTTGTGATTTGTATAAAGATAAATATTAAGGCAAAAAATGAATAATGTAAGTGCAACTTATGATCAGAAGTCATATTTATAGACTTCCGTAACCAGCTATGGGGATACTTAAGAAAAATAACTTCTTTTTTTTTTTCTCATTCGTTCTCATCTCTGAAATGTGTTCTATTGCTTGCACTATTGAAGTGTCTTATTTAGCGTTTATTGCGAAGTGGTAAAATACAAGGCACTGTGTAGAACCTTTTCAAAAAAAATCACCTTAAGGAATGTTTTAAGAAAAAATTAAATCTCACTTTCAGACACCTAAATGGGTTCTGAATAAAGAGCAACTAACAGGCAAGGTTTTAAAAGGGAAGCCATCACCAGGGAAACCAAAGGAATGTTCCTTTTGATTTCTCAACCTTTAGAACGTTAGCCCATCACACCGTTTTATCAGTTAGCCTATATCATTATTCTTCATAACTTCTCTAGTAAAACTGATTAGCTGCATTTTGAAAATGCAAATCTGTTCAGAAGGAAACATTAGGGTTTATTTAATAAAAATTATTTGTAGTGAATAAAGGCCAAAATGGCTTTTTTTTTAAAAATTCTCAAACTCTGCTCCTTTTCCAACGTGCATATTGTGGCATAAAGTTTGTTTTTTTTCCCCTTCTCTCACTCTCTCTTCTTTGCTCCCTCTACTTCAAAATTGTACAGTACAGAATATTAAGCAACAGCCCAGAGAAGAAAAAGTGGAAAGGCAATTCCTATATTTAGAAACGGATTATCTTTGGTAGATAATCTCTGTGGCCTCTGTTATGTCCCTTACATTTAGTTGGACACCTGTGGGGTGCATTGTTTGGAGATTTTTATTTTTGTTATGCCAATTTATTCACTGAACAGGATTTGCATGGAAAGCAACTTTTGTTGTGTAATTACTTAACTAAGTTTGCACCATTCAACTATATTAAACTGAACTCTGTTTCTAAGCCTTGTATTTGAAAACTCCAAAAAAAAAAAAAAAATTGTATTTAAAAACTGTAAAAAAAACAAAAAAAAAACAAACAAAACAGTTTTTAACTTTGTCTAACGAAATGCAGTTTTTTGTGCACTTAAATTTTGGTACAAAATCTGATTTCACATTCACCGATGTGTAATCAAGGAAAAAAAATTCATTCTCTCTCCTGACCTGAATGAGAACGGCCCAGGTAAGAGGATGATTGGGGTTTATATAGGTTAAAGATAGTTCCAAACTCCACCCACAAATACAGGCATATGGCCCTAAAACTTAAACCTAATCGTCAAATGTGTGATTCGTGTTAAAAAGCCAAACTTATAAAAGCTTTCCTCATTTTTTTTTTCCTCTGGATGAGGCATATAAAGATTGTAAAATAAAAAATAATTTCCAAAAGCTACCTTACTAGAAGATAGCCAATAGGAGAAGGACCCAGTCCAATCTCAACAGTAAGTATGAAAATAACAAAAAACTTTATTATAGTCTATTAAAAGCCTGGGAACAGACAAATAAAGGTTTCTAGAATCTCATATGGAGAGAAGTGTAGCATACTAAAAGACTAAAGATTAGCCTCATAAAGTAGTGATGCTAACAAAAGGGATGGTATGCTAAACAATGCACACCTCACCAGATTAGTGGAGAACCCAAGGGAATAACAGCAAAAGAGAAATGAGGGGTCATAATGGACACAAAGTATACAGTATCTCAAAAAGGGGGAATAACAAAATATAAGGCCCCAGAATACATAAAGGGATGCATACAGCAATACTTAACCAAAAGAGAAAATTCCCAAAAGGCAACCATCTCTCTAAACTAACCCTATGTCTCCTATTGTAACACCTTCATGGGTGTTCTAATCTGGTAACTCAACCTAAATATCTGTTGCCCCAGGTGAAAAAGATACTAAATCATAATCAGTGTAAAGTGCTAAAAATGAAAATAACCTGACGCGCGTTTTGGCGTGACCGCACGCTGTCCTCAGGGGTATCGCAAATTAAACTATCCCAGCGGTATAATATATACCCATTATGTATTGCATTCACCTGTGTGCCAGCCAATAGTGGCGTTATGCTGTACCGGTCGTCCTACCAATAGTATTGTGGGGGCGTGGTATTGAACTCCACGATCCCTGCCCATAGAGCATAATAGTGGAATGATATAAACGGGCGGTCTCCGCTCCAGGGAGGTTAACCCTTAGTGTTCCAGGCTGCAAAATGACTCAAACGGAGTCACTATGTGGATACTCACTAGCAAAATCAGGCATAGCAGCCGGATGCTCCTCTAGTGTTCCCAATACTATATATGATCCCAAAGGAAAAAGTTAATTGCATCTGGCGCATATATTTGCCTGTTAACTCCTAATTATCCAGATTATGACCACTAAAAATAAGTCAGTAGTTAGATAGTCCGCTACCAAATATGCATCAGGCAAACATCTAAAATAAACATATCATATCCCGATACTATGTTACAACTGTAATGTATCAAAAATTCGACACATAATGTTGCCATTCACCTGTAGCTGAGTACTCGACTTTACAATGTATACTCATACATACAGATGATAACCATAGGCAAATTTATTAGTGTATTTACTCATACTGCAGAAGCCTTCATTCAGCCCAAGTGGAGACAAAGTTTTAAGACGATAAATCCAAAAGGCCTCCCTTTGTCTTAGTCTTAAATCCCAATTCCCTTTTCTCGGTGGTTGTGGTATGTGTTCAAGACCCATAAAGCGGATACCTACTGAAGAATGGTTATGATGTCAATGTCTTGAGACAGGTGTCTCCAAATGTCTTCTGACTGAATTTACATGTTCTCGTATCCTAAGTCTAAATTGACGGAAGGTCTTGCCCACATATTTAAGTCCACAGGAGCAAGTCAATAGATAAATTACTCCAGTTGTATGACAATTAAAAAAGGAGCGGGGTTTAAATTTCTCCATATCACTACTGTCAGAGAACATCTAAGAGTGTCTACTAATAAATGGACAGGCACTACAACGACCACATTGAAACGTACTCATTGGTAAGTATTTTAGGAAATAACCGGATGGAGGGGTGGTCGAGAGATGATTAGGTGCTAAAAGGTCTCTCAGATTCCTACCCCTACGTGCCGTAATTGAAGAAAAAGATGGCAATACTTCCTTAAGATGTTTATCGGATTGAAGAATAGGCCAAAACTTATGAAAAACATTCTTCATAGTATCCCATCCTGCATCATATGTGCCAACGAATCCCATCAGTGATCAAAATTTCACGTTCTGTATGAACTGCCCTCAAATAAGCCCTCTTCAAAACCCTATTGGGATAGCCCTTATCCCTAAACATGTGACGCAGTTCATTCGCTTTTAATTTGAACTCATCCATAGTCGAACAATTTCGGCGAAGTCTCAGGTATTGGCCTATCGGAATTCCTGATTTCAATGATGTAGGGTGATGGCTTGTCCAACACTAGATTATTGGAGGCTGTCTTTCTCCTATACAACATTGTATCTATTTTGCCTCCTATGGAAATCTTTAATGTTAAATCTAAAAAACAAAGGCATTGACCCCGTACCTCGCTTGTAAAACGTAGATTGAGGTCATTGATGTTCAACAGTTGTACAAATTCACTGAATTTGTCTGGTGTATCTAGCCATATCAAGAAGACGTCGATATATCTTTTCCAATAAAAAATCTGGTCAATGTATGTTTTTAGCTTGGGGTCTGACCTAATGCATCTCTCCCACCAGCCTAGATGAAGGTTGGCGTAGGACGGTGCGCAGTACGTCCCCATAGCTGTACCAGTAATCTGATGGAAAATGTTTCCATTAAAAAGAAATATATTACGGGTTAGGATAAATTCTAATAATTCTGTCACAAAATTCACGTACATTTCTGGTAGATTTGTTTCAAGTTGAAGAAGTTCACGTGTATGTTTAATTCCTAGATTGTGGGGGATGGAACTATAGAGGGCTTCCACATCTAGGCTACATAAGATGGCATTTTAGGAGTTATATAAGGCTTGTTGCCATTAGCTTGGCTAATATAGCTTGGTTGCTACTTCTAAGTGCTGTTTCTAAATGTGTAGTTGGAGATATTCTGGAGAGTTTTACAGAAGCTTCAACTGTCTAAGAGTTGTGCTAAGAGCTTTCTTTTCTACTGTTACAGGTAAGATTCATCTATAGGAAAAGGTTACTGATTGCACAAGGTTTGAATTCCTGTTGGTAATTATAAGGCATTTGATTTGATTAAGCTAGTTACTTGCTATTGATTGCTGGTTAATTAGCTATTGTATACAAATAAGCAGAGGCCTACCCAGGTGTTAAACATTCCTAGTGGGTGGTGATTTTAGGAGTTATATAAGGCTTGTTGCCATTAGCTTGGCTAATATAGCTTGGCTGCTTCATCTAAGTGTTGCTTCTAAGTGTGTAGTTGGAGATATTCTGGAGGTAATCTGAGGTATTCAGGAGGATAAATACAAAGTTAAGATTTGTTTGATTTAAATTATTCTCTTCATTGGAATGGCAGACTTAGTTCAGTGTAATAGTTGCTATGCATTTGTTTCACGTTCCACTTTTTGGAGGTTTGGTTGTTGTCTAATCTGTAGACAGTTCTCTATCTTGGGGCAGGAGATTGTATTTTTGAAGTCTGAGATTTGTAAATTATCTGGTGAACAAACTCAGACTGGAACTGCCACAGAGACATACTAGGAATGGCAGATGGATTACTGTAGGATCTGGTAGACTTAGAGTTGTGGATAAAAGGCATTTTGCACAGTCCGTTGCTCTACACAATTCATTTTCTGCACTTTCAGAGTGTAATGGTGTTGTGGAGAGAGGCACTGAGGCTAGTGGTGTTGTGGAGAGAGGTACTGAGGCTAGTGGTGGTGTGGAGAGAGGCACTGAGGCTAGTGGTGTTGTGGAGAGAGGCACTGAGGCTAGTGTTGTTGTGGAAAGAGGCACTGAAGCTAGTGGTGTTTTGGAGCGAGGCACTGAGACTAGTGGTGTTGTGGAGACCGGCTTGGAGACTATGGTGAGGCCTAATAGAAAGCAGTTGTTGTTGGGGGATTCCATTATAAGAGGTGTGGAGATGGACAATGGTGGTCTTGTGAGGTGTCTTCCCGGAGCTACTGCTCACAGAGACAGGAGACGTATCTGTAATATTGTTAAGCAATCAAAGCAGGAAGGGGAATTGGATCTCCTTGTCCATCTAGGGACAAATGACTTGGCTTGCAATGAGGTTTCAGAGGTTAAGGAAGTTTTTAGTGTTTTTGCCAATGATATACGGCAGGTTGCTTCCACACTGTCATTCTCTGAAGTTCTGCCTTTGCATAACACTCAGAACGACAGGTGGCTGCGTATTAGGGACTTTAATTTGTGGCTTGGTGAATGGTGTCGAGAGCAAGGATTTGGCTTTATTTCTCATGGTAGCTCTGTTTGGAATGGAGATAAGCTGTACAAAAAAGATGGTTTGCATCTTTCTCAAAAGGGAACAAATGTTCTCAGTGAGCAGTTCAGAGATTTTGCTAGGATGTATTTAAACTAGGAGGGGGGGGCAAAAGGGTGATAAAACATCAATCCAACTGTCCCCCAAAACAAGGACAGAAGGTGCCTGTAGCTAGTGTGTTAAAAAATGCTAAGCTTAGAGTCATGTCTACAAATGCTCGCAGTTTAGGGAATAAGATCCATGAACTTGTGGCAATAATGGCAGCTGATAGTGTAGATTTAGTCGCTGTTACTGAGACATGGTATAATGAGAAAAATGACTGGGACATACCAATACCAGGGTACTCTTTATATAAGAAAGGGGGAGGGGTGGCCTTGTATATGAAGGATAGCATAAAATCTAGCCCAATAAAAGTTAGGCAAACATAGAGTACGTTTGGGCTACGTTAGAATTTGGTAATCACACAGTAACTCGTGTAGGTGTGATTTATAGGCCCCCAGGACAAATTGAAGAGTTAGATAATCTACTAGTTGATGAAATAGCTAAAATGACAATGAAGGGGGAAGTTATCGTGGGTGACTTTAATCTTCCTGATGTAAATTGAAAAACAAAATTAGCTACTTGTGCCAGGAGCACACATATTCTAAACTCCCTACTGGGATTGTCTCTAAAACAAGTTGTTGAGGAGCCAACTCGTAAAGAGGCCATACTAGATTTAGTGTTAACAAATGGAGATTTGGTATCAGATGTTACTGTAGGTGAAAGTTTAGGATCCAGTGATCATCAGTCAGTGTGGTTTAATATAAGAACAGTGACTGAGTCACACCACACAAAAACAAAAGTTTTAGACTTTAGAAAAACAGACTTTTCTAAAATTAGAATATGGGTAGAGGAGTCATTATCAGACTGGAGCAATTTAAATGGAGTCCAAGAGAAATGGGATTATTTAAAAGTTGCACTATTGAAGGCAACAGAAAATTGCATTAGGCTTGTCAGTAAAAGCAAAAAATTCAAGAAACCACTGTGGTACTCCGCAGATGTGGCCAAAATAGTTAAAAACAAAAAGTTAGCATTTAGGAATTATAAAAAAACCCAGAGTGAGGAAGACAAAATGATCTATAAGATTAGGCAGAAAGAGGCTAAGCAAGTTATAAGAGCTTCCAAATCACACACAGAAGAGAAAATAGCACAGTCAGTAAAAAAGGGGGATAAAACATTTTTTAGCTACATAAATGAGAAAAGAAAATTAAAACAAGGATTAGTTAGCTTAAAAACAAAAGAAGGAAGGTATGTAGAAGAGGATAAAGGTCTAGCTGACTGCCTCAATTAATATTTTTGTTCTGTATTTACAGATGAAAATGAAGGAAAGGGATATCCGTTGAGAAAAAGGATAAATGAGTCATTTATTACATGTGAGTTTACAGAGGAAGAGGTTCTATTTCAACTGTCAAAAGTAAAGACAAATAAGTCAATGGGACCTGATGGAATACACCCAAAGTTATTAAAAGAGCTTAGTGGTGTACTAGCAAAACCATTAACAGGTTTATTTAACCAATCATTGTTAACAGGAGTAGTCCCAGAAGATTGGAAGTTAGCGAATGTTGTGCCCATTTACAAGAAAGGTAATAGGGAGGAGTCGGGCAACTATAGGCCAGTAAGCCTTACTTCAGTAGTGGGGAAAGTGATGGAAACCATGTTAAAGGATAGGATTGATGAACATCTAAAAACACATGGATTTCAAGATCAGAGACAACATGGGTTTACTTCAGGGAGATCATGCCAAACTAATCTTATTGATTTTTGATTGGGTAACTAAAATTATAGATCAGGGTGGTGCAGTAGACATTGCTTACCTAGATTTCAGTAAGGCTTTTGACACTGTTGCACATAGAAGGCTTATCACTAAACTGCAATCTTTAAGTTTGGATTCCAATATTGTTGAATGGGTAAGGCAGTGGCTGAGTGACAGGCAACAGAGGGTTGTAGTCAATGGAATATATTCGAAGCTTGGACTTGTCACCAGTGGGGTACCTCAGGGATCTGTACTTGGACCCATTCTCTTTAATATTTTTATTAGTGATATTGCAGAAGGTCTTGATGGTAAGGTATGTCTTTTTTGCTGATGATACTAAGATATGTAACAGGGTTGATGTTCCAGGAGGGATAAGCCAAATGACAAATGATTTAGGTAAACTAGAAAAATGGTCAGAATTGTGGCAACTGACATTTAATGTGGATAAGTGCAAGATAATGCATCTTGGACGTAAAAACCCAAGGGCAGAGTACAGAATATTTGATAGTCCTAACCTCAACATATGAGGAAAGGGATTTAGGGGTGATTATTTCTGATGACTTAAAGGACCACTCTAGGCACCCAGACCACTTCAGCTTAATGAAGTGGTCTGGGTGCCAGGTCCAGCTAGGATTAACCCATTCTTTTATAAACATAGCAGTTTCAGAGAAACTGCTATGTTTATAATTGGGTTAAGCCTTCCCCCCAAAGCCTCTAGCGGCTGTCTCATTGACAGCCGCTAGAGGCACTTGCGTGCTTCTCACTGTGATTTTCAAAGTGAGAGCACGCCAGCGTCCATAGGAAAGCATTGTGAATGCTTTCCTATGCGACCGGCTGAATGCGCGTGCAGCTCTTGCCGCGCGTTCGCATTCAGCCGACAGGGAGGAACGGAGGAGGAGAGCTCCCCGCCCAGCACTGGAAAAAGGTAAGTTTTTTCCCCCTTCCAGAGCCGGGCGGGAGGTGGTCCCTGAGGGTGGGGGCACCCTCAGGGCACTATAGTGCCAGGAAAAAGAGTATGTTTTCCTGGCACTATAGTGGTCCGTTAAAGGTAGGCAAACAATGTAATAGAGCAGCAGGAAATGCTAGCAGAATGCTTGGTTGTATAGGGAGAGGTATTAGCAGTAGAAAGAGGGAAGTGCTCATGCCATTGTATAGAACACTGGTAAGACCTCACTTGGAGTATTTTACACTGTACTGGAGACCGTATCTTCAGAAGGATATTCATACCTTAGAGAGTGTTCAGAGAAGGGCTACTAAACTGGTTCATGGATTGCGGGATAAAACTTACCAGGAAAGGTTAAAGGATCTTAACATGTATAGCTTGGAGGAAAGACGAGACAGGGGGGATATGATAGAAACATTTAAATATATAAAGGGAATCAACACAGTAAAGGAGGAGACTATATTTAAAAGAAGAAAAACTACCACAACAAGAGGACATAGTCTTAAATTAGAGGGACAAAGGTTTAAAAATAATATCAGGAAGTATTACTTTACTGAGAGGGTAGTGGATGCATGGAATAGCCTTCCAGCTGAAGTGGTAGAGATTAACACAGTAAAGGATTTAAGCATGCGTGGGATAGGCATAAGGCTATCCTAACTATAAGATAAGGCTAGGGACTAATGAAAGTATTTAGAAAATTGGGCAGACTAGATGGGCCGAATGGTTCTTATCTGCTGTCACATTCTATGTTTCTATTTGTTGGTAAGGTGAGATTAGACAGTAGATGCAACATCTGTTTGGTATCTCTAAGAAATGGTGGTAACTTCTGTACCACAGGGGACAGAATTTTGTCTACGTAAATACTCACATTTTGAGTTAAGTTGCCACAACCAGAGACAATCTGCCTTACGGTTGGGTCAGTTAGTGATTTATGTACTTTAGGCAATCAATAGAAGGTGGATAGGAGTGGTTGTTTTGTGGACATAAAGTCAAACTCATCTTGATTAATGAGTTGAGAATTCACAGCCTTTGTAAGCAAATTTCTCAACTCAATTTGGAATCGCTTGGTGGGGTCTTTTGTTAATATTCGGTAAGTATTACCATCAGATAATAAACTTTCAGCTATACGAATATAGTGGTCTCTGTTAATTACCACCACATTTCCACCCTTGTCAGAGGGTTTAAAAATCAAATTCGTATAGCTCTGAAGTCTTTTTAAAGCCATTAACTCCTGTGTATTTAAGTTCCCCCTAGGGGATAGGTAAAGGTAATAAGCCCAAACTCTGTGCCTTCATTTCTTTACGCACTGCATGGTACTTATGTAAGGCCAAGTTCCTCACAAATAAATTTACATCCTTAATCCAGTTGAACTTGCTAAATGTCGGAATAGGCGCAAACGAAAGTCCCCTCTCCAACACACCAAGCTCAGTCGGACTCAGGGTAGTATTTGAGAGATTAATGACGCGCAGAGAGGAATTATTTACTATCTGCGTTGTCTCTGACCTCTGCCTCTGTATCTGGTGTGGGGACCCTGAGTTAGATCCGCTTGTTTTAAGCCTAAAAAATCCACACCTTTCTTAAGGATGCTCTTTTTTTGATTTTTAGGAATAGGGATTTGAGATGAGTTTAACATCTCTAATTCAGTATCAGTCGATTTATATTCCGATGTACTGAATTGGTCAGAGTCTTACTTTATTCCTCCTTTTAAAGGAGCGGTAGACTCTGCCTTGTTCAAAATTCTTTATGTCTCTCATATATTTCTGATGTTTCCTTACTTTTATTGTATGTGAGAATTTGTCTAAATTGGATTTAAGTTTTATCTCTAAGTTCTCGAATTGTGGTTCTGTTTTGAAACTCTGAACCAACTCAATCTCTTTATCCAATTCTTGCTGAACATTAGCTAGTTTAATAGACTCGTATTTACAAATGATATTCATAAAGTTATTTGAGCACTTGGATACTGCCTCATCCCATTCTTTATAAAACTCATCCGTCTCCACTTGTCTTGCTGGGGAAATCTGTACCCTCAATCCTCTAGGTATAATGTTTTTAGAGAGATACTTTTCGAGGGTAGAGACTTCCCAGCTTATCTTTATCTGTTGTTTGAAAAGTTTAGTCAATTTATTAAAACTAGTGTGGATGTTAGGAGGAGACAGTGTTTCTATTGTACTTTCTGTACTAAAAACGGAATCTGCGTCCGCACACCAGGTGCTTGCATTAGGTTTATTAGACAAAAATCCAGCCATTATTAATGGTGGTGACCTAGGTGAATAACACCGATAAAGTTAATAAATAAATAGGGAAAAACACAAGAGACCGGAAGGTATGGGGGAAAAAAACCTACCCACCTCTGTCTCTTTAGTAAATAAGGTCACCTAGACTGGGTAATAGGGGTAACCCAAAAAATTATAAAATTATAAAATTAAAAATTAAAAATAGTGGAGACGGATGAGTTTTATAAGGAATGGGATGAGGCAGCACCAAGTGCTCAAATACCTTTTATGAATATAATTTGTTAATATGAGTCTATTAAACTAGCTAATGTTCAGCAAGAATTGGATAAAGAGATTGAGTTGGTTCAGAGTTTCAAAACAGAACCACAATTCGAGACCTTAGAGATAAAACTTAAATCCAATTTAGACAAATTCTCACATACAATAAAAGTAAGGAAACATCAGAAATATATGAGAGACATAAAGGATTTTGAACAAGGCAGAGTCTACTGCTCCTTTAAAAGGAGGAATAAAGTATACTCTGACCAATTCAGTACATCAGAATATGAATCGACTGATACTGAATTAGAGATGTTAAACTCATCCCAAACACCTATTCCTAAAAATCCACCAAAAAGCATCCTTAAGAAAGGTGTGGATTTTTGAGGCTTAAAACAAGCGGATATAACTCCGGGTCCGCACACCAGGTACAGAGGCAGAGGTCAGAGATGACGCAGATAGTAAATAATTCCTCTCTGCGCATCATTAATCTCTCAAATATTACCCTCAGTACGACTGAGCTTGGTGTGTTGGAGAAAGGACTTTCGTTTGTGCCTATTCCGACATTTAGCAAGTTCAACTGGATTAAGGATGTAAATTTATTTGTGAGGAAATTGGCCTTACATAAGTACCATGCAGTGCGTAAAGAAATGAAGGCACAGAGTTTGGGCTTATTACCTAAAGATCTGGAGTGTCTTGATACCCTTGTGTAATTGCTCAACTTAGGGGATGGAACCACACATAATGATATTCCATACACAAATTTGAAACCAAAGAGTAAGTTTACTCCCCATTTCCAGGATTATAAAAATCTGGAGGTATTCCTGGAAATGGTGACTAGGGTGATCGAAAGTATAAATGTGTATGACCTTTACCTATCCCCTAGGGGGAACTTAAATACACAGGAGTTAATGGCTTTAAAAAGACTTCAGAGCTATACGGATTTGATTTTTGGTGATGGTACTTGACAGGGACAACTATATTCGTATAGCTGAAAGTTTATTATCCGATGGTAATACTTACCAAATATTAACAAAAGACCCCACCAATTGAGTTGAGAAATTTACTTACAAAGGCTGTGAATTCTCAACTCATTAATCAAGATGAGTTTGACTTTATGTGCACAAAACAACCACCGTGTTGGACACGTAGGGGTAGGAATCTGAGAGACCTTTTAGCACCTAGTCATCTCTCGACCACCCCTCCATCCGGTTATTTCCAAAAATACTTATCAATGGGTACATTTCAATGTGGTCGTTGTAGTGCCTGTCCATTTATTAGTAGACACTCTAAGATGTTCTCTGACAGTAGTGTTATGGAGAAATTTAAACCCCGCTCCTTTTTTAATTGTCAAACAACTGGAGTAATTTATCTATTGACTTGATCCTGTGGACTTAAATATGTGGGCAAGACCTTCCGTCAATTTAGACTTAGGATACGAGAACGTAAATTCAGTCAGGAGGCATTTGGAGACACCTGTCTCCAGACATTTACATTTACATCATAACCATCATTCAGCGGGTATCCGCTTTATGGGTCTTGAACACATACCACAACCACCGAGAAAAGGGAATTGGGATTTAAGACTAAGACAAAGGGAGGCCTTTTTGATTTATCGTCTTAAAACTTTGTCTCCACTTGGGCTGAATGAAGGCTTCTCTTATTCTCCGTTCATCTAATTTACTGTTATAATACTGTTTGTAAAATGGTATCTCTTGATAAAGAATTATATACATATGTACAAACTTATTAGTCATTATATTTTTTTTAACCCTCGGTCCTATAACCATTAGATATTTGGCCAGTTATATATATATTTATCTATTCCCTTCCATGATACCTTGTGTATACATGAACTGTTTTATGTCTGCATTTGTTGCGTTTTGGCGCACTTAGTATTAATGTCTATTTGATCCTATAATATTAAACTATGGACACATAAAACATATACTACACATATTGCCTGAACTACAGTATGAGTAAATACACTAATAAATTTGCCTATGGTTATCATCTGTATGTATAGATGTTGAGTACTCATCTACAGGCGAATGGCAACATTGTGTCAAAATTTTGATACATTACAGTTGTAACATAGTATCGGGATATGATATGGTTTTTTAGATGTTTGCCCGATGCATATTTGTTAGCTGACTATCTAACTACTGACTTGTTTTTAGTGGTCATAATCTGGATAAGTATTGTTTTGCAACCTGGAACACTAAGGGTTAACCTCCCTGGAGCTGACACCGCCCGGTTAAATCATTCCACTCCGGGCGTTCACTATTATGCTCTTTGGGCAGGGATCGTGGAGTTCAATACCACGCCCCCACAGCATAATGCCGGTACAGCATAACGCCACTATTGGCTGGCACACAGGTGAATGCAATACATAATGGGTATATACTATACCGCTGGGATAGTTTCATTTGCGATACCCCTGAGCACGGCGTGCAGACACGCCGAAACGCGCGTCGGGTTATTTTCATTTTTAGCACCTTATGAGCACTTTGCACTGATGATGAATCTTTTTCACCTGGGGCAACAGATATTTAGGTTGAGTTACCAGATTAGAACACCCATGAAGGTGTTACAATAGGAGACATAGGGTTAGTTTAGAGAGATGGTTGCCTTTTGGGAATTTTCTCTTTTGGTTAAGTATTGCTGTATGCATCCCTTTATGTATTCTGGGGCCTTATATTTTGTTATTCCCCCTTTTTGGGATACTGTATACTTTGTGTCCATTATGACCCCTCATTTCTCTATTGCTGTTATTCCCTTGGGTTCTCCACTAATCTGGTGAGGTGTGCATTGTTTAGCATACCGTCCCTTTTGTTAGCATCTCTACTTTATGAGGCTAATCTTTAGTCTTTTAGTATGCTACACTTCTCTCCATATGAGATTCTAGATACCTTTATTTGTCTGTTCCCAGGCTTTTAATAGACCATAATAAAGTTTTTTTTTTTGTTATTGGGTCCTTCTCCTATTGGCTATCTTCTAGTAAGGTAGCGTTTGGGAATTATTTTTTATTTTATAATTTTTTGGGTTATCCCCTATTACCCGGTCTAGGTGACCTTATTTACTAAAGAGACGGAAGGTGGGTAGGTTTCCTCCCCCCCTCCCCCTCCTACCGTCCGGTCTCTTGTGTTTTTCCCTGTTTATATATAGACTGTAGACTGAGGATTTCCATCTCACCAATCTCTTGATAATATGCACTGGGCTGTCGGTGTTGGAAGCTGCCCATATTCTAAATGAATGACCGGAGAGTGATGCCGGGTTGAAACCTAATCTCAGGAGTAGGTTTCTAATGTAAACGACGAATTTAGCAGTAGTAAGTAGGACTCCTTGGAGTGATAGTAGTGTGTAACATGATCGAGTGTGGATAGGTAGGAGTTGAGTATTTTAACCGGCACCACTTGTTCTTAGTGGGATAAAGCGGGATAGCGGATGGATGATTAATTTGGTTAGTCTTAGATGTTTATAGAGAAAGTATATAGTGGTCATGGTGTTTATTGATATCTGATATTTAAGGCTTGAAATTGTCTTTCTCTCTTGCTAATGTAAACTCTAGGGGATCTCAGGAAACCGTAGAATGCTATATAAATGTCAGTTTTAATTACTTGGCTGGTATTATTGTCAAACAGTAGAGTGTCCAGTAAATCAGAGAGGGCTTGGAGTATAGGAACATGGATCAGTAATCTGGACGAAGTAGGGAGTCTATCTGTTTTATTAATACCCCTTAGTATTCTTTTAATGCGACGTGAGGAAAGGGGGAGGGGTGGAAATTAAGAAAAGGCAACCATGGATTATATGGAGAAATTCTCCCAAATGTGTGGTTTTCCATGGCAAACCTTTGATATACTGTTAAAGCCCTATCATAAGCCATCTTTGTGATAGTGACTGGGTGTGAGACAGAAGACTGGCTAGTCCATCACAAGCTCTTGGAATAGTGAGTTCTGGACGGGAGCCTGTCTGCTGTGGGATGAAGTTGGCGGAACACCTGAAATTGAGATTGTGACAGGGTGTCATCCAATTTGTTATCAACACCTGGGATATGTTTACAAAACAAGTAAAATTGGAGCGACCTTCAAGCCAAGTCAATCTTCGGACCAACCTCATTATGGTGGTTGATGATTTTGAGTGCTGCCACGTTATCACAGATACATCTAAAGGCCTTCCCTGTCCAAAGATGACCCCAAGTGTGAGCAGCTGCCATTATGGAGTTAATTTCAAACAGGGCAGAGGTCTCCTTGAAGGCGAACCCTGTATGGGCTGCTGTGTCGGTCATGATAAAGGGTGATACGTGAGAAAGGTGGCATTAACATGAAAATACCATTCCAAGATCTGGGAAAATGGTGCCACATACATAAATCCGCTCTGGCCGGGGGTTTGAGGAGAACCATCGGACATGCAGGGCAGGAGACAAAGAAGCCTAGAAATGAACGCCCCACCCTGCAGGATGATTCGCATAGCAAATTTAAATGACCCCAGTAAAAACTGAAGATATCTACAAGTACACGAACCAACCCACAGGAATTGGTCCATCTTTGCCCTGATGCGTACCAGCTTCTCATCAAGAGAGGCTTGTCTGAAATGCCACCATGTCCGAGGCTATACCCAGAAACACCAATCTGGTAGTGGGGCTTAAAGTCTTGTCAGGTGAAATAGGGATACCTAAAGTGGAAAAAAGAATTGTGCTGGTGAAAATATTTTGAGGTGTCTGTGAACCTGTTTCCACAAGTAGAAAGTTGTCGAGATAGTGAATCACCGTGGGACATCGAACGACATATCGAACAATTTCAGGCTGCTCCTGGAACCAAAAGTAAGTGTGGTGTAAAAGTAATAATTATTCCACCACTTAACACCGTGAATATGCCACAGGGATGAGTGGATCAGAAGCAGGTTTAATGCATTAGAGATGTCTGTTTTGTTTACCCGCATGCAAAATAGCCTGTATGGCGTTATCCACTGTGACGCAGTGGAGGGAGAATTCTTCGGCAGGGATAAGTGAATTTATGATCAGGGTATGTGAAAAATGAGGAGCCGAAAGATCAAATATAAGCCATTTTTATTTGACAATTTGTTAGAAACACCAATGGGGTTTGTGCGTCATGACTGAAAAGGTGGATGGGTGAAGGGGCCTAACAAAAAACCAAGAAACCTAGATGGAGTTCCTATTCCAGTAGAGTATCCACTGCTGTGGGATCGGAGTAGGTTGACAATAGGTTGTGGCATTCCAGTGTGCCAGAGGTGGAGGGGTCATATGTGATGTGCACATGTGATAATGTAAGAAGTAGAGGGAAGGGTAGAAACAGTGCTTGAGCTACCCTGTGTGACTGCTACTGCTGGCGCTGTATCCTCAGCTGGACTATCTGCAGAGACATGGGGATTATGTTGAGCAGTTTCCAGCACAGTCAAAGGGTCATTAATGGGTTGAAGGGGATATATCTTGCAGTTCTCCCATGTAGTCAAAACTTCCACCCTATGAGCTCGTGCCAGGTCTCGGGTCATTAGACTGGGTGGATTAGAGCTTAAAGAGTTCCACCTACCTTGCAGTGGCTGGGAAGAGATGCACCTATGGCACAACTCAGCAGCTAATTTGGGAATAGTCCATGACCTCAAGGACCTGGGAGTGGCAGAGATGAGTGACTCAGCAGGGGAACTGGGATGAGTAAGGGTGCAGGGCCTAGCTGGAGTGTCTGGAAGAGACAGGCCATCTTCGTGTTCTGAAGCCTGAGAAATATGTAGAGCTGGCTAATTAGTGCCGGTAGGCGAAAAATTAATCTACCACGTGATAGGTGAGACCCTGCTAGTTGCCAAGCGGCAGAGAGAGGCTCTAGCTATGATTTGGCTTGAGGGAATGTAGCCACCAAAATCGGTGATGTTAAAAGAATCAATACATATGGCCGTGACTGGTGTATCCTAACTAGGACCCTAAAGAAGGGTATTTGAGGCAATAACTATGATGTAGGGCCGTGTGGGCAAACCTCTGTGGCGAGGCTTGCTGGCTTGTCAGTTAACATGCACTAAAACGAATGCCAGCACCTGAAGCTGTAAGCAAGTTCTCTATCCCTGGATGTGGGCAAACACCAATGTGAGTGGAAAAGGCACATTCTTTGATAAGTAAAAAGTGTAGTTCATGACCGGAAAGAGTAGATACAGAAAAAATATACACCTATAGAAGTAAATACAGAAATCACTGAGGGGAGTAAGTAGCAGAATAGAAAGTGAAAAAACGAGAAGACAATCCACATACCAAAAAGGTGGTCAAAAGAATACTTCTAAGAAGCAGGAATTTATTATAGAGACCAATGAGTATAATAATAACAAAGCGGAGTAACATTAAAGTACCACTGAGGGAACTGTATGTACCTGGGAAATAGTGTCCTCTAACAGTTGGAAAGTATAGAATTGATTCTAAACAGGAGCAATAGATAGAAAAGATACATTTTAACCTTACATTGAAATGCCACAAAAAGATTATATAGAACTGAAGCCATAAATTATAAGTTTCTGACTGTTAACATATGCTTTTCATGGATCATACGAGGGTGAAGCTAAAAGACGCAAGCCCCATGCCAACCCCCAGGGAATGATGGGCATATAAATTGCATAAATGCTAGGATAATTTTGTGACCCAAAATGAGAACTAAGGAGTTATGCCTCCAGTATGTAAAAAATCTTTACTTTAAAATAATGTATATGAGTGACAAGCTAGCGTTTACCCATAAGAGAATATTATACAGTGTTTACAAAACAAAACTGTCATGTAGACAAAGTGATTAAGGGCACAGCTTGATAAGCTTGTCTTACCCTTAAGGACACAAGACATGTTTGCATTTTTTGCTGTTTGTGTTCAAATGCAATTTGCATCTCTGTCATTTATTGCACCATCACATGTTATACACTGTTTATATGAGGGCAAACAGGGCTTTAATTTGATGTCACATATACATCGGTACATTATCATTAATTAAAATAAATTAAAATGCCCAACAATTGAAAAACAAAACTTTTTTTTCACCGTTTTGGCAATAATAGTATGCATAATATGTCCAACTTAGAAAAAGTAATTCAAAATAAATTCATTTGTGTCTTAATTTATATTGTACATCATATGTATAGGATTTCAGCTTATTTTGAAAGTTACAGGTCACAAAATACAAGGACTAAAATAAAAATGCAGTTTGCAAAATTTTTTGAAGTTGGTATGTTTGTCTTGTAGGTTTAGTAGCATTCACAGAAAACAAAATTGCCACACAAAAGTATATATGTATATAAAGAAGACATCACAGGCTATTTACCTAAGGTTAGTTTGACACTTTTTACGTAGCCATTTCATCGCCATTCTCTGCTAAATATTGGAGTAAAATTGTGTGTTTTCTTTATTTTGGCATATACACATATAACAAGGTTTTTGTAATGTGCTTTTCGTAAAGCTGGTGTGTGCTATTCCTGCACAGAACCCCATATTGTGTTCAGCTCAGGGGCGTACCTAGAGCATTTGGCACCCGGGGCGGATCCTATGCTTGGCACCCCCCCCCCACCCAAAAAAAAAAAAAAAAACCTGTAAAAAATGTTAAAGGTTTTCTTTCTTTCTTTTTTACAATTTGTAAACTTTGCAAATCCGCTGTCAGCCCCTCCTACAAAACCCTTGTCCTGCCCCTTCTACAAATCCTGTACTGCCCCTGTCTACAAAACCCCCTTCCAAATCCCCTGCTTATCCCCCCTTATAAAGACTCCTGTCCCAATACAAAACCCCCGCCCCCTTCTACAAAATCCCTGCAACCCCACACACACATTTACAGGCAGACAGTCACACACTCAGTTACAGACAGTCACACACTGTTACTGGCAGACAGTCACACACAGTCACAGGCAGACAGTCACACATACACATTTCCTCTGTGCGGCCAGTTTATCAGCTGTTTGCGGCCAGTTTATCAGCCCCCTCCAGCCAGGGCCGGTGCAAGGATTTGTGACATCACAATGCCCCACCCATATGATTTGCCATGTTAACTAACGCCAGTGCTGCAGTGCCGCCGTGTTTACATTAAAAGGCCTGCAGGGACAGGCTATAGACACTAGAACCACTACATTAAGCTGAAGTGGTTCTGGGGACTATAGTGTTTCTTTAATGTGAGGTAAATTAGAGCTTAGTGCCACGAATAATATACTAGATTGCCTACTTACAACCAGATGAGGATGATGATGGGCTCTAGCTGCAGTCTGGCTCCACTGGTCTGGTGCAGAACAGGCTCTCTGGAGGCGGTTTGTAACTGTGGTCACAAAAATCAATGTTCTGGGAGAACGGGAAGCAGCTCCATTTTTTGGGGGTCCTTTACACAGCTCAAGGTCTGGGTCCCAGGGTCCACCTTCATGTTCCACCAATGAGTTTGTTCACAGGGGGTGGAGTGTGTAGGGGATGTCCTGATATGTGTGTAAGGAATGCATTGTGTGAAATTGTGTTTGTATGTGTAAGGGCTGCAAGGTGTGTTTCTGTGTATGTATGGGATGCATTGAATGTGTGTAAGGGGTGCATTGAGTGTGTGTAATGAATGCATTGTGTGTTTCTGTGTGTGTAAGGGATGCATTGTGTGTAACGGTTGCATTGCTTGTGTATGTGTGTCTGTGTGTGTAATGCATTGTGTGTTTTTCTGTGTGCAAGGGGTGCATTGTGTGTGATGAATGTCAATCTCTCCTCCCGCTCCAATTTCCTTCTCCTCCTCCCAATTTCTCTTTCTCACCCCCCCTCCTAATTTCTCTCCCCCTCAATTTCTCTCCCCCCTCCTAATTTCTCTCTTTCTCACCCCCCTCCTAATTTCTCTCCCCCCCTAATTTCTCTTTCCCCCTCCTAATATCTCTTCCCCCCCTCCTAATTTCAATTTCTCTCCCCCCCTCCTAATTTCAATTTCTCTCCCCCCTCCTAATTTCTCTTTCTCACCCCCCTCCTAATTTCTCTCCCCCCCTCCTAGTTTCTCTTCCCCCTCCTAATTTCTCTCTCACCCCCGCCTCCTTTCTCTCTCACCCTCTTTCTCACCCCCCCTCATTTCTTTCACCCCCCCTCATTTCTCCTCTCTCACCCCCCCTTTTTCCTCTTTCTCACCCCCCCTTTTTCCTCTCACTCCCCCTCATTTCTCACACACCCCCTTTTTCCTCTCACCCCCCCTCATTTCTCACACACACCCTTTTTCCTCTCACTCCCCCTCATTTCTCACCCCCCCTTTTTCCTCTCACTCCCCCTCATT
>OW240915.1:136395546-136798964 GCA_933207985.1 Pelobates cultripes | reverse complement strand
CCCCTTTCTCAGGCTGCGCCCGGGCGGTGCGGTCCGCCCTCATGGATGCACCGCCCGGGCAAAGCTGCAGCCGCCTGAGGCTCAATACAGAGCGCTCGGGCGGCTGCAGCGCGGGGGGGCTGGCCATGGCACCCCCACCCGGCCGGCACCCGGGGCGGACCGCCCCCCCCGCCCCCCCCTTAGTACGCCACTGGTTCAGCTACATCTGCTGAGTGTAACGATAACCCCATTGTATGCCTTTGGCACTATTCTGTGATGAGACAAGGCTATTTCAGTTTCTGTAGTTAGAATTTTCGTAGATGGATTTGACGGGCCTATGTCTCATTTTAGGGTATTATAGCAGTGTGACTGTTCAAATAACCCCACAAAGGCTTTCATTTGATAAAACAGACACCCCAGGGTATCTTATATGGTGTATATTGTGCCTTAACTTGTCACCATTTTTTCACCAACTTATGTCAATGTTTGTGGTGAGGGGAAAAAAATTGCAGTTTTACTTATATGTTGCATTTTTGTGGAGTATTTCTTACACTTCATATGTACCACTGTCAGAAAAAAAACAAAACAAATTATGCTACGTTACATCATCTGAGTAAAACAATATGCCCAATGTATGACCTAGATACTACTTTGTGAAGTTACAGTGCTGTAAACAAGTCTTGACAAGTTCAGGTTTTTAAGTGTGAATATTCATGGAGGGTTTCGATACGTTCGTGTCCCACTTTGGAGCACTTGAGCAGGCTACATATTCCAGCGCGCTACACCATAAAGGCATACCATTTCTTAAAGAAGACATCCCAGGGTATTTCAAAAGGCATATTTTGAACCTTAGCTTGGGATCGTTTTTTCGCTAGCTTTTACCAAGTGTAGTGGTAATAAGTGGTTTTTCTGCCTTTTTGACACACAAAGTGAGTTTGCACAGTATATTTTGCAAACCTTATGCGTGCTACAACTGTATAATACTTTGTACGTTTCTCAGCTATGTCATCTGAGTACAGCAGTTATACGTGGATGTTGAAGGGGCACATTTGAGACGCAGCCATTCAGTTTTTTTTCTAACTTTGAAGGTTTGCGCTGTGTCCATGTTCCATTTTGGAGTAGTTTAGATGTTTGGTTATTCAGACTTCCCCACAAACACATACTATTTATTAAAGAATACACCCCGGGGTAATTCAAAAGTCATATTTTGAACCTTAGCATGGGATCATTTTTTCTCTAGGTTGTTCCAGGTGTAATAATGAGCATTTTTAAATGTATTTTTTTTAACTTTTTAAACTCGTTTTAAAACTTTATTTGCTTATGAAGTTTTTTAAACTTTCTTCAAACTTTTTTTTACACATTTAACATTTTTATAAACTTTTTTTTTACAGTTAACCCCTAACTAGCAGTAAGCAGCACTAACAGTAAATTCCCCAATTTCCCATAACTCCCACCCACCCACCCCAGCTAGAAAGATATATAATTTTCAAATATTTAAATTCATTAATGAAATAAATTGAACCCCTGAGGGTTAGAAAAAAATAAATAAAAGTTAACCCTGAGGGGTTAAAAAAAAAAATCGGATCACTGTATAATACTGTGATCTGTATTTTGATCAGTGTAGGTAGTGATCAACTGGCAGGAAAGTTGTTAATTTTTATTAGGACTGGATAAAGGGGGGTGGGATTTTTATTTTTATTTTTTTATTTTTTTGGAAGCGCAATATTAAGTACATGCTCAAAATATGACATAGGCATTTAACAAGAAGTATAATCACAAGTATATGATGAAAAGGTCAAGATGTTGTGCGCTTTTTTTTGTGGTGTACAAGTAAGATTATACATGCAGAAAAAACAAATGTCGCTGCGTAGTCGATTTAAACAAGATAAAACGTTTCTAACTATATGTTGCACTTCACGGGCTGAGGGTATATGTCTAGCTTAAGCAGTACGATTGTATAAATGCTGAGATGCTATGAATAAATTTTTGATTATTGTGTGTGAACGCCCCAGGACCCCCACCGCAGGTGGTTAACTACCAGTACCCCAATTGATGTTTAATGCGTTTCACATGTAATAAGGCTGAAGGTGCTACTAGAAAATGTGACCACATAGAGTCCATGTTTATGGAGGCAGAAGGCTGGAGAGTTCCCATTTGGCATAATGTTTGCCTCATCCAATATCCTCCAACTGTTAGGACCATCTTGTTGCGATTTAGCCGTCAATCACTGTAACAGAGCTCCCTGTACTCCGACCGAGTACCCTCCGTTGACGGATGCTCCTAGCGCTTCCTGAGGACTCCAAGCACTGCAGCAGACACCGCAACCACCGCAGACTCCGCAACTGCCGTATCTTGACTGGAGTCTCGCCGTCTTCCATCCACCCTGGATCAGCTTCTGTCCTCCAGGACTGTGTGGGAAAGAACTCTCCCTTCCACCCTGTATGAACCTCCAGCATCCAGGACTGTGTGGTGAAGACCCCTCCTCCAAGGAGAGCGTGTCAGGAACAAGCTCTTAAAAGAGCTAAGTGATTCAAGCTCAGGGGAGCATGCAGAGCATAGCAATCCCCAGTGTGATTATAACAGCTCCCTCCAATAACGAGACAAGGCTACGTTTAGAGGGATCAAGAAGAACTGTCAAAACCTTTATTTCCCTTGGGACCAGCCAATACGGTCACCACAATAACATTGTTGTGAAACCTCAATAAAATCACAAACAGTCAAAACACATCAAGCAACACACAGTGACTTATCACAACACAATGGCACATTTTTAAAGGGGTGGGGGGAGACAATATTTAACATTAAATATCTCACCTGCCTGCAGAATTAGCAATATGCAAATCTACCCGAATATGCAAATGAACCAGTCTTGCAATTCAGGTAGTGCATATTGCTGTTGCTACCAACAGAGGGCACTAGACCAGCTCCATAGCCAAACCCACCTAGTTGGTAGCAAACCTCAGCAATACAAGAGAGCAGGCAATACATTACACAGTACACACACACACTATAAACAATTACATTACACACACCCTGCACCTATAATGGGTACAGGGTGACTAAAACATAAGATAAATAAAGCAGCCTACATAAATAGTCTGTCTGAAGGTAGACTATGGGCTTTAAAGCCAGATACGTGAAAGAGTCATAGTCACAGGGGAGGAGGCTGGCAAGTAGCCCTCTCCAGGACCAAGTGGCGAAGGGCACTTCGTCACAATCACCGCGGTGCCGCAATGAACGTGCTGTGGGTCAGATCCAGGAGAGGGAACGTTGCTGTGCACCGGTTGCCTGCAGCTTGGACCAACCTGAAGGTATATCTGCTGGGTCCGGTTAGTGTGAGCTAGATCAAAGCTGTTTGCGGCTGCTCACCTCCTCCCTGGCATCCATTTCGTGTGTTGGCCTGGGCTTTTTGGGAACATTAGTCAGGCTGGTGGTGATGCGTTGAGTATTTGTGTTCCTGTCAGCCTGGTTGCCCTTTGCATGTATTTAGGGCCCAGCTGGGATTTGCGGTAGTTGTATCCCTCAAAGTGTAGCAGCTAGCAGTTTCCTCGGTGCGAGTTGGTGAGTGTGTGGCTGCCGCCATTTTAGACGTGGCTTGCGGCCTGGGCTGTGGGTTGGCAGTTCTGTGGGGTCCCCCGATCTCCTCCGTGGTAGCGGACACAGGACGTGGGCCGGAATCACCCCGCCGGCCCAAAGGGGGGGGGAACGGGGCTTTATCCCACTGTGCAGGATAGCGGGGTCAGCGGCCGTCCACCCCGCTCACCGCCCAAGTAGGCCTCATCCAGTGAGAACAGTGTGTATCTCCCCGAGGGACTAAAACAGTTGCTGCTAGCCTCTCCTCAGGACCGGAGCTCCCATTGGTGTAAGTCCATAACTTTTGTCCAACAATGTCAGGAACTCCTACTCCTACTTTACACAGACATCAACAACAGGATAGATAGCCTGTTGGTGTCTGTGTAGTTTGGAGGATATATAAATCTGCTGCGCTGGGTCCGTGATGTCACTTCCGGTCACATGTTTAATAGTCCTTTGCATCACTTCCGGTTTTGCCGAATTGATGCTAGATGTACCATCACAGCTTCGTTAGTTGTAGTAGTTCATATGTTAAAGTCTATAAACTCCAATAGGCACAAGGTGCCATTTTTGAAAGTGGTACCAGTCCCATACATGGTAATAACATATGAAAATAAATAAAACAAAGAAGAAATAATTAAAATAGCAAAGAGAACAAATATCAATATATATTAAAAGATCTAAAAGTACTATATTAAAAAATAAAAAATTTATATATATATATATATATATATATATATATATATATATATATATATAATTTTTTTATATTTTAATATAGTACTTTTAAATCTTTTAATATGTATTGATATTTGTTTTCTTTGCTATTTTAATTATTTCTTCTTTGTTTTATTTATTTTCATATGTTATCACCATGTCCCGCACCCAGTTCGTCATCCAGCATTAAGTGTTTTCCCGGTATGATGGGCCGTGTCTGTCATTCGTCATTAAGGGGTTAAAGTACAATTTGAAACCAGCCAGGAAACCCATTTTAGTAGCTAAACCCCTCAAATAGAGTGAATTGAACAATCAGAGAATAGGAACTTAAATCCCAACATCAAGAGAACAAGAATTGTGAACTATGCGAAATGAATACCAGAATAACCTTAAAAACAAATTCACTCAACAGTAAAATAGAGATTCAGTAAATATAGCACAAAAGTGCCTAATTAACATGCTTCACAATTGCCTAAATAACTGATTCCTCCCGAACTGAGCAATGCTCGAACATTCATTAGGAACTTTAACGAAAGTAAACTACTGAATGGCAAATACCACATGTGAACAGTCTAAAGTTCCCTTTGACCAGAGCTCAAAAACACCAAGAAGAAAGAACAAAATACAAATAACCAAAAGAGAAACATAACTAATTATATTTCATGTGAATGCAGATGTCAGGAGTTTAGTATATGAATGCAAGGGGGCAAAGTGCACAACAACTAGAACCATAAGAAAGTGAAATAACTATGTGAAAACTAACAAAATCATACAAAATCATACGAAATCCTAAGACCAGGAAAACGCCGGTAATGCACAAATGCTCCTATTGGAGCCAAACAACGTTCGTGAAAATAGGAAACTGGGAGGAGGCCCAGCAGTGGGCGCTCGAGAGAACACCTTGCTTTACTTGCAAAAGCTGTGAGACTGGATCCAGGAAGCGACCAGCAGTGAGGCTCTGATTGAATGGAGGCAGCTGTTGGTACGGAGAGCGGGGGATTTCATGGAGGAAGGTAACAATGCTGGAACAATGTCAGTTCAGTTTTTTTGACACGAAGAGCCAAACCGGAAGTCCAAGTAGTAACCTAGGTAACCCTGGAGTAGAACAACCCAGGTGAGAGGGTGATGGGGGTTTATATAGGTCAAAGATAGTTTCAAACTCCTCCCACAAATATATACATATAGCAGAAAATGTATTCATAATTACTGTAATTTTCCTTTTCTGGTCACAGGCCATGTCAGCACAACAATGGGTAAGCTCCTCCTATCCCCATGTAGACAGGAACCTAATTAAACAAAGGTATAAGTACCCCTTCCAACCTCCTGGTCTTCAGTCTAAGTTCCAAAGCAAAGTCCCAAGAGTGGGACTGCTATGGCCTACGACCAGGAAAGGAAAATTATGGTACATATGAATACATTTTCCGCTTCCCTGGCCATATCCATGGTAGCACAACAATGGGTAATACCCAAGCTCAAACCGAGGGGAGGGAAAGAAACACATCCAATGCAAAACCAAAATTATTGAAAATCACACGTGAATATACAATATAACATTTTTAAACCGAAGGAACACTTTTGCCAAAATTATCAAACTGCGCAGTTCTAACGTCCAACTGGTATTGTTTAATAAAGGTATTAATCAATGACTATGTAACTGCTTTACATCACCTTTTGCTGCTGCAGCCCATGATGAGGAAAGTGATCTTGTAAAATGGGTTTTTAGACCTTCAAGAACTGGTATCTTAGCAACTTGATAAGCTTGAATAATGGCAGAAACAATCCATCTGCTTAAAGCATTTTTAGATACCTGAAGGCCTTTTCTGATTCCATAAGGCAGGTGTAGGCAACCTTTTAGCAGCACTGTGCCGATATAGGATTGTGATGTCCCATAGCGTGCTGGTCCTATCTTTTTTAAATCGAGGGGTGTATGCTGCCGTGTTATTTTTACTGTAATTGCGTTGTATCCTTGTATTTGTGCATATATTCAGGGCCGTCTTTAAAAGTGACTGGACCCTGGGCAAAGCATTTGCTTGGGGCCCCTTGGACCCTGTCCCCCCTCCCCAGGCATGCAATCACGTCCTCCACCTCAACGCAGTGGCGGACCTAAAGTAGAGAGGTGCAAGAATTTTTGGGGGTCTCCCTGTTGCAAGGGTAATTAAAGGTAGATCCCCATCTGTCGTGCAACTCCAGAAATGCATTGTCAGCTAGGGCTCTACCATTTACCCATGTTTGCAGGTCTGTATTTAGCACTAAGCAGTTTTTGTGTGTTTGAATGTAAACAGGTTTTTGTATGGAATATGTTTGTATGTGGTGTTGGCGTGATTGCAAGCATGTATTTGTGTAGTGTTGGTTTTTGAATGCAGGGGTGTATTTACATACAATTTTGGTGTGTAACACAGACATGTGTTTGTACGTAATGTTGAAATTTGAATGCAGGGGTGTATTTATGTGTAGTGTTAGTGTGTGAATGCTGAGATGTATCCACATACACACACACAGAGATATATACACACTGAAATGGGCACAAACATGCTGACATACAAACATACTGACACACAGACATGCTGACACACACACACACACACACACACACACACACAGATATACTGACATGCAAAGACATACTGACACACACAGATGACACACACACACACACACTGACAGACATACTGTCACAGACATACACTTTAAAACCCACCCTTCAGTTTCCTACCTTTCCTGCTAGTGGCTGAAGGTGTTGGGAATTGGGGTCTAGCTCTCTCGGCCAGCCCCCCTTCAATCTGCCTACTCTTCTTTCCCGCGCGCTTCTCTCTTTGTGGGAGGAAGTGATGCCGTCACTTCCCCCCAGCCTGCTGCTGAAAAGCAAGGGGCCCGGGCCCGCTCGTGCTGTTAAAGCGCCTCAGCTTGCGACCAAGCCCCTGCTGACAGAAGCCCACTGGATGGTCCTTTGTGCATGGGCCACCCGGTGGGCCTCCTTAGTGTGCGGATTACCGGCCAGAGGGTTAGAAATAGTTGAGGCCAGCAGGGCTCACGGTGCAGCTGGCCAGTTTGCCCCGCGTTAAAGACGGACCTGCGTATATGAGCTATTATATTGTATATGTTCATGAGTAGTTTATGGTATTGTGTATGATACATATGAATATGGGCTGTGTATGGGGGCTGCTTGTGGAATTGTGTGTGTGTGGATGGATATGTCACAGTGTGTGTTTGGTAGTGTGTGGGGGCTGTTTGGGGTATTGCATGTGGGGTTGTGTGCATGTATGTGGATTGTTAGTGGTGTTTCGTTTGTGCGGATTGTGTGCATGTTTGTATGAGGGGAGGGTTATTCTGCATTTCTGTGTATATCTAGCAGTGTGGGTGGGTTCCAGTGGGGACCAGGCTGGTCAGGTACATGTCAAGGACAGGAGCTGCAACAGCAACTGCGAGCTGCTCTACTACGTGTGGATTCCTATTCACAAGTGCTGGAAGGAAGTGATCTGAGATCAGTTCCTCTATGTGCTGCAATGCATAAATTGAGGATTGTCCTTCACCACCTTTTCGGATTAGCAGATATCTGAAGTTTCACTGAGACTCCTGATAGGCCAGAGCCTGTTTGGCTCTAGCAGCCTTGAGTGCCGTGCAAAGACACCTCGAGTGCCGTGCATGGCACTAGTGCCGTAGGTTGCGTACCCCTGCCATAAGGTATAACAATGAGACTCTCTGAAGAAGTCACTGCAGAAGTTCTTTCAATATATACCTTAAGACATCTTACTAAGTCCAATGGTAGAAGTTCTGTTGGCTGATTTTTGCTGAGAGGAACATTAAGCTGGGACAATTATTACCTCATTCAGGTGGAAAGAAGATGTGACTTTGGATATGAATTCCAGAACTGCACATTAGGTAACTCTGTCTTAATGAAAGACCGTAAAGGTCTACAGATCTGGAGAGAGCTGTAGTTCTGAATCTGTTCTACCTGAAACTAAGGCTACCAGGAGCACTGTTTCAATTGTAAGAAGATGAGATATGGATTCTAGCTGCTCAAAGGGATTTGACTTTATGGCTCTTAAAACTAAAGATAGATCCTATGGAAGATAAACAGGTTTTATCGGAGGATGAATCTTGAGCACTGCTGCTAAAAATCTGGAAATATCTGCATTGAAGGCCCATTTAAAATTAGTGAGTGCAGATAGGACAGAAATGCGAACTTTTAAGGTGTTATAGCTTAGCCCCTTTTCCAGACCTGCTTAAAGGAATTCAAGGATATGTGCAGGGATTGTGAGTTTTTACTTCCTTGGGTTTGGCCCAGACTAAAAAGGCATCCCAAACTCGACAATAAGTGGATGAAGTACATTGTTTCCTTGACTGCAACATAGTATTTACCACGGCAGGAGAAAATCCTTTGTTATTTAGCCTTTGCCTTTTAATATCCATGCCTTCAAGTTTAGAGACTGTGGGTTTGGATGAAACACCGGGCCTTGATAAAGAAGGGACGGATTCTGAGGAAGTTCCCATGGAGGTTCCAGGCATAGGCGCTGCAGAAGGGGAAACTAAGGTCTGCGAAGACAGAAAGAATCTATTGGGTTGACAGTCATTTGCTCCTGACCAACTTTTTTAGGAATGGAGCTAGTAGAGGAAAGGGAGGAAAGGCGTAAACGAGATTGAAGTTTCAGTCGCTGGACAGGGCATCTCTTCCTGTTGCTTGAGAGTCAAACATCCTGGAAAAATATTTTGGAACCTTAAGAAGACTTGCAAGCACAAAGTTTTTTTAACCATGTGATTGCCTAAGCACAGCTCTCCTTAGGACAAAAGATAGAATAGGAGAGTGACGATACAGATTGTATAGATTACAATTAACACATACCCAAAAAGACATATACATGCAAAAGCACAATACACAGATGCAATTAAACCACAAAGTCCTAATAATCAACTCAGGTCACACATACAGAAACACTCAAGCACATATACAACAACCTAACTCTTTGTTTGTTCGTTTTTTATTATTTTATTAAACTAAAATTAATTACGCCAGCTTTTTTTTTACCAAACTGAACTTAAAAACAACAAAAGAACCGCCACGATCTAATTTTAATATAAATCGGACAAAAAAAAAACGCCAGGGGCTATTATGCACACCTGAACTCAATAATCGCAAGACTCTCAACCGAGTCGTACTAAATCAAAAGAAATGCAAGGTTTTTCCACCAAACCCGAACTTGGCTAAATATGCCAGCGCTTAACCGCACTTGGCAGTATTATATAACAGTATTAAGTAAGTAGTAAAACAGATTCTCAAGCAGACACTTTCACACATAAAACTCACACACAGGACGTAGATAGACAAATTGACAGGTTCTATTCAAATAAAGGGGACATGTGGGCATACTATATACCTGTCTGACGTTAACCACAGGAAGCCGAGTGAAGGCCCAGAGTGCAGACCAATTCCAAAGACGGGAAAATATAGGTAAGTTACTCATTTACCATATGCAGAGGTGATCAGGCTCTTTTTTTCCAATCTCTGGGGGTCTCCTCTCCGGTCCTGGGATTTTACGGCTTCGAGCAGCATAACAACAACCCTCTCGTCCCTGTTCTGTTCGGAAGTGCGCCAACTGATTTAGATACCAAAGAAAACTTTGATTATTTGTCTATCTACTCCTTTCTAAATTGATTGTGCGCATGTCTTCTGGAAGTAAATCACACCGGACACATTGCAGGTTTATGAAGAACTCCAGAGTGGCCTTTTTTTCCAGGGGGTGCAATTCCCTTTTAAAGCAGAAATACGTCATGTACAGAGTCACAGTTAACATACAGTATACATTCATCAATTGGTTAACAGTCTAAGGGGTCTTGTCTAAACCCCCCCTACAGGATGTAGTGTCGTCATTACAGACTTCTCCCACCCACATTCCAGCTCCATCTTGGTTACACGATGGGAGGGGGGGAAGTGAGTAGTAGTTACTTTAACAGTGATTCTCTATTTTGTTAGCTGTTACTTTGCACAAAGGAAGTGGGGGAGGAGTTTAATAAAGGAAGATGTTCTTTTAACAGAGGAATTTTGTTACATGAGGCTTGCTCGATGGGAAGGGGGGAGGCTAGCAGGATGGGAGGAATTTGCAGAGGAAATAGCAACTGAACACATTGTAGGGGGGAAGGGAATATTTACTCTAGCAGCCAGTTTCAACATAGTGAACACAGAATAAATAGACATTAGTAAATAGCCATTTTATTTTAATTCTTCTGTCCATAACATACTGGGTCCATCTTCACTCTGCTCAATAAGTTGGCTACTACATTGTCTGGACCTGGGAGATGTACAGCTACCAGTCCCTAAAGATTCTTCTGAACCCAGGACATCATGGGATTCAAGATCCTCATTATGCTGTGGCTCCTGATACCTTATTGGTGATTTATATATGGTAAAAACAGTACCATTGTACACTCATACTTTTACCCACTTCTTGTAGAGGTCCTGCTGGAATATTCAACAAAAATCTCTTGGCAGAAGCTTTCCATTTTCCTTGGACTAACTGTTGTTGTAGACGCGCTCTCTAACCCCAGTGGCTGGCATCTGTAGTGAGGATTATCCGTGGAACTTCTTCCAGGGAAAATTCTCTATAAATATTCTTGTTGGATAGCCAACATAGAAGGGAGAGATGGGCTTTGTGGGAAAGTCTGATGGGTTGGTGAGGATTGCCTGTCTTGAATTGCATCAAGAATCTTTCCTGTAGCAGCCTCCTTCTCCATTGGCCCTATCTTGTTAGACCTATTGTGAAAGACATTGATCCCAATAGACTCATAATGTTCTCTGCCATAGTCACATTTACAGTTCGTATTTCTCTGGCTTTTGATTGGAGACGTTTTCCTCTGTCTCTGGAAAGGCAAATGTTTCCTTTTAAAGTATTGAAGACAGCGCCTAGGTAAATCCTCTTCTAAGACTGTGTTTGATGACTTTTGGTGATCTTACACCTGTGCTCTAAAAGCGTCTTTATACAAATGTGTCCGTGAGTAATGAGAGACTATTCATTGTCTGCCAGGATCAATATATCGCTCAGATACTGGTAAATCGAGAGGCCTCTTTTCCTTAATTCTGCAATGAGGACAACTAAAATTTTAGAGAAAGTACAGGGGCAGTGCTTAATCTGAAGGGAAGGGCTCGAAATTGATATAGCAAATCTCAGGAATTTGTGTTGTTTGGCTATGGGTAGAGGAGAGTAAGCGTCCTTTGATCGATGGACATCATCCACTTGCCAGGGAAGACTATTTTCAGCATAGATTGGAGTGATTCCATCTTGAACTTCTTTACCTTCAGATAACCATTCAGACGGTGTAGATCCAGCATCGGTCTCAAGTTCCCCGATGCTTTCTTGGTTAGAAACAGGTGGGAGTAAAAACCCAGGTATCTTTCTTTGTGTGGCACTTGTATAATGACCTCTTCTTTTTGCAGATATGTAATAAATTCTTTCAGGGCTGTTCTTTTTTCTTTGTCTCCTGGCCAATTTGTGACTTGAAAACTTGTTTTTGGTGGAGTACCGTCGAACTCGAGGAAGTAGCCTCTTGAGGCCCATCTGTCCTGTCTCCAGTTTGGGAGAGAAGGCCATCATAATGACCCTGAACTTTTGGTTGGACCTGTTACCAAGATATCATGGGTTTCATCAAGCAATCAGTGTCACGGGGTATTATGAAGCCAGTCAGCCACAAAAAGGCCTTGATACCCAGATTTGGTTTGGCCTAAAGATGATTCATCCAGTTTTGACATGAAAGTAGAATCCTTCCAAGATACCTTAGATTCTTCCTCTAGCAAGTATTTTGCAGATTTAAGAAGAAAGAAAATCACATTTCCGGTTCATGAAAACATTAGTTAACCTTTCTTTCAGTAATGGACCAAGACGGATAAAAATCTTTCACCTCAAGGTGAGGTGCTCCCAAAGCAGATGCAGCCATAGTGAGATTGGCTAAATGCACCACTTTACCAGTGGACAATGCTGACTCTCTTAGGGACTCTATGGATCGCAAAATGGACCTCAATTTAGCCAAAGCTCATGTGGCAGCAGGCATTGGACTCCTTCCTTTTATGGCCCTTACATCTGTATCCCGAGCTCTTAAGATATGGCCAGAGGATATTGAAGAAGCTCTGTGAAATAGAAGAAGTAGGTCATCTATTATAGATAGTCTCCAAGACGTTAAATGGGGTGTTTTATCAGAGTCCATACAGATGTTTAAACAGCAGCTAGATGCATACTTGCAAAAAAACAGAATATTCAATTAAATAATTTTTTAACTGTAGGGTAATAAATAGGATGAATCTGACTGCCATTCTGGGGTCAAGAGAGGTTTCTTTTTCCTAGTTTGTTGCAAAATTGGAAGTACTTCAAACTGTTTTTTTTGCCCTCTTTTGGATCAACAGGAAAAGACAAATGTGAGGATGGCTGAACTTGATGGACACCTGTCTCTCTTTTCAGCCTTTGTGATTATCTATCTATCTATCTATCTATCTATCTATCTCATGTGTTGTTATCCCTAATTCGCTTCCATTAAGGATATAAGTTTCTTGTGCATTCTTTATGCCAAAGTGCATAACTTTGCATTTTTCTACATTAACCGAACAAAAAACGGCAGTTAATGACTGCAGACGTACCCTGCACGTCCGCGGCTAAAAAGACCCGGGTTCTCATCTGGACCGGCGATGCCCGAGATCCCAGCTGCCCCTGTGGCAGCTCTGGCCCTCTAGGACATTAGGCAGTCCCCCAGCCACCTAAAATGTGAGAAAAAATAAAATAAATATGTTATACATATATTATATTCCAGGGTATTGCAAAATGCAATATGTCCATTCTTTTGTAGTAGCCACTTAGTCGCGAACACTGGCCAAAGTTAGCGTTTTTAAGTGGCTACTACAAAAGACTGGACATATTGCATTTTGCAATACCCTGGGTTGTCTACATTTGCAAATGATTTGCCATCATGGGAGTTATTGTAATTCGTAGCTACCTTGTGGTTTCAAAGGCAACATAACCAATTTGGCAAGTTTCAATGAAAAAATGAAATGGGCAAACCTTACATTTGACCCTGTAACTTTCAAAAAACACTATAAAACTAGTGCATGTGGGGTACTTTTATAATTGGGAGACTTGGCTGAACAGAAATATCAGTGTTTCAAAACAGTACAGTACAGTAAATGAGTAAGAGGAAAATTACAGCTAAACACAAACACTGCTGAAATGTAAAAACAGCCCTGATCCCAAACGGTAAGAAAATTGAAAAGCGGTCTGGTCACCAAGGGGTTAAATTTCATCTGCCATTTGAGTGCCCAGCCCCCCAGTCTATCTAAATCACTCTGCAGCAAAGTAATATCTTGCTCACATTGTATTACTTTACAAAGTTTTGTCATCTGCAAACACTGAAACATGAGTTTCAATGCTTTTTTCAAGATCGTTTTTAAACATGTTAAATACAAGGAGTGCCAGAACAGAAACCTGAGGGACACCACTTGCAACGCTCTGTACTCTATTATTAAGCAAATGTTCTACCCAAGAATAAGAATTTTCATCTAGATCAATTTATTTGAGTTTGAACACTAATCTATTGTGTTGAGCTGTATCAAACGCCTTGGCAAAATCCAAATACTTACTTCTTCATAGAATGCAATCAAGTTAGTTTGACATGACCTGTGCTTAATAAAACCATGCTGATTTTTGCTGATAACCATATTCTACTCAAGGAATTCTTGAATATTATCCCTTAATAACCTTTCAAATACTTTCCCAGCCACAGAGGTTAAAGGACCACTATGGGCACCCAGACCACTTCAGCTTAATGAAGTGGTCTGGGTGCCAGGTCCATCTAGGATTAACCCATATGGGTTAATCCAGCCTCTAGTGGCTATCTCACTGACAGCCGCTAGAGGCGCTTCCGCGCTTCTCACTGTGATTTTCACAGTGAGAAGATGCCAGCGTCCATAGGAAAGACTGAATGCATGCTATGGACTGACTGAATGCGCGCGTGGCTCTTGCCAGGGAGGAGAGTCCCCAGCGCCGAGGGAGCCTGGCGCTGGAGAAAGGTAAGTGTTTAACCCCTTCCTCCAACTTCAGCCTGGCGGGAGGGGGGCCATGAGGATGCAGGCACCCTCAGGGCACTATAGTGCAAGGAAAACTAGTTTGTTTTCCTGGCACTATAGTGGTCCTTTAAGCTCACAGGTATATAATTTCCAGGCAGGGATTTTGAACCCTTTTTGAATATAGGAGCTACATCCGCCTTTCTCCAATCCTCTAGAACACTTCCTGAAAGAAAACAGTCTTGAAAGATAAAAAATAAAAAAATAGGTTCACTTATTTCCACACTTAGTTCTTTAAGTGGATGAATACCATCAGGCCCTGGAGCTTTGCTTATATTACATTTCTTTAGTTGCTGCAGCACCTTGTCTTGAGTTAGCCAATTACAATTTTTCTGCACGTTTTTGCAGCAATCATTTTCATATCTATTGCCATAGGTTCTTCCTTAATATTTACGGAGGAGAAATAGTTATTTAAAATTTCTGCCTTTTCCTGGTCTTCATTAACCCCATCCCGGTTTACAGTGTACCTACACTTTAATTAGTTTTTTGTTTTTTTTTTAGAATTTATGTACGTAAAAAAAGTTTTGGTGCTGGTTTTGCTCTTTTTGGCTATCATTTTTTTATTTTAAAGTTTAGCAAATCTAATTGCCTTTTTTCACACATTATTGACTTCCTTATATATTTTATAGGATGCCTCTGATTTGTCCGATTTAAAGGCTTTGAATGCCCTTTTCTTATTTTTAATTTCTTGATTCACTTTCCCACTAAGTCACAATGGTTTCAATTTGTTTCTTTTATATTTATTACCCAATATTGAGAAATGTACCTTTCTAATATTTGTTGGAAGATATTTCATTTATCCTCAGTGTTGTTCTTTTCACCAAAGAATTTATGCCAATCAATATATTGTAAAGCTCCCCTTAACTTATTGAAATTGTCCTTTTTAAACTATATTGTGATCACTATTTCCCAAGTGCTCACGTACTTGAATGTTGGTCAAAAGATCAACATTGTTTGTTAGAACCAGGTCCAGACAAGTGTCTTTTCTAATTGGTGCTTGTACAAATTGTGACATGAAGGTGTCATTCAACATTTAATTTCCAATAATTAACGTGTTACCCTGATTTGCAGCTTTCTCAATTTGCTCAAACAGTTGTTGTTCCTCATCAATATTAACATTAGGTGGTTTATAACATATCCCAATCAATAATTGATTTCTCTTCTTTTGCCCCAAGCAGATATTTACTAGAGATGAGCGGACACCTGGATGTTCGGGCTCGCCGGGTTCGGCCGAACTTCAGCAAAGAGTTCAAGTTCATACTCGAACTTGACCCGAACTTGAACCCCATTGAAGTCAATGGGGACCCGAACTTTTAGGCACTATAATGGCTCTAAAAAAAGTCCTGGAAAGGGCTAGAGGGCTGCAAAAGGAAGTCAAATGGGGGTAAGAGTAGGACAAGTGCCCTGCAAACAATTGGAGTAGCCCCCAAAATATTGGGACATTTAAAAAGAGAAAACAAAGAATAAGTGCACTTGAGTATAACAATGGCTGGGTGAGGCCGGTATAAATGTCTATTCTGCACAAGGTACAGACAGGTCTGGTGGGATCCATGTCTGGTTCATTTTAATAAACGTGAGCTTGTCCACGTTGGCTGTGGACAGGCGGCTGCACCTTCTGTGATAACGCCCTCTGCCAGGCTAAACACACATTCAGACAATACACTGGCTGCAGGGCAGGCCAGCACCTCCAAGGCATAAAGGGCAAGCTCAGGCCATGTGCCCAATTTGAAGACCCAGAAGTTGAATGGGGCAGACCCATCAGTCAGTAAGTGTAGGCGTGTGCACACGTACTGTTCCACCATGTTGCTGAAATGCTACCTCCTGCTAAGACGTTCCATATCAGCTGGTGGTGCTGGTTGTTGTGGGGTACTGACAAAGCTTTTCCACATTTCGACCATGCTAACCCTGCCTTCTGAGGTGCTGGCGGTGCCCCAGCTGCGTTGGCGACCTCTTTCTCCTCCTCTGCCTTCGCCTTGTGCTTCCACTGAGCCCCTGGTGTCAGTTGGGAATGCCCTCAGCAGGGCGTCTACCAGCGTGCGCTTGTAGTCGCTCATCTTCCAATCACGCTCCAGTGAGGGAATTAAGGACAGCACGTTGTCCTTGTAACGTGGATCCAGCAGGGTGGCCACCCAGTAATCAGCACAAGTTAGAATCAGCAACAAGTCGTTGCGCAGGCACTTTGGTGACTCTAAATAACCTCGGGCCTATCGCACGTCCCTGTGACGGCGACGACGCATTCGGATGTCTGCCCTATCAACTTTCGATGGTACTTTCTGTGCCTACCATGGTGACCACGGGTAACGGGGAATCAGGGTTCGATTCCAGAGAGGGAGCCTGAGAAACGGCTACCACATCCAAGGAAGGCAGCAGGCGCGCAAAACACTGCTCACCCCCCCGACGGGTGGAGGTAGTGACGAAAAATAACAATACAGGACTCTTTTGAGGCCCTGTGTCACATCCTGTTCCTCGCTGCGTATCATTCTGGCAATGGCTTCTGGTATCCAGTACTCTTTTTGCTGTCCTTGCTTAGTTTTTCTGGTTTTCTGGTCTATATCTGGTTTTCTTTGTTGCTGGGTTTCTGGGTTCATTCTTATATTCCGTCCCTGGATTTCCCAGTCTCTTGGATTCATTTAAATGTTTGTTTTATGTTGCCACACCCGTTTGTTTTCCACTTTCCTTTTGTTTCAGCTTGGACCTGCAGCAGTGTTTCATGTCTCTGCCCTTTCTTGCAGGTAAGTGCTATTGTGGTTTAGTGTGGCTGTTTTAGCATACATTAGGCAGTGTAGGACCTGCCAGATATGGGGTACATTGGCATTGTTGGCAGGCTTGTGCAATGTATGATCATATAATGTGACTAAATCCCCATACTTTTCATATATAGTGCTTATCTGTGTTTCCTCTTGTTTTACCTTGTATTTCTTGTCTTGTTTTATTTTGTCTTGTAATCCCAGTCCATGTACAGTCCTGTCCAGTCATGTTCTTGTTTTCCTCATGTCTTGTGTACATGATCTAGGTTCTGCTTTCTGTTCTGCTCTGGTTCTGTGTTCTCCTAGTTTTGTCTTGCTTTCATGTATGGTGCCTATCTCTAGTCTTGCCTTTTTTTAGTACTGGATACATCGGTGCTGCAGAGCCTCCCAATTCAGCTCCTGGGAAGTCTGCCTAATTACCTGCTCCTAGTTCCTGGGATCCGCATAAGCTGAATCAGGGTTCTGGTATGTGGCTGCACAAACGCTGGTGCTCAACACCAGGGGGTGTGCGGTTACCCTGCACCAGACCCTGCTAATCCACCTCCACACTGTGACTCCTACTCTGAACATCAGGCACTCAGGGGTCCCGGTCCACGAAACCTCCGCCAGGACAGTGTCTGGGTCCCGGGCACCGGACCGCCACCCTGACACCCTGTAATTGGAATGAGTACACTTTAAATCCTTTAACGAGGATCTATTGGAGGGCAAGTCTGGTGCAGAGCGACTGACCCGTGCGTGCTGCAGCTGAAACTCCACTATCGCCTGCTGCCGCTCGCACAGTCTCTCCAGCATGTGCAAGGTGGAGTTCCACCTGGTGGGCACGTCGCATATGAGGCGGTGAGCGGGAAGGCCGAAGTTATGCTGCAGTGCAGACAGGCGAGCAGCAGCAGGGTGAGAACGCCAAAAGCGCTCACAGACGGCCCGCACTTTCTGCAGCAGCTCTGATATATCTGGGTAGTTTTTCAGGAATTTCTGCACCACCAAATTCAGCACATCGCCAGGCAAGGGATGTAAGTCAAACCGGCTAGGCCCAGAGCTGCTACGAGATTTCGCCCATTATTGCACACCAGCAGGCCGGTCTGTTGTTCCATGCCGTTTGGCTGTCGTTTCCCCCTGGCTGTGCTGGAGTTGGTGGTGAAGGTGTTATGCTGACCGGCTGAGGAGGTGGTGTAGGAGGAGGAGGTAACAGGAGGTAAAGAGAAATGCCCTGCAATCCTCGGTGGCGGAAGGACATGCGCCAAACTGCTATCCGCCTCAGGCTCATCTGCCACTACATTTGCCCAATGTGCAGTTAGGGAGATATAGCATCCCTGCCCGTGCTTACTGGTCCACGTATCAGTGGTTATGTGGACCTTGCCACAGATGGCGTTGCGCAGTGCACACCTGATTTTGTCCGCCAATTGGTTGTGCAGGGAAAGGATGGCTCGCCTGGAAAAGTAGTGGTTGCTGGGAAACCCATAAAAATAATCGCTGTAGTTTGCAGATTCAACACCAGAATTCTTTCCTAATCTGTCCCTCACATCTGCAGCATCCTCTCCCTACACTAATAGAGCTCATGTGACTCCAGCTGATATAGAGGCTGGGTCACATACTGCACTGGCCAATCACAGCCATGCCATTAGTAGGCATGGCTGTGATGGCTTCTAAGGGCACACGAGTCAAACGCTGAACACCGACCTCAAACCTGAACTGTTACTGAAATGCTCGGGTTCGGGGTCCAAAAATCGTAATGTTCGGTACAGTTACAGTTTACAGTTTGGGTTCACTCATCTCTAATATTTACCTATACAGCTTCCACATTTTCCTCATCACATACCACTTGCTTAAGATTTGGCTTTAGCTCATGGTTGACATACAAACATACCCCACTACCTTTCCTGTTTTTTTTCTATCCTTCCTAAATAGTGTGTACCCATTTAAGTTAACTGCCCAGTCATGTGTCTCATCACACCATGTTTCAGTTATGCATATTATGTCATGTTGTTTAGTGTTTGCTATTGTCTCTTGTTCCCCATTTTGTTATTTAGGCCCCTTGTGTTAGTAAGCATACATTTAATATTATCATGGGTCACTTGTACTTTTTGAGAATTTGTATCAATATAACACCTCCATTGCTCTGAGCTTGCCCCTCCCCCCATCTCCACTCCCTTATACTGAGCTAAAGCCCATCTCCTTTCTATCCTATCTCCATTTTCTAGATTGCTATGATCCCGCCCACGCCTTAGTTTAAAATCTCCTCCAACCTTCTAGCCATCCTGTCCCCCAGCACTGCAGACCCACTCCCGTTTAGGTACAATCCATTACTGTTATAAAGGTTGTACCCAGCAGTGCCATCTTAACAGCATTATGGGCCCCCGGGCAAAGCAGTGCACTGGGGCCCTGCCTACACAATAACTCACGGAAATAAATACAAAAATTATCGATAAAATTAAGCTTATTTATTTTTATATATATATATCTTCAGCAAATGCAATACATACATACACACAGACTGTTGAATATAGTCACAGACTCCTGAATACACACACACACCGACTGCTGAATACGCACACACAGAATGCTGAATACACACACGGACTTCTGAATACACACACAGACTGCTAAATACACGCACACAGACGTCTGAACACACACACACACACACACATAGACTGGTGATTACATACACACAGACAGTGTGTGAGAGGGTGCTGTATATAAGGGTGCTGTGTGTGAGGGGTGCAGTCTATAAGGGTAGTGTGTGTGTGTGTGGGGTGCAGTGTATAAGGGTAGTGTGTGTGTGTGTGTGTTGATTTCTGTGTGTGAGGGGTGCTGTGAGAGGGTGCTGTGTATAAGGGGTGCTATGTGTGTGGTGTGTTAGTTTAACGTCCTTTCCAGTGATGTTAGTTTAACGTCCTTTCCATCGAGAATTTTCTTCTTCATGGAAAATGGAACAGAGTGGGCCGGTGAGACGTATGGAGTAGTGATAGTGGGTGGTGGGGGACGGGGAGGGAAACCAGGGGTAAGCCAGACTGTATGACTGAGATCGCCAGGTAAGGGCCTGCCGGGCTTAACGAGACACTGCAACGAGATAGCCGATTCCACTTATCACCCTGTTAATCGTTTGGAGGCTGGCCGGGATAGCGACCGGGTCTCCTGATTGGAATCTGAGGAGTAAGCTGTCAGCCCTTTTGAACTAGAGCCGGGCCTGGGGACGTTGGCCTGAGCCGTTGTGAGCTTGTGTAGTTCTGCCTTACTGGCAGTGGCTGGGGAGGGGATACCCCTGAGTCTGAGCTCTGCTGACATTTTTGGAATGTACCAGAATCCCAGGTAACTGAGGGTAGAAGGGGTGAGGGATTAATTTGGAGACCCAGGCCTGACTGGCGTGCTGGGTATTTCGTCCAACAGCAGACCCATTATTGGGATGGATTCTTGTGATATTGTGAAAAAGAAATAATGTTTTGGATGTTTTGGATAAGTAATGTGTCTTAGAGGTGTGGAAGAAACCTTCGGAGAACTGGCCTGCTAGCTAGTGCCGAGGCAAAGAATTTACATAGAACCAAGTGACAGGGGAGGCCCTGCTGGTGCCAAGTGGCGGAGAGAGGCTCTACCTATGATTTGGGCTGAGGGAGTTTAGTGGCCACTCGAACGTGTTGGCAGGATGTTGGCCTCTCAGTGACAGGAAGAGATTCAAAACGTGTGGCCGTGACTTGGGAAGCCCTAACTGTAGCCCTAAAGAAGGGCGAGTGAGGTGGCTAACTATGATTTGGTCGTGGGGCTGAACCTACGTGTATGCGGTGGGGTGTAGACCTCGCGGGACCGTAGTATTACTTAGGATAGCTTAGGCCACTGCCTAACACTCAATGCCAGTTCTCTAGCCTGATGGGGCTTGTCTCTTAGAATGGTGTTATATAATGTATGAAGATACTTAAACCTTGAGTGTTTGTCCTCTTTCTTTGGGCAATGCGCAGGAAGATTACAATATATTCTTGCTTCTGCAGGGAACGGGCCCGGTCCGGGAAACCTTAGGGGAAAAAGATGCTAGAGGGCCTGAGGCGTGCCACTGGTTTAATGAGTGTAAAAATGTTGAACGTATAGGTAGGTGGGTATCAGAGATACTGTAATGTAAGAACTTAATAGGGAACACATGGGATTGGTAAGCTGAGGGACCTGAACGTTGGTCCGTAAATTAGAGACAAGCCCCTGGGATCCCACAAATGTGAATTTTTTTTTTAATGATACGAAGACGAAGTGAGACCTTAAGGAGAAACGTAATCGTAGTGAGTAAGATTACCAATACCTGATACTGCAATGCAGGGAACCAGATGTAGGTTGTCGATGGCGTAGGACTTGGCGAGCTGACACAGGTCTAAGTATTGATATGTAGAAATGAATGACAAAACATGTACCGTTAATTATAGTAGTAATACGGTGGATTATGTTTATGAGATTGTTGTTGACATTTTGTGAGGATCTTAGACCAGGTAAGTTTTGAAGTTTAGAACCCACTTTAGGAGGTGGGGGGCTGTATGAGGCCGTGGAGGCTGAATGAGGCCTCAAGGGAAAACGTAAAATGGTAAACCTTCTTACCTGTTACCGAAATGCGGGATACTGGGTACCTCTTCTTGGAGCTTTGTTTGGAAAAAAAAAAGTAGTAGAACCCAAAACATATGCATTCTAAGTATAAGGAACCAGAGTATAATGTTTTTTGTAGACAGAGATTTGCAAAATTGTGCTAATGGTCTGTAATGAGCCTGGTGAAAAAGGATGTGAAGCTTAATTAAAGACATAATTAACTAAGAAAAATGTAGTGAGCGGTAAATAGTGATGCTTGGGGTTGTATTTAGCTTGCCGAAACAAATTAATTATACTGAACGAGGTCTTTTAAGAAGATTCTGCTAAATAAATTAATGGCCCGTAATTAAATATAATCTATAGGATGGAAATTAGTGCCACAGTGATATTGTCATTACATCTAGTGGTAACTGGAGAGCCATAAACTACACGTAAATTTATGTAAGGTAAAGAATTGAGAAAGGGGTGCTTTTGTTATAGGTAAATGGCATGACAAAGGTATAATTTATGACACTTAGTGAAAATTAAAACGAATGAAGCCTCCTGCGTTCGGCTAAGTGAGCGAACGAGGGGAACATAAACTGGACTGACCGCCTGTGGTCAGTTAAGTGAGCAAGTGAAAACAGAACGAGAGCCGTTTAAGTGTGTTCGGCTGTACTGGCATGTGAACGGACAAACGAACGTAAGTAAATATAGTGCGGTCGGTAGATATTTCAACTAATATAACGAAGGAGTGTGTACTCTGCGATCTCAAAGCCGTACGAACGCAGAAGTACACGAACAGAGAAAAGTGCATGAACGGGTAAGTATAATACTAATAATAAAAGGGAGCCTGTCCCACGTTAAGCTTACGTGGACGTGCTGGTCTCGTGACCGGAAGTCGAGTAGCGAGCGAGGAAGCAAAGAAGCCGATTGACGGGCACGGAGGATGGAGGCAGGAGCTGCTGGCGATGGACTGTTTGCTGGAGACTTGATTCTGGCGGGGACAACGGACTGGAAGTGCTGGTTGCTATGGAGAAGACAAACAGCTTGCACGACAAAGGTAAGTAGGAGGTAGGCTTTAAATAGGATTGTGGTGTATCACCAAATTAATATATATATATATATATATATATATATATATTACACAAGGTGGTTATCTCTCTCCTGACTTGTAGAGGTATTGTATTACACAATTACCATTTCAAAGGGTAAAGCTTATCCCACTGTAGTTTGGTCACATGACCCCTGGTCACCATATTAGTTTGATGACAGAATGTCACCACATTCCCTCACTTTTTCTTCTCTTATGTTGAGCACATTTAAAAATAATAATATATCCCTCTTATCTATTTAAACTATGAGATCTGAAGTAGGAAAGGGGAGCACAGGAATTATAGTGAGTGATATAAGCAAGGTGAAAGAAAAGCCAAATAGGGGTTGCATCACCCCACATTCCCCCACTTTTTATTCTTCTATGTTGCTCCATTATCTAGTTCTCCCTCTAGTACAAGAGAACCTAGTGGGAGCAAAAACCTGATATACAGGAGAAATTCAACCCACCGTCCCTCCGGAATAGTTCCCTCAGCGACATAAGTTCTCCTCTACTTTCCTATGGCTGTCAATTCACATATTATACAAAGTGTCACAACACAAACACAACAAAACTCAACTCAGATATTTGAAGCACACAAAAACAACCTGTATTATACCTTTTGTTTTATGTAGCAAAATAAGCTAGTACAATATAAAGGATTAAAAACAATAATATACTCAAAATTGAGGCCTATGCTGGTAGTGTATTAAAATAAAAATGAAGGCCTGAAAACTACTCGGCCTGAACTATGGTAGTCAAAACACAACAAACTCAGGTATTTGAAACACACACAAAAAACTAATAATATATTCAAAATTGAGGCCTGATGCCCAAGCTTGTATATTAAAATGGAGGCCCAAACTTGACTCCACACACAATCAGCCCTTGATTTCCCATGCAGAGGATAATTAAACAAAGTATTTTTTTTTTTTTTTTCTCAAAATATAAATCTGACGATCTATTAATGTGTTATTACCTCATAAATAACCTTTGTAGAAGTCTAAAATTCGTGGTCGCCAAATGTGGTGTATCACCAAATTTATATATATATATATATATATATATATATAATATTACACAAGGTTCGTCTACATTAAAAGGTATTTATTAAAAGGCAACAACACAATACTATAAATGTATCACAAACACACAGCCCAGACCCACGGAGCAACAACCCTTTTAAAATCTATCTATCTATATAGTAACCCCTTCCCCACACGCTTGATCTCACCCACGGTTAGGCCTTCACATCTAGTAATGGCTCACTGCTGCAAGTTCAACATCACATCCACCAAGGAAGAAAAGGAAGCAACAGAGTGTAACATGGTTCACCATGCTAGCACATGGCGTCTGCTCAGTAGCACAGCCAAGAAGGAACAGAGAGGAATGGAGAAAGGGGGAAGTGGTTATCTCTCTCCTGACTTGTAAAGGTATTGTATTAAACAATTACCATTTCAAAGGGTAAAGCTTATCCCACTGTAGCTTGGTCACATGACCCCTGGTGACCATATTAGTTTGACAGACTGTCACCACAAGGATCATAACTCTTCCCACCAATTCAGGCCAAATGGCCTTTATATGTGTGTGTGTGTGTGTGTATATATATATATATGTGTGTGTGTGTGTGTGTGTGTGTGTATATATATATATATATATATATATATATATATATATATGTGTGTATCTTTCTTTTTCTTTTTTTCTTTTTTTATATATATATATATATTGGCAAACTTGGCCACTTGTAGCATGCTGGACTATATCTATAAAAAGGTTGTCTGTAATAACCGCTGTACTATATGTATAACCTTGTGTGATAATGTTATGTGTATGGAATTCGTATGCTAGCAGCCGAAAGCCGCTAGCATTCATGTGTTCGTGAACCGAATGAGCTACCCCCTAATAGCCCACACCTAGAGGGACGTGTGGCGCTCATTAACTGATTGCAACAATGTTGCAATCTGTAATTAGAGACTTTCCTAGGTGGCCGTCGTTCGGCTACCGACCATGCGTCGGTCGGCCATCTTGGATCCTTTGTCTCACCAGCGGTGTTTGGTCGTCGAGCGCGTGGAACTGAAAACGGCTACTCAACGGCGCGAACACCGCTGGTCTTCCAGGCCGTTCGGGAGCTCCGGTCTTTCCTTATTGTGGTTCCCCATCAGTGTTCGGTACGTTTAGGCGAACCCAATGTTATAGTGTATTTTGTGCGGCGTTTGGTTGTTTTAGCTGGGATCTGAGCGGTATTCCCACAAAATGTGCGCTCAGACCCCAGCTATCTACCGATAGTCCATTCGTGTAAATAAACCGAATAGTGTAAAAGTTATGTATTTAAATGTGAAATGCCGGTTCTGCTGCACGGAGGGATAATCCACTTAGCGGTGTATTCCAGTGGGAGTATCCCTCTCGTCCAGCAGTGCATGATGGGAGAAATGCCCAGAATGCTAAGTCCCCCATGTAGTCCCCTACTGTGTTACCCCTGCTATGTCAGTAAGGAAACCCCTTGCATGGGGACTTGCATAAATACTGGAGCTGTGAATAAAAACCTAAGTTGACTCCCAGAACTGTGTTTCGTTCGGTTACTGGGGGATTTGGGATATTGCCTTACTTTTCAGCGCTTGACTGTGGATTACCTTCTTTACCAGCGGAGATCGTACATATGTATTTGTGTATGGCACATTTAGAGGAACGTATGGTTATGATATAATGAAAGTTTAATAAGAACAAAGTCGGTTGAGGTGTGCCAAAACCGACGTGAGGTTAGACCAGTAAAAAGAGGGCTAAAATTTAAGAAAACTATTTCTTTTGTCAGACACATTTTATTTAGCAAGACATTACTTAGACATTTCATGGAAAGCTAATCGGATTTCTTTTTCTGGATTAGGGATGTACCTGTTGTATGCAGAAGATTTCCAACGTCCCATGGTTTTTATGATATGTGTTGGTACATGATTACCGGAAGGTGCGGTGGCCGCCCCAATACGGAATGAATGGCCAGAGAATGAATGCGGGTTGTGTCCCAGCCTGAGTAACAATGTGCGTATGTATAGCATAAACTGTTTGGTGGTTAGGGGTTTCCCTTGAATGGCTAATAGTGGGAATTCGGGGTCAGTTGCAAGCTGTCTTGACTAGATTATCCAATATGTGAATTGGACACCACTTGGTAGAGGTAGGGTAATATTTAATCTTTACTGGGGGGCCAGTCTGGCTCATTTTGGTATGAGATTGACAAGATATAGTGGTCGTTTGTTTTAGTTAGGTGTTTCCTCTTAAGGCATGACTTAAAGTCGGATGCCTTCTCCACAGAAAATTCCTTAGGTCTCAGGAAACCGTAAAAGGCTATGTAGGCTGCTGATTTGATTATCAGATTAGTGACATACTCAAAAGGGGTCTCGTCTAGTAGTTCCTAAAGGTTACTATCTATTGGAAGTCTTTCAATGGGATTATGAACTGTTAGTCTCTGAACGCCTCTAAGGACACTTTTGACTGGTTAAGATGCTAGGAATGGAGCTTTGTTAGGATAAATAGTTAACATGTAGTGTTGTATGCCTGTTAAGTAAAGTTTGATTGTATTGTATGCTAATTTTAGAGATATGTGGCAAAAAGTTGTAAATGCGACCATATTTTTTTTTAGAGATGTGTGGCAAAAAGTAGTGAATGCGACCATGGTTTCTATGGAAAAGACATTTATTACACAGTAATCACGTACAAATTTTTTGAACAAATCATATGCTCTGGTATAGGCTTTCTTGGTATTCAGTGACAAACCAGCCTGTGCGAGTGACCTACTGTGACTTAACAGGGTATTTAGAGCACTACTAGGTCTGTGAACTTTGGAGGTTCTTTGGGTTGTAAGTTTGCTGTTGGATGGACTCTGAAAAATTCCTGCAAATTAGAACGTGAGAGTGCGTCAGCTGCGTAATTCTGAATGCCTGGAACATGAACACAATTAAGACAGAACTGAAGATTTGCCGCTAACCAGGTAAGTTTCCTTACTAAGTTCATGATAGGAAGGGACTGAGAGGGGCCTTTTATTAATGATTTTACATGCTGCCAAGTTGTCTGAGAAACACCTCACTGATATACCTCTCCACTCTTTACCCCAAATGTGTGCTGCGGCTATAATTGGGAAAATTTCAAATAGTGCTGAAGTGGTGTTGAAATTTTCTAGTGAGGTAGTCTCTGGTGGCCAAGAGTCGTATACCCAGGCATTGCCAAAAATCGCTGCACCTGATCAGGGCCAGATTAAGAGCCCAGTGGGCCTGGTGCTGACAATTATGATGGGCCTAATTACAAAATCTTATCGACCAAAAACACTAAAACAGTCCTACCTCCCAAGGGTCATGTATCTGATGGAGATGGTGCTGGAGGGAAACTCATAGGATGCAGCTATGAGAAAACACATATTCTATGCTAATCTCACGCTTTCATCTTTCAAGTAAATCCATACCCCCTAACAGCAGTGTCCAATAAAGTAGGATGTCTATGGATGGGGTAAAAGGGTGGGCCACTGACGCAAATTACATAACCAGAACTGCCAAAAGGGGTGAACATACCCAAAAAGGGGCATGTCTCCCAGTCCCTTAGTGTCTGTATCCCCATGTCTCCCAGTGTCCCCATGTCACTAGGACACTAGAGGACATTAAGAGACATTAGGACACTGGGAGACATGGGGGCACTGACATACTAGGCTCTTAGGTGTTTGTTTGTTTTTGTTGTTGTTTTTTTTTGGTTTTTTTTATAAAGACCTTAGACTAACCCAGGTAATCCCTAAATCCTGGACTGGTAGGAGGTCCTTGAGGACTGGGTTGAGAACCCCTGACCTAGGTAATCAAATGCCTTACCATTTATCAACAGCTAATTAAACCTTGTGCAATCAGAAACCTTTTCCTATAGATGAATCTTACCTGTAACAGTAAAACTCTTAGCAAAATCTTAGATAGTTGAATATTCTGTAAAACTCTCCAGAATATCTCCAATCACACACTTAGAAAAAATAATGGATTTTAACTCATTATACCGCTGTTTGAATATCAGTATTGAAGAGTAACATGTGTAGTTAGAGGAAGAATTGTACATTGTATGAGAGAAATTTATGTTTGTACATAATTGTATATTTTTATGTAGAGGATCCTGGGAGGAAGATCCCTGTATTATTGTATGGGAGACCCCATGAAGGGGTCTGTGCACAAAAGCCGTGTATGGTCAAAATAAAATCAGTTGACTCCCAGAGCTATGTTTCGTCTGGTTACTGGGGGAATGGATGTCTGTATGTTTTAATGGTTCCAGATTGGCTGAAGGAAGGAATTAGTGGTGGTAACCAGTTGGGTAACTGTGGTCTGCTACAATTGGTGGCAAATGGTGGGATGGTACTTCCCAGCCAAACGGAACCAGCATTCATGACCCAAACCAACAGCCGAACCAATCCATGGATTATACGAATTTAAAAAAGGCAAACACTTAAAGAGTTGCTGGAGGCATGTGGACAAGTAGCCAGCAACAGATCCAAAGCAGCCTTGATCACAGCCCTCATGGAGGAAGACCTGCGCCCATGGAACCGGTGACAGAGCTGCAAAAAGAGATGCGGATTCGCCTGGTCTATTATGGAGGGAATCCATTCAACGCGCTCAATCATGGCACATACCATTCCAGTGGTACAAGCATTCCTGTTGGCAACAGGAGATTGGGCGAACCAACTTCAAGTAGCCAAACTTCAGGCAGTAGAGCTATCCCCCCTCGTTTTGGCAGTTCCCAAACACAAACCCAAAGTCCCCTACAATGCATTTAAAACATTTGCTGATATGGAAGAAGATATTAATGAATTCCTGCAGGATTTCGAACGGCTCTGTCTGTTACATGATAACAGTCACAGACTGGGTCCCCCTCCTTGCAGGAAGAGCTGCAGATGCCTACCGAGCAATGCCAGATGTTGAACTGAGAAACTACGTTAGGGTGAAACATGTCCTGGTGACCCTATATGTCATTACACCAGAGGCATATCGTAGGAAATTCCACAAATCCAAGAAAAGTGACAAAGATTATCATACGCTATGGGCCTGCCATCTCACTAGAGCAGCACATAATTAGATGCAGGCACAGCAGGCAAAGTCTGTAGAGAATCCTGGGAGGAAAAGCCCTATATTATTGTATGGGAGACCCCATGTAGGCGTGTATGCCTAAAAGCCACGTGTGGCCAAAATAAAATCAGTTGACTCCCAGAACTATGTTTCATCTGGCGGAATGGATGTCTGTATTTTTTAATGGTTCCAGAGTGGCTGAAGGAAGGAAGTTGCAGAGGTAACCAGTCGGGCTACCCGTGGTCCGCTGCCCTATGGGGACAAACTTCTAAATAGCTGCATACCATAATCACTTCATCCCATCCCTGTTTTTATGTCGGTATTGAAGAGTAGTCTGTGTAGTTAGAGCAAGAAGTGTGTACATAGTATTAGAAATGTATGTTTGTGCATAATTCCCAACATTGTTCCAAAAATGGGAAATACGTAACACTTAATTGAATCATCTCATACGACAACATGATGTAATTCTAAATGCCCAGAAGTTACGATCGAGGAATCTAAACCCACTAATAACTTATTATTGTATCATCTCGTGTCGCAGTATGCTTCAACTCTAAATGCCCAGAAGTTACGATCAGAAAATCAAAGCCTATAAGCAATTTATGGGACAGAACTTCTAAACGGCTACATATCATAATCACTTAAGAAGTGTAGTGGAGCTCCCTGTATCCTGGCTGGGTAACTCCGCCAAGGACCGGGTAACAGATCCCCTATACTCTGGCTGAGTATATCCATTATAAATCTCCCGAGTCCCAAGTGAAATAATGATTATAGCTCCAAGTTCCCCAAACATCAGCCTAGACTTGATGAAGGGTAGAAACGATTGTGTTTATTATGGCCAACTTGCCCACTTACATACAAAACTAGGATGCAGTAAACCACGCCCAGAACACTCCCACAAAATGTCTACAAATTTCTGTGTCAGAGTGACTCAGCATAAACACAAAATATCAAAATACATAAAAATACATATAAAACATACAGAAACCCCCACAAATATTATATCTCCCGGATAGCCTGGATCTGAGCACCCAAGTTGCCCAAATAGCGCTCAGATCCCATGAATACAGCCGAATTGTCACCGGGGTAAAGTTTTGACCGACTGCACATGAGGCGTCTGGCCAAATTAGTTTCAGAGTTTTAGTGGCAGCGGTCGGTCAATTTCTGGAGTTCCAAAATGCACAAAAAGACAACCGGTTCCCTTGGCTCAGAGGTAGCGTTTGTTCACCTTGTTCGTTCGAACAAACCTACCAAACAGCGCTCTCCTGGCTTGTCGCAGAAAGAAGCAGGCGTTTGTATGCTTTCACTGGTGTTCATGTGGTCGAGTGTCCAACTTATAGTTCCAGACACTCGACGACCAGGTCCCACTGCCGTATTCTTCACACAGAGAAAGCACTTAATTGTGTAGTTTTCTTTGATGTTTAATAAGCCAGAAGTGTTCGGTGTTCGGGAGAGTGTAGTTCTCGAATAGGTAAAACACGCAGGGGGTTCTCTAACCTATTCTTGCACATAGGAGGAGGATATCTTGGATATAGGCAAAATAGTGTAGCAACTCACTCTACAGCAAGGGCAGAGAAGAACACTTAAAAACAAACTGCTCTCCCCATACTTGCAGTCGATAAAATCTGAAAAATAAAGAATTCACACAAAAAAAAACTGCTCCAAAATGCTCACTTCACTGGCGGTTGCCATCTTCAACGGTCGTAGTTTTAAAAACTATAAATCCTACAGCGAAGAGCTTTATATTGTGAGAATCACAAGTGCATAGTATGTCTCTGAAATATAAAAAATGAAGGCACAGTCGCAGTTTAGGAATTGCCCTTTAAATTTGAGGTGGCTAGAGTGGAGTTTCAATGAATGTCAATGGATGGCGTGAGTTGCAAACAAATGGTCATATTGTGAAAACTATCAGGACTATGGCTTAGCTGTGGACATTTTTAGTGACAGCAGGGATAGCTGAACTTTTTGATATAAGATTTGTGTAGGTGGGCTTGAAAATGAGGGAGTGGTGGCAGTTTAGAAATCATGTCCTGATTTTTCAGCTCCCACTCTAGTTTTGAACATTCCACCATTCATTCCTATGGGACCAATTTCACCACAAAAATGGCGATATTTCTTGAACCATTCAGCAAAACGTTCCACAAAGTAATAGCACACCGATCGGGAACAATCCGCACGTTTCGGTATATTACTGTCTATGTAGCGTAAAAAGTGTGGGAGGAGTTAGGGTGGTAAATTTTTCTATAATAAGAATAATAATATATGTGAGATAATAGTAAGTGGTATTGCCATGCAAGTATTTATATAATGCCTTTCTCACAGGGGGACTCAAAGCGCTTTTCAAAGCGGCAGCTGAATAGTACTAGATGTTATTACTCAATTCATGGTACTTTTATCGACTTCGGAACCTGTGACCTTGCATTTTGAACAGTCTTTGTGTCAGGATCGTGACAGGGATCCAATACGCAGAGTGCGGACAGGAGGAGGTACGTATACCGGACCTTAGAATGGCCGGACTAACGTATAGACAAGACAAGAATGGTCAAAAGATAAGCCGAGGTCGAGGGAGCCGGAAGACAGGTAAGCGAGGAACAAGCCGAGTCAAAGGAGAGGAGAGAGAAGCAGGACAAAAGTACAAGCCAGGTCAAAACCGAAAAACACAAAGAGAGAAACGCGCTGAGTGACTAGCAAGCTAGAACCACGACAGGGCAATGAGTAGTAGTACAAGCTTCCCTTAAATACCCTGTCACCTTAATTAATGACCACGCCCCCAAAAGGTCCGGAATTGCGGTTTCTGGCGGTTCACGTTGATGATGACGTCATGATGTCGACTATTGGCCGTCGCGTCATAAAAGGGGGAGGAGCTAGCGCGGCCGGCGCGAAAACGGCCGAAAATGCCGAAATGCTTGGGCATAGGAGCCCCTTTGGAAGAGAGACTGTCCAGGTGCCTGACCTCCTCAGAGGTTGAAATTACAGGTACCATGACAGTACCCCCCCTTTTAGATACGCCCACCGGGCGGACGGGACCGGGCCGGGAAGGAAACCGAACGTGGAAGGCTCGAAGAAGACGAGGAGCAAGGTCTTCACAAGGAACCCAAGATCTCTCTTCAGGGCCATAACCTTTCCAATCTACGAGGTATTGCAACTTCCCCCTGGAAATACGAGAATCAAGAATGGACCTGACAATATATTCTTCCTGACCATCAACTTGAACTGAAGAAGGAGGTGCAGGGTGTGAAGAAAACCTGTTACAAACAAGAGGTTTCAATAAAGACACATGAAAAGAGTTAGGGATACGTAGAGTAGAAGGCAGGTCCAGCAGATAAGAAACCGGGTTGATCTTCCTCAACACCTTGTAAGGACCTATGTAATGAGGAGCAAACTTCATGGAAGGAACTTTCAAGCGAATGTGTCTGGTACTCAACCAGACCCTATCACCTGGAGAAAAGACAGGGGCGGGCCGTCTACGCCTATCAGCATGCATCTTAAACACCGCGGAGCTACGTGTAAGAATTTGTCGAGTCTGATCCCACAACTTTCTCAGGTTGGCTATATGAACATCAACCGACGGTATACCATGAGAAGGTGATACTGACGGAAGAATAGTAGGGTTAAAGCCATAATTCAAGAAAAAGGGGCTATTATGAGTGGAATCACAAACAAGGTTGTTGTGAGCAAACTCCGCCCAAGGAATCAGACCGACCCAATCGTCCTGGTGTTCAGAAACAAAACAACGTAGATATTGCTCAATTTTCTGGTTAGTGCGTTCGGCTGCCCCGTTAGATTGAGGATGATAGGCAGAAGAAAAATTCAGCTTGATACCCAACTGGGAACAGAAGGATTTCCAAAAACGGGAAACGAATTGGGAACCTCTGTCAGACACAATCTCATTGGGAATACCATGTAAGCGAAAAATCTCCTTAGCAAATATCACGGCCAATTCGGGTGAGGAAGGAAGTTTAGGCAAGGGAATGAAATGAGCCATTTTGGTAAACCTGTCGATAACCGTGAGGATAACTGTGTGTTTATTGGAAACAGGCAAATCAACAATAAAATCCATAGCCAGATTAGCCCAAGGTTTGTTGGGAATGACTAAGGGTTGCAATAGGCCACAAGGGAGTGTCTGTGGTAGTTTATTCCTAACACAGACATCGCAGACCTTGACAAAGTCTTCCACATCCCTCCGTAAACTAGGCCACCAGAAGTCTTTGGAAATCAGATAGCAAGTTTTGTGGATGCCGGGGTGACCGGCAAACTTGCTATCGTGAAAGCATCGAATTATGTCCATTTGGAATTTGGGAGAAACGAAGAACCGTCCCTCAGGGGTACGTTCTGGGGCAAGAGATTGTTGGTTCATTATATCTGCGAGTAAAGGAGAGTGTATTTTGACATTGGTGTTGGCGATAATGTTATGTTTAGGAACAATAGGAGACAATGTGTCTTCCGTGATGGTAATAGGTTCGTGTTGATGGGATAATGCGTCTGCTTTGGTGTTCTTAGAACCAGGTCTGTATGTGAGTACGTAGTTGAAATGTGTAAGAAACATTGACCAACGTGCTTGCCTGGCAGATAATCTTTTGGCCTCTCCAATGTAAGATAAATTTTTGTGATCAGTCAAGATGGTAACCGGGAGAACAGTACCCTCTAACAGATGTCTCCATTCTTTTAATGCCATAATAATAGCTAAGAGTTCTCTGTCACCAATATCATATCTCCTTTCAGTGTGAGATAATTGTTTGGAAAAAAAAACGCATGGGTGTAAAGGTTTATCCAAACTTTGTCTTTGGGACAATACCGCGCCTATACCTGTTTCAGACGCATCAACCTCAAGTAGAAAGGGTAGAGAGGTATCAGGATGGACTAATATAGGTGCTGAAGCAAAAGTCTGTTTGAGCGTTTCAAAAGCAGATAAAGCCTCAGTAGACCACGTTTTGGTATTGGCTCCTTGTTTAGTCATATTAGTGATAGGAGCAATAACAGAGGAGTACCCTTTAATGAAGCGTCTGTAATAATTAGAAAATCCAATAAATCTTTGTATGGCTTTGAGTCCCTTGGGTAAAGGCCAATCTAAAATCGATTTTAGTTTAATCGGGTCCATCATAAACCCGTCCTTGGAAATTACGTAGCCTAAGAAAGTTATCTGGGATTGATCAAAGCTACATTTCTCCAATTTATAATACAATCCATGTTGTAAAAGTTTCCGTAATACCCTTCTGACTTGTCTGTGATGAGAGTCAAGGTCCCTAGAATGTATTAGTATATCATCCAAATATACTATAACGCATTCGTGTTGAAATTCTCTAAGAACCTCATTAATCAAGTCTTGGAAGACGGCCGGGGTATTGCATAACCCAAACGGCATTACTGTATACTCATAATGTCCGTAACGGGTATTGAATGCTGTCATCCATTCGTCTCCCTGTTTAATTCTTACCAAGTTATATGCTCCTCTCAGGTCTAGTTTGGTAAAAATATTGGAGCCCTTCAGTCTATCAAAAAGTTCAGTAATCAAAGGAATGGGGTAAGCATTTCTGATGGTAATCTTGTTCAATCCCCGATAGTCTATGCAAGGACGTAAAGTACCATCTTTCTTTTCTACAAAGAAAAAACCCGCCCCCGCCGGAGATGAAGACTTTCTAATAAATCCTTTGTCTAGATTCTCCTTGATGTATTCCTCTAAAACTATATTTTCTTTAGTAGACAGAGGGTACACCGTACCCCTAGGAGGCATAGTACCAGGCAAGAGTCTAATAGTACAGTCATAAGACCGGTGAGGAGGTAAAGTATCAGCCTTCCTCTTGTCAAATACAGACTTGAGATCCAGATACTGAGATGGTATCTGTAAGTCTGTGGCTTGAGAAGAGTTGGTAGAGGAGTTTACTGGGCAAACAGAAGTGACTCTCAGCAAACATTTCTCCCTACAACCAGTTCCCCAAGAAACGATTTCTCCACTTTCCCAGTCAATCTGGGGGTTATGTCTCTTGAGCCAAGAATATCCTAGAACCACTGGGACAGCCGGGGAGGATATTAACAGGAGGGATATCATCTCCTCGTGGAGGATACCGATGGTCAGTTTAACGGGTTTAGTCTCATGGAATATTACTGGTTCAGACAAAGGTCTACCATCGATGGCCTCAACGGCCAAGGGTGTGTCTCTCAGTTGAGATGGGAGACAATGCTTATTAGCGAAAGCTTGGTCTATAAAGCTTTCCGCTGCTCCAGAGTCTAACAAAGCCATCGTAGATATAGCGCCACTTTCCCAAGCTAAAGAGACAGGAATAAGAAGCCTATGGTCTTTATCATTATACATAGAGGACAATATAGAAACACCCAAGGCCCGTCCTCTAGGGGAACTTAGGTGCGAGCGTTTCCCGGGCGATTAGGGCAATTAAGACGTAGGTGACCTCTCCGTCCGCAGTATAAACAGAGACCCTCCCTTCTTCTGTATTGTCTCTCGGCCTCAGATAGGCGAGTATTGCCTATCTGCATAGGTTCTGGTGGAGTTGGGTTGTAGTCAGGGTTCTGGAAGGAAGGAGCAAGTCTTATAGGTGGTCTACTAGCTCTTTCTCGAGTATTCTGCCTCTGTCTCATGCGTTCATCTATTCTGGAAATAAATGACACTAAATCTTCTAAATTTTCTGGAAGTTCTCTTGTGGCAATCTCATCTAGAATCTCATCAGACAACCCATTCAAAAATACATCCATAAAAGCTTGTTCGTTCCATTTCACCTCTGCCGCCAGGGATCTAAACTCTAGCGCATATTCTACCAGAGTTCTATTCTGTTGTTTAAGGCGTAACAGAGATCTGGCTGCATTAGCCTTCCTTCCTGGGGGATCAAAAGTCCTTCTGAAAGCTGTGACAAACGCATTATAGTTGTAGACCAAAGGGTTATCATTCTCCCAGAGGGGATTGGCCCATCTAAGTGCTTTGTCTATTAGCAGTGTTATAATGAACCCTACTTTAGCCCTGTCAGTAGGATATGCCCGGGGTTGAAGTTCAAAATGTATGCTTATCTGGTTTAAAAAACCTCGACAAGTATCAGGCGAACCCCCATATCGTAACGGGGAAGTGACATGAGAAGATGCGCCTACTGTGGCTACTTCCAAACCAGTACTTAGAGGATGGCTAGCGGTGGAACGTATTTCTTCTGACTGGGTACTGGGACGTGCTAACAAAGATTGCAACGCTAGAGCCATTTGGTCCATTCTATGGTCCATGGCCTCAAATCTGGGGTCAGGAGGACTAGCACCTGCAGGATCCATAAGGCCCTGTCGTAATGTCAGGATCGTGACAGGGATCCAATACGCAGAGTGCGGACAGAAGGAGGTACGTATACCGGACCTTAGAATGGCCGGACTAACGTATAGTCAAGACAAGAATGGTCAAAAGATAAGCCGAGGTCGAGGGAGCCGGAGGACAGGTAAGCGAGGAACAAGCCGAGTCAAAGGAGAGGAGAGAGAAGCAGGACAAAAGTACAAGCCAGGTCAAAACCGAAAAACACAAAGAGAGAAACGCGCTGAGTGACTAGCAAGCTAGAACCACGACAGGGCAATGAGTAGTAGTACAAGCTTCACTTAAATACCCTGTCCCCTTAATTAATGACCACGCCCCCAAAAGGTCCGGAATTGCGGTTTCTGGCGGTTCACGTTGATGATGACGTCATGACGTCGACTATTGGCCGTCGCATCATAAAAGGGGGAGGAGCTAGCGCGGCCGGCGCGAAAACTGCCGAAAATGCCGAAATGCTTGGGCATAGGAGCCCCTTTGGAAGAGAGACTGTCCAGGTGCCTGACCTCCTCAGAGGTTGAAATTACAGGTACCATGACACTTTGTAGTCAGGGAATTTACCAACTGAGCTACCTCACCGACTCAATGGTCTTACAGCTTCCAGGGCTTCTATGATGGAAGTGTCAATGGAAAACCTCTGAGGTGGCGACTTGGTTGTCTCCTTGGACTTCATCAAGTATTACAAACTTGATTTGGCTTTGTCTTCTTCCCATTTTGGGTGTAGTTTATTGGAATCAGTAAACTTAAGTAAATAAACTCTCAGCAGTTTTTGTGGGTCTTGTGTTTTCTTTTCCACCTTCTTTAGGAGCTTGGGTAATACCCACAAATGATGCTGCCATGTTTAGCCAGGATATCTGCCCTTTGTTTTATTAATTAGCCTCAACCTTCTGGCCATGAGTGGGAACAGGGGTGTTTCCACCTCCATTATTTATTTCAAAGTCCCCCAACCGATGTTCCCAGGTAAGGGCACTGCCGAGCAGATGCCTGGCTGGTGGGGGTATGGTGAGATTTAAAATGTCACTTATAATAAGAGACTTATTTATTTACAATTTTTTTTTTTGTAATGTGGCAGCTGGCTAGCAAGAGCTGGCCTGCTGCCACATAATTAACACTTGCAGTGCTGAGGTTCTTAACTATTTGCAATAGCAGCAAGTAAACGAATAGTATGGATTTTAAAATCTGGGCCTATATTTGACATTTCAGGTCAGGATTTCAGCCATCTGATGTGCCTGAATTGCAAAATTTAGACCGTTAAATAGTGGCACACCGGCCAAGAGGACGCAATGTCAGGGTGATTGGCAGGAGGGGAGCACACAGCACAGTAGCATGGCTGAACTTCAGCACCTCTGTTGCAGGCTGTGTGGAGGGGGTGGGGATATAGATCACAGTTCAGCTGGCGCCTAGTGAAGGCTGTACTGATGAAATGGAACTCCACAAAGCTGGACAGCATGCTCCCCATTGACTTGATTGCACAGGGCTGAGATGCAAGTATGTCATTGTGATTGCATGTATGTCTGTGCCTGCATGCCTCTGTATGAATTTGTATGTATGTCTCTGCATGAATTTCTGTATGCCTTTGTCTGTATGATAGTATGGATGTCTCTTTATGCCTATGTCTGTATGTTTCTGTATGAAACAAAAGAAAAGGAATCACACTCAAATCCACTTAATACTGGGTGCACCAAAGCAGGACCAGCAAATCCAAAACACATATAATAAAACCTGGAAAAAAATCACTCGCGGAATTAAAGCCACAGGCAGATTTATTGGATCATTAATATTCATAGGTCATTATCAATCTATACACAAGTATATATACACACACACACACACACACACACACACACACACACATATATACACATAAAAGTGTAATCGATATTAATTATCCAATCATAGGGTCTTACACTAATTTATAATTTTATTTCCTGCCATTCTGTGATACTAGGTAGTGTATTTTATCATCCATACAGTGGCAGGAAATATTTTATTAAGCAGTTTTTGATGTGCCAGTCTAGTTTTGTTGTTTTCATTCATAAATGTCCCGTCCCTGTCTGCTGCTTTTTTATGTATGCCAAACCATTCAGAAGGTCAAGGATAGGTTTTCTATGCATAAGGATGTGGAATTCTCTGCCTGAAGAAGTGGCTTTATCAGTGTTCATACTAATGTTCAAACATCTACTAGATGCATACTTGCAAAAACCGAATATTCAAGGATATAATCTTTCAATGTAGGGTAATAACTGCTTGATCCAAGGATAAATCTGACTGCCATTGTGGGGTCGAGAAGGATTTTTTTTCCCTAGCTTGTTGCAAAATTCTTCAAACTGTGTTTTTTTTTTTTTTTGCCTTCTTTTGGATCAACAGAAGAGCATTTGGCACCTGGGGTGGATCCTGTTTGGCACCCCCTCATACCCCCCACCAGCAAAATTGTTAAAATGTTTTTTTTAAACTTTTATTATTTTGTATTTTCGCAGGTTACAGCAAGCTTGAGGTACCCCAACGGCAATCCTCAGGCGACTCAACATATATATATTACATAAGGGGTGGTCAAGGAGTCATGCATAATTTTTAGATTATAAACGAGTTAGGGAAACTAGTAACATCGTAGCATGGTATTTATTTAACTTTGTTTGCCGCTTATTTTGTTGCAAACCGCAAGGCTTAACATCATATTATTACAGTAAATGCACCACATAGGCGAATTGAGTATCCAAAGCATAAAAGTGCAAGAGTGTTATATATTGCACTTAAACTATTGCGGTTGAGTTATACGTGTATACGAGGTTGCCTTGCGTTTAACTATGTACATCTGTGGTGGCTCTGTATAGCAGGTCAGTCTAGCTGTGCAGCTATGTACTGGGTGGGTGGAATTACGCCGCCAGGTTAGGCTCTTTTGTATGTTTATCCCTTTGCTAGGGCATGGGGCTGGTGGGGGGGAGATCTCTAAATATGTGGTAGCCATATCGGTTACATCGTGAGAGCAGTGTGGGGCCAGCGGGCGCTGATTACGGGGGTCTATGTATATGTGATGTGTGGGATGTTGTACGCTGGGGTGACTAGTGTGCAGCAAAAGCTATAGGTTATAGGTTAAGTTCACATTGCAGACATCAGGTGGGGGCGGCAGTGCTTGAGCCATGGTTGTTCTGCCGCGGAACGAAGGTAGTCGCCTTCTCTGGCTTCCCTCTATGCGGTGTTCCGGTTGTGCTTCGGGTTTCTGCGGGTTTCAGCCTAGCTTGAGATAGTCCCAGTGTGGGTAGGCTCTGTGCCCACTGTAGGTCGATGACTTCATGTCTGGCATTGCCATGTAGGACGGAGAGGGAGTGGGTAGGTCGCCATCTGTACTGTATCCCTTGTTGCGTTAGGAGGGATGTGAAGGGCTTGAGGGACCTCTGCCAGGCCAGTGTCACCCGAGATGTCCGCAAAGAAAGTGAGCGACATTGATTCGAACTGGTATGGCATGTGGTCTCGGACTACTGCCAGTGTCGCCACTCGGTTTCTCCTCTGTTGGAAGCATATGATAAGGTCTCTGGTGGCTGTGCTGGGCGCACTTGCTGGTTTCGGGGCTCTGAAAGTGTCATTCAGCTCTATGTTTTTCGTTTGCCGCGGGTGGAGCAGCGCCGACATGAGCCTGCGCACCAAGTGCAGTAGTTCCTATGTTGGGATATCTTCTTTTATGCCCCGTACCTTAATATTGTTCACGCAGCGCGCGTCTTCCAGGGCTGCAAATCTCCGATCATAGTCCGCATTGCGTTTCTTCAGCCCCTGTATCTCCTGCTGTAAGGATGTGATTTGCACCTTGTGGGTATCGGAGGTGTTTTCCAGGGTGCTCAGCCTTCCTGACAGGCCTTGGATGTCTGTGCGCAGACTGGCCACATCAGAGTGGATGTTAGCCTGCAGGTCTGCCAAAAGTTTCTTCAGCACTTCTGCTGTGACAGGCGCAGTATCAGAGTTCAAGTGTTTCGGCTTAAGTGCCCACCCGGCCGGTAAGTTATACGTTTCTTCCTCCAGTGAGGAGTCCTCTGATAGCTCTGAGAAGGCCTCTGGATAGTCGGCCATCTTGGGCCCAGCAGCTCCCTGAGCTTTCCTCAGCAGCTCTCCAATGTCCAGGCTTTGCCGTTGCCCGTCCGGTTTTTGGTCTTTCGACCCATGCTGTATGCCCCTGCTCATTGGGTGTTTGCAGTGGGTTTTGCTGGGTTTTGTTGCCCAAATCTGGCGTTTTTTAGTGTCTGTTTGCCGGAGCTCTGAGGCCATGCGACCGCTCAGCTCCGTGGTTAAGCTTCGCCCCCTCTTTCTTTTTTAAAAAAAAAACTGTATTGCACAAATTTGTAAACTTTGTAAAACCCCTGTCCTGCCTCCCTTCTACAAACACCTGTAGTGCCCCCTACTACAAAATCCATGCACCCCTCACACATAGTTACAGGCAGACAGTCACACACACAGTTACAGGCAGACAGTCACACACACTTAGTAACAGGCATATACTAACACACAGGAACAGGCAGACAAGCACACACACACTCAGTAACAGGCAGGCAGTCACATACACACAGTCAGACAGGCAGAGAGACATGCAGGCACAAAGACATGCAGGCACACAGACAGGCAGGCACACAGGCAGGCACAAAGACAGGCAGACAGACACACATACAGGCAAGCACGCACACAAACATACAGGCAGGCACACAGTCAGACAGGTAGGCATGCACACAAAGACAGTCAGGCACAAAGACAGTCAGGCACACAAACATACAGGCACACAGGCAGGCAGGTACAGAGACACAGTCAGGCACACAAACGTACAGGCAGGCACACAAACATGCAGGCAGACAGGCAGGCAGACATGCAGGCACACAGGCAGGCAAGCACACAGACAGACAATTACCTCTTTCCATTATGGCTGGAACGGGGGAGTGGAGGCAGTGCAGCTCCTGTAGTCAAGTTGGTTGGGAAGCAGGGATTCCTTCCTGCTTCCCATTTCCTGTGCAGCAGTTACCAGGGGCTTCTAGTAGGTATTAGCCCTGCCTCCATTGCCATTTTAGCCCCACCTCCACCCTGAAATAAGTTCCGCCCCATCCACCCTTCTATTTTTTTTCATAGACCCGGTTGGAGAATAATGAAATCCTCCAACCGGGTACCTGCTCTAGCTCCCCCCTCCTCTGCTGTCTGGCCACATGTGAGCTATGTCGGCCGCACAGCTCGCACACCCCTAAAGCCGGCCCTGGACCACTTAGTATGCCACTGCTAGGGGGGGTGCCATGACCAGGGCGGCCTTATGTGTGAGCTTTGTGGCAGCACAGGGCACCATGGCGGCCCCACAGCTCACACACGCAGCGACAGGCTACCACAGAACTTCAAAACTGCCGCAAGTAAGAAAATTGGAGGCGGGGGCGACAGTGGGGGCGGAGCCAAATGGGTAGCGGGGGCGGAGCTAAGCAGGCCTCCACCCGCTGCTATTACTGCTGAACATCGAGGGGAAGCAGGAAGGAGTCCCTGCTTCCCCAACAACTAGGCACTAGGGACTGAATCTACTCCTACTCCAGCCCAAGCTGACTGTAAGTGAGAGAGAGAGAGAGAGAGAGAGTGTGTGTGACTGTCTGCCTGTAACTTTATGTGAGTGTGTGTGGCTGTCTGTCTTCCTCTGTGTGTGTCCCTCTCTGCCTGTGACTGTGTCACTGCCTGCCTGTAACTTTTTGCCTGTGACTGTGTGTGTGAGTGACTGCCTGTAATTTTGTGTGTGTGTGTGTGTGTGTGTGACTGCCTATGTCAGTGTGTCCCTGTCTGACTGTGTGTGTGTGTGTGTGTGTGTGACTGCCTATGTCAGTGTGTCCCTGTCTGACTGTGATTGTGTGTGTGTGATTGTCTGCCTGTAACTGTGTGTGGCTGTATGCGTGACTGTCTACATGGGACTATGAGTGTGTGACTGTATGTGTAATTGTCTACATGGGACTAGTGTGTGTGTGTGTGTGTCTGTCTGCCTGTGACAGTTTGTGTGTGACTATGTAACAGTTAAACAGGAGTTGGAGCCCAGTTGCCCAGATGGAGGAGCAGTGGGAGGACTGTGGAGGCGCATAAAGTTACACCAACATGACATTGATGTGCACTACTTGTCCGTCTTTATGGAGTTCTAGCAGTAGCTGAAAGGGGGGTGCAGGTTTTTTTTGTTTGTTTGTTTTTAGAAGGGGAGCAGTAGAGGGGTTTTGTAAAAGAGGGCAGGACAGGGGTTATACAAAGCTTACTCATTTGTGCAATATCTGGGGGTTGCCAGACACAGGATCCGCCCCCGGTGCCAAATGCTCTAGTTACGACCCTGAGCAATAGTGGTGCTGGTTCCTTTGATCCACCCTAACTTTTATTTCTATGGCATGAACTTCTAGGCATCAGTTGGGAACGCTGTGGTTCAGACACATATAAAATGAGGGAAGGAAAGTATTTGATCGCCTGCTGAACTGAACGTTTGTCCACTGACAAAAAAATAATCAGTCTATAATTTTAATGGTAGGTGTATTTTAACAGTGAGAGACAGAATGACAAAAGAAATGCATGTCAAAAAAGTTATAAACTGATTTGCATTTCAATGAGTGATATGAGTATTTGATCCCCTATCAATCAGCAAAATTTCTGGCTCCCAGGTGTCTTTTATACAGGTAACGTGCTGAAATTAGAAGCACTCTCTTAGGAGTGCTCCTAAACCCAGCTTGTTACCTGTATAAAAGACACCTGTCCACAGAAGCAATTAATCAGATTCCAAACTCTCCACCATGGCCAAGACCAAAGAGCTGTCCAAGGATGTCAGGGACAAGATTGTAGACCTACACAAGGCTGGAATGGGCCACAAGACCATTGCCAAGCAGCTTGGTGACAAGGTGACAACAGTTGGTGCGATTATTCGCAAATGGAAGAAACACAAAATAACTGTCAGTCTCCCTCGGTCTGGTGCTCCATGCAAGATCTCCCCTCCTGGAGTTTTAGTTATCATGAGAATGGTGAGGAATCAACCCAGAACTAAACGGGAAGATCTTGTTTATGATCTCAAGGCAGCTGGGACCATAGTCACCAAGGAAACAATTGATAACACACCACACCGTGAAGAACTGAAATCCTGCAGTGCCGGCAAGGTCCCCCTGCTCAAGAAAGCAAATGTACAGGCCCATCTGAAGTTTGCCAATGAACATCTGAATGATTCAGAGGAGAACTTGGTGAAAGTGTTGTGGTCAGATGAGACCAAAATCAAGCTCTTTGGCATCAACTCACCGTGTTTGGAGGAGGAGGAATGCTGCATATGACCCCAAGAACACCATCCCCACTGTCAACCATGGAGGTAGAAATATTATGCTTTGAGGGTTTCTGCTAACCTCCTTCCCTCAGCCAGGGCATTGAAAATGGGTCGTGAATGGGTATTCCAGCATGACAATGACCCAAAACACACAGCCAAGGCAACAAAGGATTTGCTCAAAAAGAAGCACAATAAGGTCTTAGAGTGGCCTAAATCCCATAGAAAGTCTGTGGAGGGAGCTGAAGGTTCGAGTTGCCAAAACGTCAGCCTCGAAACCTTAATGACTTGGAAAGGATCTGCAAAGAGGAGTGGGACAAAATCCTTCCTGAGATGTGTGCAAACCTGGTGGCCAACTACAAGAAACGTTTGACCTCTGTGATTGCCAACAAGGGTTTTGCCACCAAGTACTAAGTCGAAGGGGTCAAATACTTATTTCCCTCATTGACGTGCAAATTAATCTATCACTTTTTTAACATGAGATTTTCTGGATTTTTTTTGTTGTTGTTCTGTCTCTCACTGTTAAAGGACCACTCTAGGCACCCAGTCCACTTCAGCTTAATGAAGTGGTCTGGGTGCCAAGTCCTTCAAGGGTTAACCCATTTTTTTTTTTATAAACATAGCAGTTTCAGAGAAAATGTTTATGAATGGGTTAAGCCTTCCCCCAAAGCCTCTAGCGGCTGTCTCAGCGGCTGTCTACTCTCATTGACAACCGCTAGAGGCGCTTGCGTGCTTCTCACTGTGAAAATCAGTGAGAGCACGCAAGCGTCCATAGGAAAGCATTAAAAATTTCCCGACTGGCTGAATGCGTGCGCAGCTATCACCGCGCGTGCGCATTCAGCCGAATGGGCGGAGAGGAGGAAGATCGGAGGAGGAGAGTTCCCCGTCCAGTGCTGGAGAAAGGCAAGTTTTTACCCCTTTCCAGAGCCGGGTGGGAGGGGGACCCTGAGGGTGGGGGCACCCTCAGGGCACTATAGTGCCAGGAAAACGAGTATGTTTTCCTGGCACTATAGTGGTCCTTTAAAATACACCTGCCATTAAAATTATAGACTGATGCAATTTATACGCACACCTCAGTACGACTACATCGGAATGGGGGGAGCTTCATTACACGATGCAATGGGAACAGGACCTGAATGAGGAATTGGAAGGCGTTGAATGGCAGGAAATCTGGGAAGCTGCGGCGACCTCTTCTATTTGTGTTACTTTTCAAGAGCAAGCCTACAAGACTATGTTTAGGTGGTACGCTACTCCGGCAAAGCTTTGTAGGATGCATAAAATGGCTACGGATGTTTGCTGGAGAGGATGCGGCCAGAAGGGAACGTACATACATATGTGGTGGGTCTGTCCAGAGGCACAAAAATTTTGGAACCAGGTCGCCGTTCTACTGGGAAACATCTTTGATAGGGTAGTTAAGCCGGATCCATGGGTGTTCCTTCTGGCCAGGTCTATGGAGAACTGGTCCAGATCGGAACAAAATTTGCTCCATAAGGTGACCCTGGCTGCCAGGAGGGCCCTGGCCCAGGTGTGGCTACAGGGAGAGACTCCCCCTCTTGATGTGGTAATACAAAAGATTAAAGACACTTACCTCATGGACGAGTTGACTGCTCGGGTCCGGGGCACTAGAAAGAAAATGGAAAAAATTTGGGGCCCGTGGATAGAAAGCGGGGTTGGCGATTAGGGGGAAGGGGGACGGGCTCGTCTCCTTCATGCCCCAACATACCTCTGCTGACTCTGGGGGGGATGGCAACTTTATATCTCCATTACTTAGTTGGTCCTTTCGGTCCCCACTGAGGCGCCTACGGTCCATAGTTCTCCTCACGGGCTCGGAGGTCCATCCTTAGGCTTTGCAGGCTTGTGGCTGCACAGCCGACTGGTCGAGCTGGCATCTTTGCAAATTCTTGGAATATCACCAGCATACTCCCTCCCTCCCCTACTCTCCTCTCCTTTTCTACTCTTATGGTGCTTTCCATACGGTTAATCCCTTTTTTTCCACTTCTATTTATCTCTTTTTCTTTTTCCCTTATTTCTCCATCCTGACTGGCTACTGTCCAGCGACCATTTAACTAACAAGAGCCTTTTTGGGTTGAGGCGGGCTGTGGGGCGATTTTTGGTGAATCGCTAGTTAAATGGTACTACACTATTGCTGACCTTACACGTTAGATATGCGTATGATAGTTTGGTTTGACGCCTACTACTTATTAAAGGTTAAGGTGGAATGAAGAAGCGAGCTGCCACATAGTCAGACAGGATTCTGTATATTACTTAATATAAAATAGATTGGAGGCTGCAGTAGACAGATAATAATGGTTGGAGGACATATGTCATACTCAGTGAACATATTTGGTTGTAAGGGCAACTAATCATGTTGTATTTTGATTAATACCGAATATTGTTTGTGATGTTTATCTTCTTATTGCATTGTAATGATTGTTTTGCTGTGGTATCTGATCTTGTTATAAATAAAGAATTAAAAAAAAAAAAAAAAAATTATAGACTGATGGATCAGCCGAGGATCAAATATTTTTTTCCCTCACTGTAGGATAAATACAATTTCTTTACACCTTTTGTTACAGTTTTCTATTAATTTATGGCATGCTTTATGTATTCACTTATCGCACTTTGTTTATTATTTACCAGTGTGTATGATTTAATTGCACTTTTGCACCCTATGTCCTATTACATGCATTTAATAGACAGTTGTGTACTTTGGCCTGGATGGGGTGTTTTTACCCCTTACTGGATATAGCTTTTTTAGTCTGGAGTTCTGACTGTATTGCACTTTATTATTGCACCTATCAATATTTGTGTTTTTGATGCACCTTATAATTGTGATATTGTTGCACCTTGTATATTGAGTACGCACTTTATTTATACGTTCATTGTGTTTTCAAAATATATCTTCTCTCTTTATCTTATATATCTTGTGTAGTCTTTATGATATATATTTTAGACTATATATATTTACATATATTTTAGACTATATACACTGAACAAAGTTATAAATGCAATACTTTTATTTTTGCCCCTATTTTTCATGAGCTGATGGCTGGTCTCAGATGATCTTGGAGGTGAAGATTCTGTATGTGGAGGTCCTTGGCTGCTGTGGTTACATGTGGTCTGCGTTTGTGAGGCCGGTTGAATGTAATTCTCTGAAACGCCTTTGGAGACGGCTTATGATAGAGAAATGAACATTCGATTCAAGGGTAACAGCTCTGGTGGACATTCCTGCAGTCAGCATGCCAATTGCATGCTCCCTCAAAACTTGCAACATCTGTGGCATTGTGCTGTGTGATAAAACTGCACATTTTAGAGTGGCTTTCCTAAGGCACACCTTTGCAATAATCATGCTGTCTAATCAGCATCTTGACATGCCACACCTGTGAGGTGGATGGATTATCTCGGCAAAGGAGAAGTGCTCACTATCACAGATTTAGACAGATTTGTGAACAATATTTGAGAGAAATAGGCCTTTTGTGTACATAGAAAAAGCTTAGATGTTTGAGTTCAGCTCATGGAAAATGGCAAAAACAAGTGTTGCGTTTATAATTTTGTTCAGTGTGTGTGTGTGTGTGTGTGTATATATATATATATATATATTTATATGTTTAATATATTAATCTTGTTCAATATTTTATTATAAAGTGGATTTAGTATTGTATATTTAGCGTTTTTAGCTCTCCTCTGCGTGTTCCTAATTTTGGGATTGGTTTGCAGACACTTTTCTATTTTTTATTATATATATTTTTTTTTATTTTCTATTCATTTACTTTTATATCCTTTTTTCATTTTTACTTTACCTTCTTTTTAGTATTTTTTCTTTACCTATTATTTATTATTTTGTATTTTTAATCCTATTTTATTATTATTATTTTATTTATCGATTATTTAAATTTTTTATCTTTAATTTTTTTAATATTTTTTAAACAACATTCCTTATACTTTATTTTTCTTATACTGATGTGTGGTCTGCGATCCCCTTTTCCTTGGGATTCCATCTGTGTGTTATTTTCTCAGTTCCTTACTGTGTTGTTTCCTTATTTCCTTACTCAGCTTTTGCCCATTATGTACTTTGGGGATGCATACGCGCTTTATTTAGTTGCCAGGTGTGTTTTACCCTGGCCCTGGACACATGCGCACTCTGGCTTTAGACACTTTTTTTTTTTCATCACTGTCTTAGAGTAAACTGTGGTAGGTTAATGAAACCAGGGGGCTACACTTACCTGAACATGCATTAATGGTCATCTCACCTGCCAAGGCCCTTGTCAGGCCCCCTCCCCCTCCTCCCACAGATTGTGTCACTCTATATAAATGAACTTAAAATGAAATCCTCTTTTAACAAAGCACTTCAGAAGATACGATTGCTTGAATTTTAATGAGGGATTCCAAATTTGTATTCATTTGGTATCCAACAGGAATGTGAAGTTTGATCGGTGTAGGCTATCCAGTGGAAGAAGCCAGCAATCATGCAGAGTAGAGAAGAGATGTCCAAGAAGCATGTCCATAATAAAAGCCAGAAGTCAATTCCAGGAGAGCAGAATGGTTTTACGTTGTAGCAGAAGCAGATGAAGTAACACCAGATCTTGCTGTTCAAACGAAGGGGACCACAGAAGTAATTTCTGCAAGAAAAGTTATGGGTTCAAGCAAGGGATTTAGACACATTTACAGTGCATGGAATTACTTATTGCCCACGTTTAAATAGGCAAACAATGCAGCTGTCATAAATTTGCACAAATGAATTTAAAGAACAACACACAGCAATATCAGGATCTCACAGCCCTTCTCCCAGGATGGTTTGCTCAGTTTGGCTGGGCTCTTGGAAGAGTACTGCTTTTTTTCTAAACCCCTTCCATTTAAGAATTATGGAGGCCACTGTGATCTTGGAAACAGTCAATGTAAATTAATTTTTTTGTATTTTTTGAAAAAAATAAAATAAACAAACATTGGGACATGCTTAAAGAAGACGATATATTAACCCCTTCAGGAGCAGACTGTTATTGAACGCTAATTTTGGCCAGTGTTTGTGACTAAGTTGCTACTAAAAAAGACTGAACATACCCCATTTGCAATACCTTGGGTTGTCTTCTTTTGCAAATGGTATGCCATCATGGGGGTAATTCTCATTGCTGGGCTACCATACGCTCTCTAAGGCAACATAACCAACCTGGCAATTTTCAATGTAAAAATATTTGACACTGTAGCTTTCAAAAACACTATAAAACCTGTACATTGGGGGTACTGTTATATTCAGGAGACTTTGCCGAACACAATTATTAGTGTTTCACAACAATTATATCTTCAGTGAAAGTGCCGTTTGTGTGTGTAAAATGCCAAAAAAAATCACTTTCACTAACAATATCATCACTGTGATATGTTTTACTCTTTTGAAACACTAATATTTGTGTTCAGCGAAGTCTCCCGAGTAAAACAGTACCCCCCATGTACAGATTTTATGGTGTCGTAGAAAGTTACAGGGTTAAATACAGTACTAGCAAATTAAATTCTCTAGACTTTCGGCCTAGGTTGTCAGGCAGGTCCCTCAAATTGCAATCAATAAAATTAATTATTTATGTAAAAATATTACATAAATACGCACATAGAATTTAACTATATATGCATGTTTATATATTTGAAGTCTACGTGTATATTTAGGAAATTATTTATGTAATCTTGTATATGGAGATAGAGAGATATAGATATAGATATATATAGATATATATATTTCGTTATATTTTGATTTATTTATATATACATAGATGTATATATAATTTCATTCTAAGTGTATTTTGATATATATATATATATATATATATATATATATATATATAATTTAGAAATATTTTTATTATTTTTACGTTTTTAATTTCAATTTACTTATTTGTATTTTATAATATATATGCAATATATATAGTTATTATATATTTATATATATATATATATATATATATACACGTGTAATTTAATTATAAGTGTATTTTTATATTAATGTATGTATGAATATAAAAATACACTTAATATGATATATATATTTTAATTGATTAACTTTTTTTTTTTTTTTTTTTTACACATTCAGGGAGACTGCACAGGCTGCAGGCAGACTTCCCACACCAGGAGAAACGCCAATCGCCGCCAGGGGAATGACGACGACCGGGTGAGTAAAGATTTCCGTTAAGACGGTTCAGGACCGTCACCAGTCCTCAAGGGGATTTTTCCGATGATGGTACTGAACCGTCAACGGTCGGGAAAGGGTTAAAGATGTAAATTAAGTTTGAGTGAAAAAAACGCTAGTTTTTTTTATACTTCTCACATCAGTCAATTTCCTATTGGCCCAATCTTCCCATACAACCAGTTTTTAACCTTTTTTTATAAATCTTTAAAAAAAAAAAATAAAATGTATGCTAATTAATTTTGGTCATGTGACTGTGATGTCACAAAAGTGTTATTTTTTATTTCACTCTCCTATTTAAGAAGCTACATCGTGTAAACACTTTTGAGAAAGCATACTTTTAGGTGAACCGTGTGTATCGCATATACTGTTTTATTCCTTCTTTTTAACCTTTATTTTGTTTTTTTTTCTTTATAGACCTGAATTTCTGCTGCTGGATCTTTGGGCTACAAATAAACCTAAGCATATTGGATTGAGCAAACCTTGCTTTGCTCTACAGCATGCGAGTAGTTTTTTTAAATTCTTTTTACTGTGTTTTATACTCCATATCTGCAATGTAGTGTGGTTTCATTTCTTTACATGTATATACCTACGGAGAAAGACCTACTACACCTATATCCTGGAGTGGGGATCATACCACTTCATACGCTATATTAGGGCTCCATTACATGTGAGTGCACATTATATATCCACCCCTGCTTTACAGCTCAATATACTACACTATATTAGTATTTTTATCTGTTTTACCACTTATGAGGATACTTTCTACAACTAAGCCTACGTGAGGAATCAGCACTGCACTATATCCTTGGGCGGTGATTATTCTGCCCAGACGTACAAGTTGGAGCTGACTAGAGGCTGCAGAAAGGTGTGAGTTCATATTTTTACTTTACCTATAGTCTAAAAATAAGTTTTGATATACTACACTATTAGTTCCTTCTGTTTCTTTTTTTTTTTTTTTGTGTTTACATATAACCCCATAAGGACTTTCTAGGCGCTACACCTACCTCCTGTTTTTTATATAATTTTTTATTGTATGTAGCCTTCCCCAGGTCTGTGCCTTGAAACAATCCTGCTTCTGATATATGAAGACTATTCCTCTGACTTCATGGCTTGAGTTTACTCTGAAATGCATTTACAGCTGTGAGACATTATATATACAGGTGTCATAGCAAAGGATTTCAACACTTATGTCAATGGGATATTTCAGGTTTTCTTTCTTTCTGAATGCACTGTAAATGATGTGAAAAGGGGCAGAGGTTAAGTGTTATATTGACTATCTCTGCAAACTGCCTTTTCTGGATGCCTGGAATTATGTAAAATCTCTTCAAACACGTTTAACCCCTTAAGGACACATGACGTGTGACATGTCATGATTCCCTTTTAAAACATAGAAACATAGAATGTGACGGCAGATAAGAACCATTCGGCCCATCTAGTCTGCCCAATTTTCTAAATACTTTCATTAGTCCCTAGTCTTCTCTTATAGTTAGGATAGCCTTATGCCTATCCCACGCATGCTTAAACTCCTTTACTGTGTTAACCTCTACCACTTCAGCTGGAAGGCTATTCCATGCATCCACTACCCTCTCAGTAAAGTAATACTTCCTGATATTATTTTTAAACCTTTGTCCCTCTAATTTAAGACTATGTCCTCTTGTTGTGGTAGTTTTTCTTCTTTTAAATATAGTCTCCTCCTTTACTGTGTTGATTCCCTTTATATATTTAAATGTTTCTATCATATCCCCCCTGTCTCGTCTTTCCTCCAAGCTATACATGTTAAGATCCTTTAACCTTTCCTGGTAAGTTTTATCCCGCAATCCATGAACCAGTTTAGTAGCCCTTCTCTGAACCCTCTCTAAGGTATCAATATCCTTCTGAAGATACGATAGAAACATAGAATGTGACGGCAGATAAGAAGTTTGGTTCTTAAGGGGTTAAAGTGGCTTGAAATTCATGTCTCTGTTCTGAGTATTTCAAAAGACAAGGCTTACACTACTAAACTTCGTCAATTCCCACAGATCCCTAAATTATTTTATGTAGGTGGTGCTTTGCACACAGGCAGGAGCTTGTTGTACAAATAAATAATAAAAATAGAAATCTAAATAAATAAAAACTTCTAGTGTTAGAAATAAATATATGTACATTTATGACTTGAGTTTTCTATGGTAAATATTGAGAGGGCAAAAAAAAAAAATGAAATTAGCAGTTTGCTTTAGAAAGAAAATCCAGTTTTCTAAATGTTCAGTGCAGTGTGTGGTAGCAGCAACAGTGGTGGAAGTAGTGGATGAGAAAGACAGAGAGACAGTTAAAGGACCACTCTAGGCACCCAGACCACTTCAGCTTAATGAAGTGGTCTGAGTCCCAGGTCCAGCTAGGGTTAACCCATTTTTTTATAAACATAGCAGTTTCATAGAAACTCATTGTCAGCCGCTAGAGTCGCTTGCGTGATTGTAAATGCTCTCCTATGAGACCTGCTGAATGCGTGCGCAGCTCTTGCCGCGCGTGCGTATTCAGCCGAAAGGGAGGAGAGGAGGAGGATTGAAGGCGGAGAGCTCCCTGCCCGGCGCTGGAGAAAGGTAAGTTTTAACCCCTTTCCTCTCCCCAGAGCCCGGCGGGAGGGGGACCCTGAGGGTGGGGGCACCCTCAGGGCACTATAGTGGTCCTTTAATTTGATTTACAGTTTCATTGTGCTTCAAGTCCACTGCTTGTAAATTGCAATATAGTGTGTAGCAGTTTAGTACATAAGTGAATCATGCACTGAGGGAGGCAGGTGTTGTTGTTTTTTTAAACTCTTCGTAGAGAGAAGAAAATATTGTCCCGAATGTTCAGTCCAGTGTACTGCAGCATCAATCGTAGAGTTGCAGGCAGGGCACAAAAGCCACTTTAAATGTGTGCTGTAAATGTGTGCGAGCGCTGTATGCTGTGTCACGTTTAATCTACAAGTGAAACACAATACCATTAAAGTAGTAGTAAATCCACCAAGCAGCATCCCACTTTTCAACACAAACATCTATTTTGGCTTAATAAAGTTGTTAGTTCATTTATACCAATAGGAAGAAAAACCTGAAGAAGGATACATTACCAATTGTACTATATGACCTGGTACTGTCTTAAGATCTTTTCCTTAGCGTTGAGGACTTCTTACACCTCCACCACCAGAAGTACCACCACTGTAAATACAGGGTGGGCCAAAATTCAGAATAGAGTTTGAGGAGTCAAAACCTTTTTTTTATTACTTTCAATGATATTCCATACAATGAATGCTTAACGTATGGAGAATTGTTTGACTAAGTACGGAAGTGTCACGATACCTAGTGACCCAACACGCGGTGAATATGATAATAGATTTGGTAATGTTTACCGGTCCTTAGAATGCCTGGGTTGTAGGTTATTAGAATAGAGAATGGTCAGGGAAGCCAGAAATCAGGGAAGCAAAAAAAACAAAAGCCGAGTGAGGGAGAACAGAGCGGAGAATAGTCAGGAGAAAGCCGAGATCAAAAATACCAAAGTATACACAGAAATACAACGCACTTTTGGGAACTGTAAACAGTAACCACAACAGGGCAATAATCCATACTCTGAATGTCCTTTTTAAATCTTACGCCTTTGATTGATAGTCACGCCCCCAAAACGATCGAATTGAAATGTTTTGGTGGGCCGTGATGTCACTGGCGTCATGACGTTGCATCATAAAAAGAGGCGGGATTAAAGCGGACAGCGTCGGAATTGTTGGAGACATAAGAAAGACCGTGGGAAGGGTCCCTCTCTCCTCCCTGGACCTCCCCAGGCTGTTTAACAGCCTAGGCAGCGCAAGGTACTGTTACAGGAAGATTAAATTTTTTACATGAGTTCCATTTTGATTGCATTGTTTATACCATTAGCTTAAGGGACACTATAGTCACTAGAACAACTACAGCTTATTGAATTTGTTCTGGTGAGTAGAATCATTACCTTCAGGCTTTTTGCTCTAAACACTGTCTTTTCAGAGAAAATGCAGTGTTTACATTACAGCCTAGTGATAACTTCACTGGCCACTCCTTAGATGGCTGTTAAAGATCCTTCCTGGGTCATGGCTGCCTAAAATGCATCCACACATTCACTGCTGGGGAGCAGGCGCACTGGGGTAGTAGGGGCACTGAGGTAGTAGGGGTTGTAAGTGCGATGGGGTGGTAGGGGCACTCTGATGGTAGAGGCACTGGGGTAAATAGATGGGGAGCATGGACTCCTAGTTTACCTCACACTTACCAGTTCGGGCCACATTTAGCCCTGCTGAATACTAAGCCCCGCCCCGCCGCAGGTGAAGCTCCGCCCAGCCTATGCTAAGCTCCGCCCCAGTCTGGAGTATTGGCAATATCAGTATCTTTATAGGCCGATACTGATATTGCTGAAAATTTAGAATATTGTCTGATAATATCGGCCACACCGATAATTGGTTGATCCCTAGCTAAAATGCTCCAATATAGAACATGAACCCTTCAACACCATCTATAGAAATTCACACTTATGAACAGTGGCGTACACATGACCCATGGGGCCCCGGTGCGAAAATTGATCCGTGGCCCCCCCCCCGCGCTTACTCGGCGCGGGACGGGGCCGCAACACATGGCTGCGACCCCATGACTGCGGTATGTTTCACTGAGGGTTAATCCAGCCTCCGGTGGCTGTCTCATTGACAGCTGCTAGAGGAGCTTCCGCGATTCTCACTGTGAAAATCACAGTGAGAAGACACTGAACGTCCATAGGAACGCATTGAGTAATGCTTTCCTATGGGCGGTTTAAATTCGCGCGTGCCTCTTGCCGCGCATGTGCATTTGGAGCTGAGAGGCGGAGGGATCCCCAGCGCCAAGGGAGTCCGACGCTGGAGAAAGGTAAATGCTGAAGAGACACACACTCTCACGAACAGACGCATACACACTAGCTAACAGACACACACATTTACTGACAGACACACTCAGCGACAGACATACATACACACTCACTTACAAAACATACACTTTCACTGACAAACACACACTCACTAGCAGACAAACACCCAATAACACACACACTAACACACACACTAGCAAACACACACACATTTTTTTTTTTTTTTAAATTTAATCCCCTGGGGTCCAGTGGTGCTGCTGGGCTGGCTGGCTGGCTGGCCGGCTGGTCTGTGCGCGAGTGAGCACTCTCCCCTGTGTGCTTCCTCTTCAGCTCCCTCACGCGCCGCATAGGGATGCCGGCGCTGGAAGATGACGTCATCTTCCGGGTCCGGTATCAGTGCGGTGCGCGAGGGAGCTGAAGAGGAAGCACACAGGGGAGAGTGCTCCCTCGTGCGCCGGCCACCCAGACAGCCAGCCCACCCGCCGGGGTCAGCAGCCGCAACCCCTGCGACCCTGGTATGTACGCCACTGCATATGAACCTGAAATTGTCATGAGTCTTTTACAGCACTGTAACTACACAAAATAGTGTCTAGGTCTAGATTATACATTGCACATATTGATTTACTCAGAAGATGTAACAGAGCACAATTTGGGGGAGTTTATCACAGTGGCACATATGTACAAATGTATGTAAAAAAAAAAAAAAAAAAAAAATTATCCACAAATTTTGACCGAACTTAGGTAACAGAAGGATGCGCTCTAACAGTGGGTGTGGGCGGTGCCGCTGCGGTGATGTCAGCAGCAGGGAGCAGCAAGCAGACCTTCATCAATTGTGAGTGGAGTGTCTGCTTGCTTAAATTCTTTTTAAATGGATACTACCATAAGGGGCTGGGCTGGGGTTTTACAGAAGGGGGTGACTGGGGTTTGTAGAAGAGGGGGCAGGGGATTTGTAGAAGAGGGAATAGGGGTATTCGGTGATAGTTATTAAATGTAGAAGACAAACATATCAACTTCTAAAATTGATACACATCAATTTTTTTTATTTTTTACTCCTTGTATTTTGTGACCTTTAACTACCAAAAATAAACTGGAATACTAGACATATTATGCACTCTGTAAAATAATACACATGAATACATTTATTTTGAATTATTTTTCCTAAGCTGGACATATTATGCACACGTTATTATTGCTAAAACTGTAAATAACTTTTTTTCATAATAAATAAGAATTTATATATGTATATGTGACATCAAACTAAAGCCCCTTCAAAAAACAGTATATTAAATGTGTTGGTGCAATAAATAAAAAAAAATGCAAATTGCGGTTGAACACATCCAATAAAAATTGAAAACTTGCTTGTGTCCTTAAGTGAATGTCCAGCGCTATGGAAGCTATGGGGTTAATGTAATTACAGGTAGAGCAGCCTGGTGTCTATTTCTGTGTTTCCAAAATGACACATTTTATGTTAATTTAAGGCCGTTTTCCCACATGTAGTTGTGCTAGTGATTTATTTTAGTTCATGTCTCTGTAATCCCGCCATCACTGACCGCTCTGCGCTCTATCCCGGTCAGAGCAAACTAAGGAACCCGATACCAGACAGGTGACTGCGGAATACACGGCATGAGCCGTAGGAAGTGGTCACGGTCACTATGGTAACGGTTGCCGGGAGACAGGACGCTTTCCACTACAATAACACCGGGGGCCTTGTCTGGCTGTTTGCTGATACCGGCGGGCGGTGTACTCGTTATAATAGGAGGCCGGGGAGACAGAACGTCCGGACAATCACACTCTGCCAAGGTATCAAACAGGGAGCCAGATAACGTGCTGGGTTGCAGTGTTATAAACTAGGACTGCTCGCAGCATTCATAGAGCGCCGTGTGTATTATATCACATAGGGAAATAAGTAATGACTGGCGTCCAACACGGTGCTTTGCTGAATTATTACTTTATTATTATTATTATTATCACATTCTAACTCATACCGGATTTTATGAAAATGATGTTAACTTAATAAAGTAATTTTTTTAACAGTGAACATATGTTTCTAATTGTGTTTTCCAGGGGTTACCATTCAGAGTCAGTATTACAGCCAGTATTAGAGTCAGTATCAGAGTATTACAGCCAGTATTAGTTAGTATTAAAGTATTACAGCCAGTATTAGTTAGTATTAAAGTATTACAGTCAGTTTTAGAGTCAGTATCAGAGTATTACAGTCAGTGTTAGAGTCAGTATCAGAGTATTGCGGTCAGTATTACAGTTAGTATTAAAGTATTACAGCCAGTATTACAGTTAGTATTAAAGTATTACAGCCAGTGTTAGAGTCAGTATTAAAGTATTACAGTCAGTATTACAGTTAGTATTAAAGTATTACAGTCAGTATTACGGTTAGTATTAAAGTATTACAGTCAGTATTACAGTTAGTATTAAAGTATTACAGGCAGTGTTAGAGTCAGTATTAAAGTATTACAGCCAGTATTACAGTTAGTATTAAAGTATTACAGTCAGTATTACGGTTAGTATTAAAGTATTACAGCCAGTATTTGAGTCAGTATCAGAATATTACAGTCAGTATTACAGTTAGTATTAAAGTATTACAGCCAGTGTTAGTCAGTATCAGAGTATTACAACCAGTGTTAGAGTCAGTATTAAAGTATTACAGTCAGTATTACAGTTAGTATTAAAGTATTACAGCCATTGTTAGAGTCAGTATCAGAGTATTACTGTCAGTGTTAGAGTCAGTATCAAAGTATTATAGCCAGTATTAGAGTCAATATTAAAGTATTACGGTCAGTATTACAGCCAGTGTTATAGTCAGTATCAGAGTATTACAGTCAGTGTTAGAGTCAGTATTAAAGTATTACAGCATTCATAGAGCGCCGTGTGTATTATATCACATAGGGAAATAAGTAATGACTGGCGTCCAACACGGTGCTTTGCTGAATTATTACTTTATTATTATTATTATTATCACATTCTAACTCATACCGGATTTTATGAAAATGATGTTAACTTAATAAAGTAATTTTTTTAACAGTGAACATATGTTTCTAATTGTGTTTTCCAGGGGTTACCATTCAGAGTCAGTATTACAGCCAGTATTAGAGTCAGTATCAGAGTATTACAGCCAGTATTAGTTAGTATTAAAGTATTACAGCCAGTATTAGTTAGTATTAAAGTATTACAGTCAGTTTTAGAGTCAGTATCAGAGTATTACAGTCAGTGTTAGAGTCAGTATCAGAGTATTGCGGTCAGTATTACAGTTAGTATTAAAGTATTACAGCCAGTATTACAGTTAGTATTAAAGTATTACAGCCAGTGTTAGAGTCAGTATTAAAGTATTACAGTCAGTATTACAGTTAGTATTAAAGTATTACAGTCAGTATTACAGTTAGTATTAAAGTATTACAGGCAGTGTTAGAGTCAATATTAAAGTATTACAGCCAGTATTACAGTTAGTATTAAAGTATTACAGTCAGTATTACGGTTAGTATTAAAGTATTACAGCCAGTATTTGAGTCAGTATCAAAGTATTACAGTCAGTATTACAGTTAGTATTAAAGTATTACAGTCAGTATTACGGTTAGTATTAAAGTATTACAGCCAGTATTTGAGTCAGTATCAGAATATTACAGTCAGTATTACAGTTAGTATTAAAGTATTACAGCCAGTGTTAGTCAGTATCAGAGTATTACAACCAGTGTTAGAGTCAGTATTAAAGTATTACAGTCAGTATTACAGTTAGTATTAAAGTATTACAGCCATTGTTAGAGTCAGTATCAGAGTATTACTGTCAGTGTTAGAGTCAGTATCAAAGTATTATAGCCAGTATTAGAGTCAATATTAAAGTATTACGGTCAGTATTACAGCCAGTGTTATAGTCAGTATCAGAGTATTACAGTCAGTGTTAGAGTCAGTATTAAAGTATTACAGCATTCATAGAGCGCCGTGTGTATTATATCACATAGGGAAATAAGTAATGACTGGCGTCCAACACGGTGCTTTGCTGAATTATTACTTTATTATTATTATTATTATCACATTCTAACTCATACCGGATTTTATGAAAATGATGTTAACTTAATAAAGTAATTTTTTTAACAGTGAACATATGTTTCTAATTGTGTTTTCCAGGGGTTACCATTCAGAGTCAGTATTACAGCCAGTATTAGAGTCAGTATCAGAGTATTACAGCCAGTATTAGTTAGTATTAAAGTATTACAGCCAGTATTAGTTAGTATTAAAGTATTACAGTCAGTTTTAGAGTCAGTATCAGAGTATTACAGTCAGTGTTAGAGTCAGTATCAGAGTATTGCGGTCAGTATTACAGTTAGTATTAAAGTATTACAGCCAGTATTACAGTTAGTATTAAAGTATTACAGCCAGTGTTAGAGTCAGTATTAAAGTATTACAGTCAGTATTACAGTTAGTATTAAAGTATTACAGTCAGTATTACAGTTAGTATTAAAGTATTACAGGCAGTGTTAGAGTCAATATTAAAGTATTACAGCCAGTATTACAGTTAGTATTAAAGTATTACAGTCAGTATTACGGTTAGTATTAAAGTATTACAGCCAGTATTTGAGTCAGTATCAGAATATTACAGTCAGTATTACAGTTAGTATTAAAGTATTACAGCCAGTGTTAGTCAGTATCAGAGTATTACAACCAGTGTTAGAGTCAGTATTAAAGTATTACAGTCAGTATTACAGTTAGTATTAAAGTATTACAGCCATTGTTAGAGTCAGTATCAGAGTATTACTGTCAGTGTTAGAGTCAGTATCAAAGTATTATAGCCAGTATTAGAGTCAATATTAAAGTATTACGGTCAGTATTACAGCCAGTGTTATAGTCAGTATCAGAGTATTACAGTCAGTGTTAGAGTCAGTATTAAAGTATTACAGCATTCATAGAGCGCCGTGTGTATTATATCACATAGGGAAATAAGTAATGACTGGCGTCCAACACGGTGCTTTGCTGAATTATTACTTTATTATTATTATTATCACATTCTAACTCATACCGGATTTTATGAAAATGATGTTAACTTAATAAAGTAATTTTTTTAACAGTGAACATATGTTTCTAATTGTGTTTTCCAGGGGTTACCATTCAGAGTCAGTATTACAGCCAGTATTACAGTCAGTATCAGAGTATTACAGCCAGTATTAGAGTCAGTATTAAAGTATTACAGCCAGTGTTAGAGTCAGTATCAGAGTATTACTGTCAATATTAAAGTATTACAGTCAGTGTTAGAGTCAGTATTAAAGTATTACAGCCAGTATTAGTTAGTATTAAAGTATTACAGTCAGTGTTAGAGTCAGTATCAGAGTATTGCGGTCAGTATTACAGTTAGTATTAAAGTATTACAGTCAGTATTACAGTTAATATTAAAGTATTACAGCCAGTATTACAGTTAGTATTAAAGTATTACAGCCAGTATTAGAGTCAGTATTAAAGTATTACAGCCAGTGTTAGAGTCAGTATTAAAGTATTACAGCCAGTATTAGTTAGTATTAAAGTGTTAGAGTCAGTATCAGAGTATTACAGTCAGTGTTAGAGTCAGTATCAGAGTATTGCGGTCAGTATTACAGTTAGTATTAAAGTATTACAGTCAGTATTACAGTTAATATTAAAGTATTACAGCCAGTATTACAGTTAGTATTAAAGTATTACAGCCAGTGTTAGAGTCAGTATTAAAGTATTACAGTCAGTATTACAGTTAGTATTAAAGTACAGCCAGTGTTAGAGTCAGTACAGAGTATTACAGTCAGTATTAGAGTCAGTATTAAAGTATTACAGTTGGTATTAAAGTATTACAGCCAGTGTTAGAGTCAGTACAGAATATTACAGTCAGTATTAAAGTATTACTGCCAGTATTACAGTTAGTATTAAAGTATTACAGCCAGTGTTAGAGTCAGTATCAGAGTATTACAGTCAGTATTAAAGTAATTTCAATTAGTATTAAGGTATTACAGCCAGTGTTAGAGTCAGTATCAGAGTATTACAGGCAGTGTTAGAGTCTGTATCAGAGTATTACAGTCAGTATTAAAGTATTACAGCCAGTATTACAGTTAGTATTAAAGTATTACAGCCAGTGTTAGAGTCAGTATTAAAGTATTACAGCCAGTATTACAGTTAGTATTAAAGTATTACAGCCAGTGTTAGAGTCAATATCAGAGTATTACAGTTAGTATTAAAGTATTGCAGCCAGTATTAGAGTCAGTATAAGAGTATTACAGGCAGTATTACAGTTAGTATTAAAGTATTACAGCCAGTGTTAGTTAGTATTAAAGTATTACAGTCAGTGTTAGAGTCAGTATCAGAGTATTACAGTCAGTGTTAGAGTCAGTATCAGAGTATTGCGGTCAGTATTACAGTTAGTATTAAAGTATTACAGTCAGTATTACAGTTAATATTAAAGTATTACAGCCAGTATTACAGTTAGTATTAAAGTATTACAGCCAGTGTTAGAGTCAGTATTAAAGTATTACAGTCAGTATTACAGTTAGTATTAAAGTATTACAGCCAGTGTTAGAGTCAGTATTAAAGTATTACAGCCAGTATTACAGTTAGTATTAAAGTATTACAGTCAGTATTACGGTTAATATTAAAGTATTATAGCCAGTATTACGGTTAGTATTAAAGTATTACAGCCAGTATTTGAGTCAGTATCAGAATATTACAGTCAGTATTACAGTTAGTATTAAAGTATTACAGCCAGTGTTAGTCAGTATCAGACTATTACAGTCAGTATTAGAGTCAGTATCAGAGTATTACAGTCAGTATTACAGTTAGTATTAAAGTATTACAGCCATTGTTAGAGTCAGTATCAGAGTATTACTGTCAGTGTTAGAGTCAGTATCAAAGTATTATAGTCAGTATTAGAGTCAATATTAAAGTATTACGGTCAGTATTACAGTTAGTATTAAAGTATTACAGCCAGTGTTATAGTCAGTATCAGAGTATTACAGTCAGTGTTAGAGTCAGTATTAAAGTATAACAGTCAGTATTACAGTTAGTATTAAAGTATTAGTCAGTATTACAGTTAATATTAAAGTATTACAGCCAGTATTACAGTTAGTATTAAAGTATTACAGCCAGTGTTAGATTCAGTATTAGAGTATTACAGTCAGTATTAGAGTCAGTATTACAATCAGTATCAGAGTATTACTGTCAGTGTTACAGTCAGTATTAAAGTATTACAGTCAGTATTACAGGTAGTATTAAAATATTACAGTCAGTGTTAGATTCAGTATCAGAGTATTACTGTCAGTGTTGATCAGTATCACAGTATTACTGTCAGTGTTACAGTTAGTATTAAAGTATTACAGCCAGTATTACAGTTAGTATTAAAGTTTTACAGCCAGTGTTAGAGTCAGTATCAGCGTAGTACTGTCAGTATTACAGTTAGTATTAAAGTATTACAGTCAGTATTACGGTTAATATTAAAGTATTATAGCCAGTATTACGGTTAGTATTAAAGTATTACAGCCAGTATTTGAGTCAGTATCAGAGTATTACAGTCAGTATTACAGTTAGTATTAAAGTATTACAGCCAGTGTTAGTCAGTATCAGAGTATTACAACCAGTGTTAGAGTCAGTATTAAAGTATTACAGTCAGTATTACAGTTAGTATTAAAGTATTACAGCCATTGTTAGAGTCAGTATCAGAGTATTACTGTCAGTGTTAGAGTCAGTATCAAAGTATTATAGTCAGTATTAGAGTCAATATTAAAGTATTACGGTCAGTATTACAGTTAGTATTAAAGTATTACAGCCAGTGTTATAGTCAGTATTAGAGTATTACAGTCAGTGTTAGAGTCAGTATTAAAGTATTACAGTCAGTATTACAGTTAGTATTAAAGTATTAGTCAGTATTACAGTTAATATTAAAGTATTACAGCCAGTATTACAGTTAGTATTAAAGTATTACAGCCAGTGTTAGATTCAGTATTAGAGTCAGTATTACAATCAGTATCAGAGTATTACTGTCAGTGTTACAGTCAGTATTAAAGTATTACAGTCAGTATTACAGGTAGTATTAAAATATTACAGTCAGTGTTAGATTCAGTATCAGAGTATTACTGTCAGTGTTGATCAGTATCACAGTATTACTGTCAGTGTTACAGTTAGTATTAAAGTATTACAGCCAGTATTACAGTTAGTATTAAAGTTTTACAGCCAGTGTTATAGTCAGTATCAGAGTAGTACTGTCAGTATTAGTCAGTATTAAAGTATTACAGTTTGTATTACAGTTAGTATTAAAGTATTACAGCCAGTGTTAGAGTCAGTACGGAGTATTACAGTCAGTATTAGAGTCAGTATTAAAGTATTACAGTTAGTATTAAAGTATTACAGCCAGTGTTAGAGTCAGTACAGAGTATTACAGTCAGTATTAGAGTCAGTATTAAAGTATTACTGCCAGTATTACAGTTAGTATTAAAGTATTACAGCCAGTGTTAGAGTCAGTATCAGAGTATTACAGTCAGTATTAAAGTAATTACAATTAGTATTAAAGTATTACAGCCAGTGTTAGAGTCAGTATCAGAGTATTACTGTCAGTGTTAGAGTCAGTATTAGAGTATTACAGTCAGTATTACAGTCAGTATTACAGTTAGTATTAAAGTATTACAGCCAGTGTTATATTCAGTATCAGAGTATTACTGTCAGTGTTAGAGTCAGTATCAGAGTATTACAGTCAGTATTAGAGTCAGTCTGTATTACAGTTAATATAAAAGTATTACAGCCAGTATTACAGTTAGTATTAAAGTATTACAGCCAGTATTACAGTTATAAATTAAAGTAGTACAGTCAGTTTTAGAGTCAGTATCAGAGTATTACAGTCAGTGTTAGAGTCAGTATCAGAGTATTGCGGTCAGTATTACAGTTAGTATTAAAGTATTACAGTCAGTATTACAGTTAATATTAAAGTATTACAGCCAGTATTACAGTTAGTATTAAAGTATTACAGCCAGTGTTAGAGTCAGTATTAAAGTATTACAGTCAGTATTACAGTTAGTATTAAAGTACAGCCAGTGTTAGAGTCAGTACAGAGTATTACAGTCAGTATTAGAGTCAGTATTAAAGTATTACAGTTGGTATTAAAGTATTACAGCCAGTGTTAGAGTCAGTACAGAATATTACAGTCAGTATTAAAGTATTACTGCCAGTATTACAGTTAGTATTAAAGTATTACAGCCAGTGTTAGAGTCAGTATCAGAGTATTACAGTCAGTATTAAAGTAATTTCAATTAGTATTAAGGTATTACAGCCAGTGTTAGAGTCAGTATCAGAGTATTACAGGCAGTGTTAGAGTCTGTATCAGAGTATTACAGTCAGTATTAAAGTATTACAGCCAGTATTACAGTTAGTATTAAAGTATTACAGCCAGTGTTAGAGTCAGTATTAAAGTATTACAGCCAGTATTACAGTTAGTATTAAAGTATTACAGCCAGTGTTAGAGTCAATATCAGAGTATTACAGTTAGTATTAAAGTATTGCAGCCAGTATTAGAGTCAGTATAAGAGTATTACAGGCAGTATTACAGTTAGTATTAAAGTATTACAGCCAGTGTTAGTTAGTATTAAAGTATTACAGTCAGTGTTAGAGTCAGTATCAGAGTATTACAGTCAGTGTTAGAGTCAGTATCAGAGTATTGCGGTCAGTATTACAGTTAGTATTAAAGTATTACAGTCAGTATTACAGTTAATATTAAAGTATTACAGCCAGTATTACAGTTAGTATTAAAGTATTACAGCCAGTGTTAGAGTCAGTATTAAAGTATTACAGTCAGTATTACAGTTAGTATTAAAGTATTACAGCCAGTGTTAGAGTCAGTATTAAAGTATTACAGCCAGTATTACAGTTAGTATTAAAGTATTACAGTCAGTATTACGGTTAATATTAAAGTATTATAGCCAGTATTACGGTTAGTATTAAAGTATTACAGCCAGTATTTGAGTCAGTATCAGAATATTACAGTCAGTATTACAGTTAGTATTAAAGTATTACAGCCAGTGTTAGTCAGTATCAGACTATTACAGTCAGTATTAGAGTCAGTATCAGAGTATTACAGTCAGTATTACAGTTAGTATTAAAGTATTACAGCCATTGTTAGAGTCAGTATCAGAGTATTACTGTCAGTGTTAGAGTCAGTATCAAAGTATTATAGTCAGTATTAGAGTCAATATTAAAGTATTACGGTCAGTATTACAGTTAGTATTAAAGTATTACAGCCAGTGTTATAGTCAGTATCAGAGTATTACAGTCAGTGTTAGAGTCAGTATTAAAGTATAACAGTCAGTATTACAGTTAGTATTAAAGTATTAGTCAGTATTACAGTTAATATTAAAGTATTACAGCCAGTATTACAGTTAGTATTAAAGTATTACAGCCAGTGTTAGATTCAGTATTAGAGTATTACAGTCAGTATTAGAGTCAGTATTACAATCAGTATCAGAGTATTACTGTCAGTGTTACAGTCAGTATTAAAGTATTACAGTCAGTATTACAGGTAGTATTAAAATATTACAGTCAGTGTTAGATTCAGTATCAGAGTATTACTGTCAGTGTTGATCAGTATCACAGTATTACTGTCAGTGTTACAGTTAGTATTAAAGTATTACAGCCAGTATTACAGTTAGTATTAAAGTTTTACAGCCAGTGTTAGAGTCAGTATCAGCGTAGTACTGTCAGTATTACAGTTAGTATTAAAGTATTACAGTCAGTATTACGGTTAATATTAAAGTATTATAGCCAGTATTACGGTTAGTATTAAAGTATTACAGCCAGTATTTGAGTCAGTATCAGAGTATTACAGTCAGTATTACAGTTAGTATTAAAGTATTACAGCCAGTGTTAGTCAGTATCAGAGTATTACAACCAGTGTTAGAGTCAGTATTAAAGTATTACAGTCAGTATTACAGTTAGTATTAAAGTATTACAGCCATTGTTAGAGTCAGTATCAGAGTATTACTGTCAGTGTTAGAGTCAGTATCAAAGTATTATAGTCAGTATTAGAGTCAATATTAAAGTATTACGGTCAGTATTACAGTTAGTATTAAAGTATTACAGCCAGTGTTATAGTCAGTATTAGAGTATTACAGTCAGTGTTAGAGTCAGTATTAAAGTATTACAGTCAGTATTACAGTTAGTATTAAAGTATTAGTCAGTATTACAGTTAATATTAAAGTATTACAGCCAGTATTACAGTTAGTATTAAAGTATTACAGCCAGTGTTAGATTCAGAATTAGAGTCAGTATTACAATCAGTATCAGAGTATTACTGTCAGTGTTACAGTCAGTATTAAAGTATTACAGTCAGTATTACAGGTAGTATTAAAATATTACAGTCAGTGTTAGATTCAGTATCAGAGTATTACTGTCAGTGTTGATCAGTATCACAGTATTACTGTCAGTGTTACAGTTAGTATTAAAGTATTACAGCCAGTATTACAGTTAGTATTAAAGTTTTACAGCCAGTGTTAGAGTCAGTATCAGAGTAGTACTGTCAGTATTAGTCAGTATTAAAGTATTACAGTTTGTATTACAGTTAGTATTAAAGTATTACAGCCAGTGTTAGAGTCAGTACGGAGTATTACTGTCAGTGTTACAGTTAGTATTAAAGTATTACAGCCAGTATTACAGTTAGTATTAAAGTTTTACAGCCAGTGTTAGAGTCAGTATCAGAGTAGTACTGTCAGTATTAGTCAGTATTAAAGTATTACAGTTTGTATTACAGTTAGTATTAAAGTATTACAGCCAGTGTTAGAGTCAGTACAGAGTATTACAGTCAGTATTAGAGTCAGTATTAAAGTATTACTGCCAGTATTACAGTTAGTATTAAAGTATTACAGCCAGTGTTAGAGTCAGTATCAGAGTATTACAGTCAGTATTAAAGTAATTACAATTAGTATTAAAGTATTACAGCCAGTGTTAGAGTCAGTATCAGAGTATTACTGTCAGTGTTGAAGGTACATTGAGTGCGTGGGTGGTACGGTTCGTGTTGAGGTATCGAGTATTGCTGTCGGTGTTAGAGTCAGTATCAAGGTATTTTGATCAGTATTAGAGTCAGTCCTGTATTACGGTTAATATAAAAGTATTGCAGCCAGTATTAAAGTATTACAGCCAGTATTAGTTAGTATTAAAGTGTTAGAGTCAGTATCAGAGTATTACAGTCAGTGTTAGAGTCAGTATCAGAGTATTGCGGTCAGTATTACAGTTAGTATTAAAGTATTACAGTCAGTATTACAGTTAATATTAAAGTATTACAGCCAGTATTACAGTTAGTATTAAAGTATTACAGCCAGTGTTAGAGTCAGTATTAAAGTATTACAGTCAGTATTACAGTTAGTATTAAAGTACAGCCAGTGTTAGAGTCAGTACAGAGTATTACAGTCAGTATTAGAGTCAGTATTAAAGTATTACAGTTGGTATTAAAGTATTACAGCCAGTGTTAGAGTCAGTACAGAATATTACAGTCAGTATTAAAGTATTACTGCCAGTATTACAGTTAGTATTAAAGTATTACAGCCAGTGTTAGAGTCAGTATCAGAGTATTACAGTCAGTATTAAAGTAATTTCAATTAGTATTAAGGTATTACAGCCAGTGTTAGAGTCAGTATCAGAGTATTACAGGCAGTGTTAGAGTCTGTATCAGAGTATTACAGTCAGTATTAAAGTATTACAGCCAGTATTACAGTTAGTATTAAAGTATTACAGCCAGTGTTAGAGTCAGTATTAAAGTATTACAGCCAGTATTACAGTTAGTATTAAAGTATTACAGCCAGTGTTAGAGTCAATATCAGAGTATTACAGTTAGTATTAAAGTATTGCAGCCAGTATTAGAGTCAGTATAAGAGTATTACAGGCAGTATTACAGTTAGTATTAAAGTATTACAGCCAGTGTTAGTCAGTATCAGAGTTTTACAGACAGTGTTAGAGTCAGTATCAGAGTATTACTGTCACTATTAGAGTCAGTCAGTATTACAGTTAATATAAAAGTATTGCAGCCAGTATTACAGTTAGTATTAAAGTATTACAGCCAGTGTTAGAGTCAGTATCAGAGTCTTACTGTCAGTGTTAGAGTCAGTATCAGAGTATTACAGTCAGTCAGTATTACAGTTAATATAAAAGTATTACAGCCAGTATTACAGTTAGTATTAAAGTATTACAGCCAATGTTATAGTCAGTATCAGAGTTTTACAGCCAGTGTTAGAGTCAGTATCAGAGTATTACTGTCAGTGTTAGAGTCAGTATCAGAGTATTATAGTCAGTATTAGAGTCAGTCAGTATTACAGTTAATATAAAAGTATTACAGCCAGTATTACAGTTAGTATTAAAGTATTACAGCCAATGTTAGAGTCAGTATCAGAGTTTTACAGCCTGTGTTAGAGTCAGTATCGGAGTATTAAAGCCAGTATTACAGTCAGTATCAGAGTATTACAGCCAGTATTACAGTCAGTATCAGTCAGTTTCAGAGGCAGAATTATTTATGCATTAACAAATGTTACTGATTGCTTTACTTTTTTGCAGTTTGCGTTAATACATTGCATTAATATCCAAATACTATGCTAATTAGAACTTATCATGTAGGTTTACAAAGTCCTTGGACAAACAGTATAGCAGGTGTCAAGAGTCATAAGATTGCACCTCAATTTTTTAAAGTATTTCCTCTGTATTATAATTTATTATTATTATTATTATTAATACAGCACTAACATACTCTTCAGTGAGGTACAGTACTGTGTTCTTTTTAGGGAAAATATACTTACAGTATGCATACATATATACCCAGGACATACTTGAAAACGAGAGAAATCTCAATGTATCTTTCCTGGTAAAATATTTTATAAATAAATAATCTGTTGCCATTCTTTGAAACATAATTTCTTTATCGTTTTAATATCTCACTATAAGGTGTCCAAATATACATTAGTTTGGTGGTCAGGTGTGCTTGTATGGATGCAAACATTTTAGTGTGCACTAAAATATATTGGATCGTGCCTTATCTTACATCAGTATGTGTTCCAATCTAAAGTATGTATCAGTGGGTCTCATTGCAAAGCTTTCAAAATGGGGCACCATAATTATTTGTGTTTCAACAAATACAATTACCGATAGACTAACTCATTATGATACATTTCTAGAATAGGAATTCTTTTTAAAATAAATGTTATATTTTATTTGGAAGTTTGCCTTCCAGAGGCTTTTAATTGACCCACCATCATAGTACAATTGTAATTATTTAAGCACCAACACTATTCAAGAAGCTTGAATCTCAAGATAAGGTGGTGACATTTGTATACATTATTTAATAAATTCTAGTTGTACTTCAGTGATCCATATATATTTATATAACATTTCAACAAAACATATAAATATGTATACCTTGTCTTTTTTTAAGTTTATTTTCCAGACAGCCTCAAAGACATGCCTCTTCCTGACACAATGTTCTGTGCACAACAAATACATATACCTCCTGAACTGCCTGACATCTTAAAACAGTTCACAAAGGCTGCTATCAGAACCCAGCCTCATGATGTGCTTCAGTGGTCAACTGCGTAAGTTATATTTTGCTACTCTTACCAACCTAAATGTGTCCTGCTCAAGTAAGAACATTTTATAAATGTCAGGAAAGTAAAATGGTTAAAACTCACCAATTTTCAGCGCTGTGCAGGGCTTCTTGTGTCAAGCCTTGCCCCGATCAGCCACAGTAAAGCATTAGATTGTGATAATCTCAGCCAAGCAGGTGAGGCCGAGGTGGAACCAAACGCCACCCTGGCCAATCAGCATCTCTATGAGTAACATTTAGCGCCTCCATGCAGTGTGGGGAGATGCTGAACATCAGTGCTGCACATTGTGCTGTCCCAGGAAGTGCCTCTAGTGACCTTCTGAGTGACTGCCACTAGAGGTGTTAGTAGGCAGTAATGTAAATACTGCTTTTTCTCTTTATTAAAATGCCTGCATGGACATACTTACAAGACATGTTCATGTGACTATAGTATCCCTTTTAGTCCATTATTTATATGGTAATTATGTAGTAATTTATTTCTACAACTACATGTATGGCACATTACAAAATTTTCATAAAAGTTATGGAATTTGCTCAGTTTTATATTTTGTTTGTTTGGTTTTTTTTTTGCTTCAGGAAGTATTCATTTTACAGCTCAAACATTTACCATTAGTTTATTATAATATGCTTTTCTCACTTTCATAGCTCACAATTTGAATTCTAACTGTATCTTGATTAGGTGAAAATACCAAGAGCTCAAAAGGAATCCTATGAATGAAATGTGTTATATCATGTATACTTAAAATATGGGTAATTATTGCAAGTGATCTATTGTTACCATATAACAGCTATTTTAGAGGTACTTAAGCAGGACAGGATATCACGACCTCGCTCCCACACTCACCTACCTCATGCTCCCACGCCACGTCTCTCTCTCACTCCATTAGGATGCAGTTTCGGAGCTCGACCCTCCAGATAGCGTGGTCGGCTCAACCACCCACGCCGATCGCTTATGTTCATATGAACGCCACGTCTGTTCGTGCGAACACAACTTACCAACACAGGAGGCAGAACTCCGTTCGTATGGACACTGGTTACTGAACATGGCAAGAACAGAACCCTGTTCATGAATGTGACAAACGCCCTGTGGTGGTTTGCCACGAGTTTTTGGAGGAGCCTGTTAGCCAGCCTCCTGCCCTAGGATTATGGACCATACAAAATACCCTGCCAACTACTCTGTTCATGTGATTTGGGATTATGTTGTTTGGGAAGCGAACAACCGCATGAACCAGAGACACCCCAGGAGCTTGTTAAGCCCAATTGACACCTTGTTACTAGTTCCACTGCAGTGTTCTAATTGTTCGTCTGGGTCGTATGAACGTCCACAAGGAGACGGCCATCTTGTTCCCGCGAACTCAGCCAGAGGTGTTTGGGCATCAATCTCCTGGAACTAAAATCGGACATGGAAACTCCCGAACACCACTGGACCTCCATCATCTACTGCGTTCGTTCTATACGACTTAGAAGGGCACTGTTCAGAGGAAACGTTCCCACAAACAAAGTGAACATGCTCCAGAGAACTATGGATTCCATTCGGTAGTTGTTTGTTTTTTAAACTACCGAACTTGACCGACCATTAGCACTTATTTCATGGAACTGTGTTGGGCATAGGACCATGTGCACGGTCGGTCAGAATTATGAATTATGACTTCCATGGAAATCCCGAACCCCTGAACCAATCTGGGTGATTTTTGATTTCAGGAGAAGTGTAGCGGTACTTACCCTTTCCAGGGGCCGGCCGGGGTCCTCTGTTCGAGCCGCGCGCGGTCCTGCTGCTGCACGAGCCGCGCGCGGCTCATCCGACGGCTGTGACTGGAAAGCGGTCACGTGTTCCACCTAACTCTAAGAGCGCGCCGCGGGTATCGGGCGCGCTCTTAAAGGGACAGTGGGTGCCTAAATTGGAAAAGGCATCCCATTGGTCCCTGTCATGCCACACTCCCCATACACTTACCTTTTGGGGGCGTGGATGTGACAGGGACCAATCAAATTAGATGTTTAGGTATTTATACTCACCTTCTTCCCTTTGTTCCTTGCCCTATCGTGGTTTCTGTATCAGTTCCCTTTAGCGCTTGTTGTGTTCAGTTGTGTTTCTCCGTATTGACCTTGGCTTTGTTTCTGACTACGTTTTCTCTTTATCCTTCTGTTCTGGTTGTCGGCTTGTTGTTTACTGTGTACCAGACCCCGGCTTGTCCTAGTTTACGCTGTCTCTCTGTGCCCTTGATTTCGGATTGTTCCTGACTCTGTCTCCTCTCATATACGTCGAGTCCGGCCATTCTAAGGTCCGGTAGACGTATCTCTCCTCTCTGTTGTCTTTTGTTTAGCTGAATCCTGCGTGTTGGGGTATATTCTCGTTACAAGAAGTAACGCTTGTGCGGTTTTTATATGTTTTTTTTTTTTTATTGCCTGTTTCTGTACTGAGAGATAATTCAATTATATGTTTATGAGCTCAGGTAATTATCTCTTAGGCACAGGGGAGGGGTATGCTAGATGTTTGCTTGTAACTAGTCTCCTCTCAGGTCCAGGAGGAGGGATTTTGTGTTTTGTGTGGGAGTGTTATGGGCGTGTTTGACTGCGTCTAAATTGTTTAAAAGCAGGCCATCTGGCCAGATTAAAGCATTCCAGCTTGTACTCCCAGAACTATGTGTCGTCTGGTTACTGGGAAAGGAAAGGGCTAATCACTACTCCAGCTTGTTCCAGTGTGGAGGATTCAACAGGGGAAAGTCCTTGTAAGGACTACAGCTCCCAGGACTGAGTGTCATCCAGTGCGAGTGAATAGAGTGAGTTCCCTACTCGGCTCCAGGAGGGTGCGGTTCCAGGGCCCCAGAATGGTAAAGATAATAGGCACTTCATAAACTGTGATAATTCCACTACTTTGAATTTTCAAATCTTGTACTCAAAGATGATAAAGGACATGTGGAAGAAACCTATGATGTAGTCAGTGGTATACCTACCACGGTCGCAGGGGCCTCCTGGATACCCTCTGGGCCAGTGCACAGGAGAGGGAATGGGACACATGGAAGGGCTGTGGGGCATTGGGAATGAGACACATGGGGGATCCTGGGGGAATGAGACACCGGGGGGAATGACGCACCGGGGGTGGGGGGTTTGATACACAATTTTCGAACTGGGACCTGGTAGATTCTAGTTACTCCTCTGGGTGTAGTGTATATATATATATATATATATATATATATATATATATATATATATAAACAAAACACACTATTTACTATGGAAAAACTTACAAAAGGAGAGCATTTCCAAGCCCATAAAAAGATGTCAGGAAGCAAAAAAACCTTTTCTGTAGTAAAGTGCATGTGCAGGACAAAAAAGACTTCCGTCTTTACAGCAAAATATAAAGTCACAATAGCAAAAAAAAAAAAGTAACAAATCTAGACAACCAGACTTCCTCAGGGGGTAAACAGTCGCCAAGTTGACATTTCGTATACAAAAATTGTAATCTTAGAAATACTGTCCTCTTGTATATTACAAGATATTGTTGGTGTGAACACATGCCAGGTGACTGACATCTCCCAGCCAACCACACTCAGAACTCAGGACAATGCAGGCAGAGTGCTGCTGAAGCACTGTCTGCATTGTCCTAGGCCTCTCAGCACAGCTCGCTGGGGATAGTTCCCTGCTGGTCTGCAGCAAAATTCGGATGGCGAGAGTGGAGCTCAAAATTGTAACGGGGCTGCCTAAATTAGAATAGTTAGGAGGTTCAATAATTGTGTATAACAGTATCTTTTTTTCTTCCTAAACCATTACACAAAGTGTTTTAACCCCTTAAGGACCAAACTTCTGGAATAAAAGGGAATCATGACATGTCACACATGTCATGTGTCCTTAAGGGGTGTGACGAAGTGCCCTTCGCCACTTGTGCCTGGAGAGGACTGCTTGCCCGCCTCTTGCCCTGTGACTATGGCCCCTGGTTTGTATTGCCCTTTAAAGACATGATTTGGGCATAATGGATTTGTGTTGTGCTGCTGCTGGCCCTTTAAGAACCATCTGGGGACATACTGTGGAGTTACTGGGTGGCCACCATTTCCTGTATCAGAAGCACATGGTGAGAACAATGGATGGCGGCCATTTTAACTCACAGACACTGTTTGGACTTTTCAACACGGTGCCATCTTGCCAGTATTTGGTGCACAGAGACATCGTGCAGTGGTTTTGGACTATACAGCAGGGGACACATTATAAAGTGATTGTTTTTCATTTAGCCTGTATATGTTCTGCAGAATCTGCATTAAACTGTATTTTCCAAAGTACTGAACGGATCTGGGTGAATTTTGGATATGTGGTTCACCCAGATCCCCCGGTTCCAAGGATATACTTTTTATGGGGTTATTGCATGTTTTGGGGTCCCTGTGTGTATTATGAAACTGTATTATTTCTGGCCAGCAGATAATTGAGTTTTGTGTATTGTAGAAACTCAATTATCTAGCCTGGCCCAGAGGAGGAGTTTTGTGTTGCATAAATTGTGAGTTCTGTGTGCCAGTAAATCAGTCTTGTTCCAGCATTAAGCCTTGGCTCATGTTTGGGGGAAGGGATACCTACACTCTGGGGATTGCTATAATCACTTACTCCCCAGAGGAAGCTCTTGCAATAGCTTGATTTGTTCCTGTTCCTGCTCTCTGGGGAAAGAGAGGTTCACCCACTGGAAGCTGGATCCTGGCCTTGGGTCCAGGGTGGGTGGAAACAGCAGAGACCCCGGCGCAGTTGCATCGCTGGAAGTGGGGTCTGCAGTGCTGATGGTGTCAGTTGGAGTGCTTGGAGTCCTCAGCGAGCACTAGGAGCATCGATTGGCGGAGGTACTCAGTCGGAGTGCCAGCGTTCCGTCACATTTGGTGGCAGTGTGTCAGGAACCAGGAACCAGACAGAGACAGATCTAGATGCAAAAACACCTTTATTTAATAAACAACAAAGAAATCACCAAAAGCAAAGTCCAGGAGGCAAGCAGGGGTCAGTCACCAGAGCGGGTAGTCAGACGAGCCAGGATCAGGAGCACGGAGGTCAGCGGAGTCAGGAACAAGGCCAGAGTCAGGAACCAGGAGCAAACAGGAAACACAGGAACAAGGAGACTTCTGGGGGACAGGAAACCACGCAAGGGCAAGGAGGTTGTGGAATTTGCTGCTTAAATAGGCTGAAGTGATTAGCAGCAGGGTTGATTATTATTCTCAGGTGAGTAACCTTGGCAACATGCTGAAGGAGCTGATAGTTAATTACAGCTGAAACCTCAGACACTGAAAAAGGAAGGGTGGCTGTTTAAAACAGCAAAGAAACCCTGACAGTACCTCCCCCTCAACGACTCCCCCCATTTCTGCTGGTGGGTCCGGGCTTCATGGGGAAGCGAGCGTGATAGGAACGAAGGAGGGATGGTGCATGGACATCAGAGGCTGGAACCCAGGAGCGTTCCTCTGGACCGTACCCTTTCCAGTGCACCAAGTATTGGATCTGTCCTCTGAAGACTCGTGAGTCAATGATGCTGCGTATTTCATATTCCTCATGATTGTCAACCGGAATAGGACGTCGACGTGGTACTGAGGTGGTGTAACGATTACATACCAATGGTTTCAAGAGGGAAACATGGAATACATTAGAAATGCGCATGTTAGCAGGAAGGTCAAGTGCGTAAGCTACAGGGTTAACCCTTCGAAGTATACGAAATGGCCCAGCATATCGGGGTGCCAGTTTTTGTGAGGGAACACGGAGCCGTAGGTTGCGAGAAGACAACCAGACCCTCTCTCCGACTTGATAGGTAGGTGCAGGAAGGCGTCTGCGGTCGGCCTGGAGTTTGTAGTTCTGCATTGCGTGTTGCAAAGAGTTCTGAACCTGCACCCAAGTGGAACGGAGTTCCCTGAGATGTTCCTCCAATGCCGGTATCCCTTGTGGCATGAACGTATCAGGCAATATGGACGGTTGAAAGCCATAGTTCGCCAAGAATGGGGATAGCCGGGAAGAGGCAAACTCCGCCCAGGGTAGCAGATCAGACCAGTTGTTCTGGTGGTCAGAAATGTAGCAACGCAGAAACTGTTCCAGTGTTTGGTTAGCTCGTTCCGCGGCACCATTGGATTGCGGGTGGTAGGCAGAGGAGAAGGAGAGCTGAATTCCCATTTGTGTACAAAAAGCTCTCCAAAATCTGGACACAAACTGGCTACCCCTATCTGAGATTATCACTTTGGGTAACCCATGCAAACGAAAGACCTCCCGAGCAAAAATTGTTGCAAGTTCCTGAGAAGTTGGTAGTTTTTTCAAGGGAATGCAATGCGACATCTTTGAGAATCGATCAACAACCATGAGAATGACTGTATTGCCACGGGAGACCGGAAGATCTACGATAAAATACATGGACAAGTGGGTCCAGGGTCGTTCACCATTAGGTATGGTTTGCAGGAGACCCAATGGAGGGTGTCGTGGGGTTTTATTTTGAGCGCATACAGGACAGGCAGCTACAAAAGCAGTGACATCCGAACGGAGACTAGGCCACCAAAATTGCAGAGAGACGGACCAGATTAATTGGTTTTTGCCTGGATGTCCAGCTGCTTTGGAGTTGTGATAAGTACTTAATAATTTAGTACGGAGATGGATGGGTACAAAACAACAGCCATTAGGTTTCTCTGGAGGAGCATTACTTTGTGCAGCCAGAATCTCCTCGCCTAGGTGTGAGGTGAGGCTAGTACGGATGGTGGCCAGTATATGATCCGGAGGAATCACAGGAGTAGGGGTTATCTCCTCTCTAGATGGAGGGGAGAACTGTTGGGACAAGGCATCAGCCTGAATGTTTTTAGTACCGTAAGAAACCACATAATTGAATCTTGATAGGAAGAGAGCCCATCTAGCTTGCCTGGGGGAAAGTCGCTTAGCTTCGGAAAGATATGTCAGATTCTTGTGGTCTGTGAGGATGAGAATTGGCACTGAAGTATCCTCAAGAAGGTGCCTCCATTCTTTGAGAGCTAATATTATGGCTAGAAGTTCTCTATCACCAATCTGGTAATTGCATTCCGCCGGGTTTAATTTCTTCGAGAAATACCCGCATGGATGCCTGGAGCTCTCTGGGTTAGGACGTTGAGACAGGAGGGCGCCTACTCCTGTCTCAGACGCATCGACTTCAAGAATGAATGGTAAGGCAGGGTTAGGGTGTGCCAGTATAGGAGCAGCAGCAAAGGCGACTTTGAGAGACTCAAAAGGAAGAAATGGCTTCATGTGACCAATGCTGTGGGTCAGCATCTCTCCTGGTCATATCCGTGAGTGGTTTAACCAAGGAGGAAAAGTTGCGTATGAACTTCCGATAATAATTGGCGAAGCCAAGAAAACGCTGTATAGAGCGAAGACCCGTAGGTCGAGGCCATTTTAGTACAGCAGAAAGTTTTTCTGGGTCCATAGAGAATCCAGTATCAGAGATAACATAGCCCAAGAATGTGACCTGTTTGCAATTGAACTCACATTTCTCCAATTTACAGAACAGATTATTTTCTCTAAGTCTCTGTAGAACACTAGAAACGTCTGCGTGGTGGTTCTCGAGAGATGTGGAATGGATAAGAATATCATCAAGATAAACCACCACACATTGCTGCAGCATATCTCGCAGGACGTCATTTATAAATTCCTGGAAAACCGCCGGAGCGTTGCAAAGACCAAAGGGCATTACTAGGTATTCGTAATGCCCGCTCCTGGTGTTAAATGCGGTTTTCCATTCGTGGCCCTCTTTTATCCGGACGAGATTATATGCCCCTCTCAGATCAAGTTTAGTGAAGACCGTTGCTCCCTTGAGGCGGTCAAATAACTCAGTGATCAATGGAATGGGGTAGGCATTCTTAATAGTAATGCGATTGAGACCCCTATAGTCGATACAGGGTCTCAACTCACCACTCTTCTTTTTCACAAAGAAAAAGCCGGCCCCGGCAGGAGAAGATGACTTCCGAATGAATCCCTTTGACAACGCATCAGTAACATACTCCTCCATGGCTCGATTCTCTGCTACAGACAGCGGGTAAACCCGTCCACGGGGAGGATTGGCACCAGGTTGGAGTTCGATACCACAGTCATACGGACGGTGTGGTGGCAGAACGCTAGCTTGACCTTTGTCAAATACATCTTGGAATTCTTGGTACTCAGCGGGTAAGGAAGAGGCAGAAATTGTGCCCAAAACTTTGACCGGTTTCCAGAGACAGGAAAATGTGCATTGCTGGGACCAAGATAATATCTCAGATTTGCGCCAATCAATTGTGGGGTTATGCTTCTGTAGCCAAGGGTATCCTAAAATAAACTGGTAGTAAGGAGAGGAAATGACCTGGAATTGGATCATCTCATGATGTAGAGCCCCTACAGCCAGAGATATGGGTACGGTTTCCTGGGTCACGAGGGCTGGCTGTATAGGTCGGCCATCGATGGCTTCGAAAGCTAGTGGGGAGTTGCGAGGCTGTAAGGGTATAGAGTGCTCTGATGCAAATGCACAATCTATAAACAAGCCTGCGGCCCCAGAATCAAGAAATGCCCGGGTTTTAATGGATGACTCCGGCCAGGAGAGGATAATAGGCACCAAGGTTTTGTCCTTATTTATCTCTGGGTCTGCAGAAAGACCCCCCAAGATCTGCCCCTGACAGTATCTTGGGTACGGGCCCTTTACCGGACGAATCGGGCAAAACTTTAATATGTGACCGTGGTGTCCGCAGTATAGGCACAGGCCCTCCCTCCTCCTAAAGGCTCTCTCCTCGACAGAGAGGCGTGAGAAGCCTAACCGCCTCGGCTCCACACCGACAGAGGACTCAGGGCCAGGAGGCATGGGAGGTGAGGGAGGTTTGGGTGGGCAGGAAAAGCTCGGTGCCAAACCTACTGGAGGCCTCCGCAGGCGCTCCCTGGATGAGGATCTCTCTCGGAGTCTGATGTCAATGAGGGTGACAAATGATATCAGTTCCTCGAGATCTTTAGGTAATTCTCTGCCTGCAATCTCATTTTTCATTACATCGGATAGCCCCTGTGCAAAGGCAGCCACAAGAATCTCGTTATTCCAGCCACCCTCTGCTGCCATGGTACGGAATTCACTGGCATACTCAACAATAGTTTTTGTGCCCTGATTATTAGACATGAGTTGTTTGGCAGTAGGGGTGGAGCGAGCTGGAATATCAAAAACCCTTTTAAAGGACGCAACAAATTCAGGGTAATTGTAAATGATGGGCCTCTCTGCCTCCCAGAGAGGTTTTGCCCAAGCTAGGGCTTTTTCAGACAGCAAAGAAATCATGAACTGGACTTTGTCGCTGTCTGTAGGAAATGCCTGGGGCAGCATTTCAAGGTATCCTTTAACCTGATTTATAAATTCTTTGCACTGAGCTGGGTTGCCCCCAAAATACTGAGGGAGCGGGACAGACCCAGTCATTCCTCTAGCCGCAACAGGTTCAGAGGTTACAACTGGTGCTAGAACAGGAAGTGAGGCAGAGGCGGCCGCAATCGCAGGCTGGCCGGGTTTTGGATTCAGATTGGCATACTGGTCTAAATGGTGGTTCTGCTGGTCCCACCGGGTAAATAGGTTAGGTATAGGTGTATTGCCTGTACCATCTGTATTCATGGCCCTTGCGTAATGTCAGGAACCAGGAACCAGACAGAGACAGATCTAGATGCAAAAACACCTTTATTGAATAAACAACAAAGAAATCACCAAAAGCAAAGTCCAGGAGGCAAGCAGGGGTCAGTCACCAGAGCGGGTAGTCAGACGAGCCAGGATCAGGAGCACGGAGGTCAGCGGAGTCAGGAACAAGGCCAGAGTCAGGAACCAGGAGCAAACAGGAAACACAGGAACAAGGAGACTTCTGGGGGACAGGAAACCACGCAAGGGCAAGGAGGTTCTGGAATTTGCTGCTTAAATAGGCTGAAGTGATTAGCAGCAGGGTTGATTATTATTCTCAGGTGAGTAACCTTGGGCAACATGCTGAAGGAGCTGATAGTTAATTACAGCTGAAACCTCAGACACTGAAAAAGGAAGGGTGGCTGTTTAAAACAGCAAAGAAACCCTGACACAGTGGCGGGATGGCGTCCTAGTGCGAGGACCAGCAGCTCGGAGACACCGGTAACGTGTGGAGTTACGGATTTATAATTGAGGGCAACGCTAGCACTTGTGCAGCGACCCTGGCTTCAGAGGAACTCAAGGGATAGAGCTAGCTACGGGCAGCGTCCCTATCCACAGCAACATGGAAGAGGAGTTTCGCTGGAGGTTGCAGCAGCACTTGGCCCAACAGGACGGGCCTGTATCAGAGGAGTGCATACTGGACTGGAGAGATGTCACTCGTACGGAGATGTGGCACGATGCCCTGGAAAAGGTACAACGGCGGCGGGGAGAGAGCCTTCCCAGTGACGAGCAGCGGTTCCAGGTACTCGAGGCCCTGCGCTCCCCTTTCCTAGGGGAGCAACCCTTGGATGAATGGTTGTTGGAACTCTGGGATTTAATTTGGAAGGAGTTGTGGCTAGATGCAGCTTACCGGGCATTAAAGTGGTACGCCACCCAGCGCAACCCCTCGATGACTAACCACTATCTGCCCGAGGGAGAGGATTATAATGGCCCGGGCTTACTGTGGGAGGCCTATGAGGAGGGCGATGACTTTGGATGCCCCACAGAGTTTCGGTTCTGGGACATCCACAACATCAGGGAAACCCTGCTGGATCTTCCCCGAGCGGACGACCTGGGGCCAGACCTGAGTCATCTGGTCGCAATGGAGTGGGGGCTGGAGCAGAGCTACCGACGCCTGTTCAACTTAGCCCAATCACCGTCCCTCAGCCCAGAGGATTACCTGGACACCCTACCCTCTTCTGTCCAACCAGCCCCAGAGGTGAGCAACCTTATGGAACGGTCCTGGGAAGACCCACAGATGGCAGGTGGAGATGGAACCGAGGTCTCTCCACCTGCCCCACAGGGATGCTGGGTACCCGGCCCAGATCCCCAGCGGCAGTGTATCTCACAGGGAGAGGAGACAACCGGTCTCCCTTCCCAGCAGCAGCCTGAGTTCCAGGAGGAGGTGATGGTAGATCCCTCCCCCATACAGCAACCAGCGTCCTGGGGAGGGGAGGCAACCGGCCTCCCTCTCCTCCACCAACCAGAGGTACCTGAGGTAGTGGACCTCATAGACGTGTCCTGGGGACACACAGAGATGGCAAGCAGAGATGGGACCGAAGTCTCTCTGCCAGCCCTACAGGGATGCTGGGCAGTCAGCCCAGGTCCCCAGCGGCAGTATAATATACAGGGAGAGGAGACAACTGGTCTCTCTCCCCAGCGGCGGCCTGAGTTCCAGGAGGAGGTGATGGTCGATCCCTCCACCTTACAGCAACCAGCGTCCTGGGGAGGGGAGGCAACCGGCCTCCCTCTCCAACAGCAGCCGGAGGTGGGCGACCTCATAGACTTGTCCTGGGGACACACAGAGATGGCAAACGGAGATGGGACCAAAGTCTCTCTGCCTGCCCTAAAGGGATGCTGGGCAGTCAGCCCAGGTCCCCAGCGGCAGTATAATATACAGGGAGAGGAGACAACTGGTCTCTCTCCCCAGCGGCGGCCTGAGTTCCAGGAGGAGGTGATGGTCGATCCCTCCACCTTACAGCAACCAGCGTCCTGGGGAGTGGGGGCAACCAGCCTCCCCCTCCAACAGCAGCCAGAGATACCGGGAGAGGGGGAAGACAAACCTAACCACACTGGCGCAGATGGGACCGCGGTCTCTGTGCCAGTCCTACAGGGAGGCTGGACGGGCGGTCCAGATCCCCAACCAACCCCGCAGGGATGCCAGGAGGAGGAGGTAAGCAAAACTTCCCCTCCCCAGCTACATCCCAACCGGGTCCTGGGGGCAGTGGATGAGCCTGCGATACCCACTGACCCCCTCCCAGCAGAAGAGCTGGCATCTGGGCAGAGCTCTGTTAGCCTCTGCCCCCCCTTTTCCCCTGTATCAGAGCCTGACTTACCACGGGTTACCCCAGTGGAAGAGCTGGCAGCAGGGCAGAGCGCCGCTGGCCTCTGCCCCCCAAGCAACACCAGCAGTTTGCCTAGCTGCACCAGGGAGACCGAGAGTGCTGCGCTGTCCCACTACAAACTTGAACCTACAGGCCAGTACCATTTATTGTGGGGGGATTACTCTGTGTATTTTTCTTTGTGGGTGGGCTGCCCGACTAATCTAGGTACTGACCGGCAGAAGGTCAGGTACCTGTTTAGTCTTCCCCCCAAAGGGAAGATGTGTGACGAAGTGCCCTTCGCCACTTGTGCCTGGAGAGGACTGCTTGCCCTCCTCTTGCCCTGTGACTATGGCCCCTGGTTTGTATTGCCCTTTAAAAACATGATTTGGGCATAATGGATTTGTGTTGTGCTGCTGCTGGCCCTTTAAGAACCATCTGGGGACATACTGTGGAGTTACTGGGTGGCCACCATTTCCTGTATCAGAAGCACATGGTGAGAACAATGGATGGCGGCCATTTTAACTCACAGACACTGTTTGGACTTTTCAACACGGTGCCATCTTGCCAGTATTTGGTGCACAGAGACACAGTGGACTATACAGCAGGGGACACATTATAAAGTGATTGTTTTTCATTTAGCCTGTATATGTTCTGCAGAATCTGCATTAAACTGTATTTTCCAAAGTACTGAACGGATCTGGGTGAATTTTGGATATATGTTCCAAGGATATACTTTTTATGGGGTTATTGCATGTTTTGGGGTCCCTGTGTGTTTTATGAAACTGTATTATTTCTGGCCAGCAGATAATTGAGTTTTGTGTATTGTAGAAACTCAATTATCTAGCCTGGCCCAGAGGAGGAGTTTTGTGTTGCATAAATTGTGAGTTCTGTGTGCCAGTAAATCAGTCTTGTTCCAGCATTAAGCCTTGGCTCATGTTTGGGGGAAGGGATACCTACACTCTGGGGATTGCTATAATCACTTACTCCCCAGAGGAAGCTCTTGCAATAGCTTGATTTGTTCCTGTTCCTGCTCTCTGGGGAAAGAGAGGTTCACCCACTGGAAGCTGGATCCTGGCCTTGGGTCCAGGGTGGGTGGAAACAGCAGAGACCCCGGCGCAGTTGCATCGCTGGAAGTGGGGTCTGCAGTGCTGATGGTGTCGGTTGGAGTGCTTGGAGTCCTCAGCGAGCACTAGGAGCATCGATTGGCGGAGGTACTCAGTCGGAGTGCCAGCGTTCCGTCACAAGGGGTTAATAGCATTTTACTTTAGAGTATAGAATAGGTTTTGAGTTAAAGAGTTGTTTATATTTCATTTAAAGTGTGTATTTTAACTGTTGCAGGTATTTTAACTGTTTAGCCAAAGGAGAACAGTTACCAGTCAAGAGCCGGGTTGAACTACCAGTGGCCACACAAAAAACAGACACGGGCCTAACTCCTGGGCTTCTAACAATTCTTCATAAACAGGTACATAGAAGATTCTTACATTTGATTGAGGTGAAACTCAATACTTATTTTTCATGGAAAAGGGAATGCAATAAAGATTTTATTTCCATGGTTTTATGTTGATCTTCAGTAAACAATATTGTATATTGTCTAGCTCTGCCTTTTTCTGACATATAAACACAATCCTGTATCATGTAGTTAGAATGTATTTTTGTGTCCTCTACATGGAATCACAAATAAGCTTTGTTCTATTGCATACCCAAATAACAGCAATTTATATGATATTTTCAAAATGAATTTCGAATTTAAGGCCAATATAGCTGATCAGGAAGTATAATTGATTTAGAGAATGTTTCCAGATTGGCTGTTTTGGCCTTAAAATTCATTTTGACTTCACTTTCAATTCTCAGTTTAGTGAATAAACTTACATGCCAGTTGATCAGATACTCACAAATGATAGAGGTAAAATGATCACATCCGTGGTATTGTTGAGTAGACAGTGTATGTCAACTGCTAGCATTATTGCATTGTACTTCACTGGACTTTTCCCCATGAGTTAACTTGGATATTATATCTCTTTAGAGGTAATGCTTTACTGGTGAGTTGTAGGAAGGATTTTCTAATTTATTTGCTTGTTTTTTTTTTTTTTTATATTTGTTAGATTGCATAAGGCATTATTTAATACATTGATACTTTAAAAGATTTCTAGTGAAAACGTATTGAACAGCTTACATAGAGGTGGGATGCTTTTTGAGCTCGTCTATGTCTGAATAACAGTACATCCCCTAATTTTGGCGTCAGTTTAGGATCCCTGCATTTTGCAAAGCTCTAACTGTGCCATACACCATGCTATCTCATAATGCATCATAATGAAAAACACCCGATTCCCTGTCCTAGAGTTCTTAGGTTGTTGATAAATCTTCAACTGCCTTGTCTGTCTGATTACAGTCAGAGGAAATGGAGATTGATCACTCTAGAAGGATGATTAGATAGGAGTTGTCAGGCTGGAACTCACACTTCCCCCAAATTGCCTCATAACCAGTGTGGTTAATGATATCATGTTTGGCCTTCTTACTGTAATGTGACCTTCCCCCTATTGAACTTGGCATATTGTACAAGTTTGCTGACTGAAACAACATTGTGTTCCATCGTGTTAGGTGCATCTCTGGCTCTAAAAACACCTGGGGCTTGATCCCAAATCCTCTGTCACTGTTTACAGCCTTGTCAAGCCATTGAGACAATTGAAGGAAAAGCTACCCTAGACAGGGACGCCATCAGGCTGTAAAAAAACTCTCTTTTGTTGTCAACAGTTTAGGTATTAATGGCTGTGTGTTGAGTTATTTTGAGGTGACAGCACATTTACACTGTTACATAGGCTGTGCATTTACTACTTTACATTGTAGCAGAGTGTAATTTCTTCAGTGTTGTCACATGAAAAGATATAATAAAATATTTACAAAAATGTGAGGGGTGTACTCACTTTTGTGAGATACTGTATGTCAGTATGTGTCTGTATGTATGTCAGTATATGTATGTGTCTATGTATGTGTGTATGTAAGTATGTGTATTTTTGAAATTGTATGTCAGTATGTATGTGTGTATTTATATCAGTATATATATGTGTGTATGTGTGTATGTATGTATGTATGTATGTATGTGTGTGTATGTCTGTATGTCCTAATGCATGTGTGTGTTGTGTGTGTCTGTATCTATGTTAGTATGTGTCTGTGTGTCACTATGTATGTCTGTGTGTCTGTATATGTGTGTTTGTTTCAGTATGTGTGTCTGTTAGGATGTATGTATGTATCGTTGTTTGTGTGTATCTGTGTCCTTTTGTATCAGTGCGTGTGTTTGTGTCTGTGTGTGTATTCCTGTGGGGCAGGCCCTGGAGTGGGCTTGGAGGCTGTCCACGGGGGGCCCAGACCTTGAGCTGTGTTAGAAGCCCCAAAATTTCTGATGGCGTCCCTGACCCTAGAGTTCCACAGTGGTACAAATCTTCTGTTTAGAATCTACAGTGCCACTGCAAGGAAATAAAGCACTGGTATTAGTAGGAGGAATTGTAGCATTATTTAGAAATGTAAATGACAAATATCCCATGATGGGATATGGGGATAATGAGCAACACATCTGGGGTTTAACCCCTAAAGCCCCACTAGCATTGTCCATGCACGACTTTAAAAGGGATATATATCTCAATAATACATAAGAAATTACATTTTGCATGGTGCTTAAAATTGCTAAGGAACAGTTAACTTTTTCATGGAACAGTTAAATTCATGTTTAGTAAGGTAAAGATAATGGTTCGAAACACAAAAGCCTATTTGCGGTTGAAGGAAACAGATTTCACCTACGATCTAATTTCCTGTTAATACTATGTTATTGCATACATATATATGCATGGTATCGTCCGACAGTTTTTGCAGGTATACATAATCAATTCATACTTTGGCCCTTTGAATTGAGTTATAGAAAATTTACATAAAATATTGCAAAGTAGTGTAAAATCCCATTTTTATATTACGCAACTTGCTGTTCTGCAATACTATTGCAATAAGGAACCTAGTGCTCTAAAAAATCTTAATTTGTAAATTCTTCCCCCCTCCCCACTTATTTTCAGTTATCCTACAAGATTTTTGTAATTGAAGATGAATTAAAAGAAAAGTGGAATGATCTCAGCTTACCTCAAGAGCAATTGCAATGTATTTTGGCGCTGGATAACTTCGAGAGAGATGTAGAGTGGATGAAATTTCTAGGTCTTGCCTGTAGCACTCTTGGAGGGGTTTGTATACTAATATTGCTATTTATGAAAAAAAAAGAATGTTCTGATGTGCTTTATATATAACATACATAATCTAGCGCACTCAACTTTTAACGCTTTTCAAAGCTCGCAAAATGTTAGTTTCAGAAATAATCTGGATTTAATTACAGTATGTATTGATACATTGTATAATCCATTTCACCCCATTTCTGGCAGGTCCATCCAACGCTCTATTTCATTTGAAATTTCTTTGTGCCCTTAGTTATTAGCAACAAAAACAGAATATGAGAACTGGCAAAAGCTCAGAGAGCCTCAATAACTTGCCCTTTGGTTAGTCCCCACTCATGTTTTAAAAAGGTTTTTGCTCACTTGTGCCATGACAGAGAGAACTAATGCTATTTGCATTTCAGACTGATCCCAACAATTAGGGCAGTCTAGATCTGAAATGCTGAAAAGTTGATCTCTGATCAGTCTGATCTCTCCTTGGGCCAAGAAGCTTTTAACACACATATTAAATATTATATTCCTGAATATTATGCTTTTGCAAGAAATCATCCAGTCGCTGTTTAAAAAATCTGTACAGAGTCTGATAAAATCCTCTTTTCAGGCAGATAGTTCCACATCATTACTCTTCTTACTATAAAGGATCCTGGCCTTTGCCTTAGACTAAATCACCATTTGACCAGTCTACATGGGTGACCTTGTATCCTAAGTATAGTATACATACATATCCTATGTATAGTGCATATACAGGTGTGCTTACAAATTTGCATACCCTTTGAGAATTGGTAATATATGTACCATTTTTCAAGAAAACACGTGTGCAGGCAAAATACATTTCTTTTATTTCTTATGGGATTCATATTCAACTGTAGGTTATAACAAAATGGCACAATCATAAAACAAAACATGGCAACAAAGAAGAAAATGAAATGACCCCTGTTAAAAAGTCTGAATACCCTTAGTTCTTAATACTGTGTATTGCCCCCTTCAGCATCAATGACAGCGTGCAGTCTTTTATAATAGTTGTCTATGAGGCCCCTAATTCTTGCAGGTGGTATTTACTGTATGGGAAGGGAATTCTCCCTTCCCATAAAGTAAAAAATAATTTGGGGTTTTCCTCTGCACTACCCCAACCCCTTTTGTTAGGGAAATTACATGAACATACTGACATTCGTCTTGGCAAAATGCCTCCAGGTCATGCACTACTTTGGTTATCTTGCATGAACCGCATGTTTGAGATTACCCCAAAGAGACTTGATGATATTAAGGTCAGGAGACTGTGATGGCCACTCTAAAACCTTCACCCTTTTCTTCTGTAACCACTGTAACTTGGCCTTGGTCATTGTCATGCTGGAAAGTGCAAAACTGTCCCATGTGTAGCCTTCATGTAGAAGAATGCAAATTGTCTGCCAGTATTTTCTGATAACATGCTGCATTCATCTTGCCATCAATTTTCACAAGATTCCCCATGCCTTTAGAGCTCACACCCCCACCCTCAAAACATCAGTGAGCCACCACCATGCTTCACAGTGGGGATGGTATTCTTTTCACCATAGGCTTTGTTGACCACTCTCCAAGCATAGCACTTATGGTTGTGCCATAAGGAGTGTCAAGGTGTTGTTGGGCATATTGTAACTGAGCTTTTTTGTGGCATTGGTGCAGTAAAGGCTTCCTTCTGGCGACTCGACCATGCAGCTCATTTTTATTCAAGCATGTTGTATTGTGCTCCTTGAAACAACCACACCATCCATTTTCCAGAGTTGCCTGTGTTTCTCCTGAGGTTACTTGTGGGTTTTTCTTTGTATCCTGAACAATTTTTCTGGCAGTTGTGGCTGAAATCTTTCTTGGTCTACCTGACTTTGTCTTGGTATCAAGAGATCCATGGATTTGGATATCTTTTTATATCCTTTTCCATTTTTATAAAGTTTCATTGCCTTGTTACGCAGGTCTTTTGACAGTTCTTTTCTGCTCCCCATGGCTCAATATCTAGCCACCTCAGAGCATCCATGTGAGAGCTAACAAACTCATTGACTATTTATACACAGACACTAATTGCAATTTAAAAAACCACAGAAGTGGGAAATTAACCTTTACTTGCCATTTTAATCTGTGTGTCTGTAACAAGGCCAAACATTCAAGGGTATGTAACGTTTTGATCAGGGCCCATTGGGTGATTTCTGTTATCATTATGATTTAAAAAGGAGCCAAACAACTATGTGATAATAAAAGGCTTCATATGATCATTATCCTTCAATAAAATATATATTTTTTTGCATGATCAGTCATATTTTCAAAATCAATGCCAAAATTTCTAAATTTCTGCATTGTAGGCAAATTGTGAGCACAGCTGTATATATAACCAGCCAATAGTTTGTTTTGGCCTCAGATATATTTGTATAATGTACATTTGTTATCATATCCCCTCTGAGGTGCTGTTGTTCTCTACTAAACAGAATTAAATGTGTTAGCATTTCTTCTTAACTAAAATCTTCCATTCCCAGAGAAGTACCTAATGTTACCCAGGACGGAAATGTATTTTGGAATCCTCCCTTCCCATTAGTAAAAAAAGAATTTGGGGTTTCCCCCTGCACTAACCCAACCCCTTTTATTAGGGAAATTATTTGAACATTAATATACATACACATTCATATTCACACATACTTGTATTCATGTCACACATGCATTCATATACACACACAGACACACATATTGATATACAAACACACACGTTCATATACACTGCCAAACTCATATACACACACATTCATATACACACACAGACTCATATATACACTTAGAATTACATACATACACACACACAAACATAAACACACACATTTGCTTAACTTTTCTTTTCATGTTTTTACCTTGACAAGTAGTGCTGGAGTGGTACCCGATCCCTGGTGTCCACTGGGTGCTGCTAAGATCAGTCTCTATACTGATTGTCCAGTTCCCTTCTGCTGTGTTCTGTTTCCAGGGCTGGAATGGCATCATATCCTGGCTCCAGCAACTGTACATTGTGAGCGAGGGAGCTGGGAAACCAGGGCAGAGTGATCCCAGCAGCTGCCTTGGCGCCAGCACTGCAAGCACAGCTGCAGAGTAGATACCTGCCAAGCAACGTGCCAGTCGGCAGGTAACTGCTTTGGTGGTATTGAGGTGTTCTGTGCACCCTCCTGACATCCATCCTCCTCTTAATATGCCTTTGTCCATTCCACTTATTAATTTTGCAGCCGGCCTCTGCACTTTTTTTGGAACATGTGCCCAAAATGGCACAGTGTATTTATAGTTTGGTTTTACTATTAATTTATAAAGAAGCAAAATTATATTTTTGGCTCAAGAATAAATGCCCCTTTTAGTGCATGATAACACCTTACTGGCCTTAGCAGCTTTCGATGACATTGAACTTTGTTGCCTGGTTTCTTGTCTATAACTATTCCCAATCCTCCTCATGTGTTGCTTTCCCTAACTCACTACTTTTTAAAACAATTTTTTTTGGACACTTAAACTCTATAGATGTTCAAAGGGGAGAGGGATACAGAAAACATGGGTGTGTAATAAGGGTATCACCTCACAATGGTACACTTAAAACATGTCAAGTTCACAAGGAGCGCAGTCAGCATTTGTCATTATAAGGTCAAACTCACAGAGAATTTTCATATTATATATTAAGGACATAATTCAGAATTATATGTACCAAAACACCATAAATCATAATTCTCTCTCCTATTCCTCCACCTCACCCAAAAGGCAAAACTTTTAAGCCACCGCCAGTATTTACAACTGATCTCCATGCTCACTACAGTGACCATGTCTTAGGAAATGTTTTTGTTGGTGTATATATGGCCTATAGCTTTATTGGGCTGTGTAGAGATTTATTTTTAGTATTTCAATGAAAACCCCAATAGTATATATGTTAAAGGCGTAAAAGGTAATTATAAGACTGGTCACCTCAGTAACTGTGTGATGGCCTCCAAAAAAGGTTAAATCCGAGAACAGTTCCACCAGATATGAATCATGGAACCTTCCTCTTGACCACATCCCCAACACGTGGAAGATGCCGTTGGATACAAAGAAAAAGATAAGAGATGATCTTACCACAAGGGAGATCAAATCTTAGATCGTTACCACCCCAAATAAAATAATAATTCATTAGACAGAACTAATAAAATCAAAAATACTTTATTGTATAACACTATGCCATACATACAATATAACATAGAAGACAAATAGTGATTTAATAGTGCAAAATTAGTGAATTATGGTGTTTAAAAAAGGAACCAAAGAATCTTAAATTTTAAATATTTTGATATTTCAACTATTAGACAAAGGGAAACCACAGTGTTAAAATTGAATTTCCAGGTCTAAGTAGATTAGATTAGAGTATATGTTAAAGTTGATTAAGGATATTTAGATACATGTGAAAAAAAGTTGAGAATATTTGATTTTATAGGTAAGAGAGACATTGTATCAAAATTGGAAATTCACACGGATGTTTCTGACAATAACTAATACATCCCTTTAGAATTCGATTTGCAGTGAGTTTACAGCTTGTTTGGGGATTTCCCAGTCACGAACAGAAACCTACCCAGGTTATTTTAAGGGATTTTTTTTATAAATATAGAAAGGTACATGTAACATAGAAATAGTTAATAATGATTTCCAAGTAACTGTGTCATTTTTGAGTCACCCAGTCATTGAGAGGCTAGCGTACTGCCAGAGGGGCCACAATTATGGTACCCAAACGTCCACTTATCTACATCAGATTTAGGAGACATACTTTGAGTCTATATGAATACCATCAAGAAGATAGCACTGTGTTTTGTACTAAAGATTTGAAGTGAGTGGTGCCCAACATAAGTGTGACGAAGTGCCCTTCGCCACTTGTTCTTGAAGAGGAGTAATGGCTAACCTTTTGCCCTGTGATTATGGCCCCTGTGACTTATTGGATTTTAAAACACTTTTTCTGCCCTTTTAAACCCATGGGAAAATGTGCCTCTTCCCCTCCCCCTTTTTCCTGTCCATTGTTCCCTAGCAGGGCGTTGTCCCAGGGACACTGCCAGACCGGTTGAGACTGGCTGCTTTGTCCCTCCTCAATCTCTCATCAGCCCTTGCTATTGTTTGGCCCCATGGCGATCCAACTGTATTCGTGAGATCTGAGCACTTTTCTGACATATTGAACGCTCAGATCCAAGCTATCTGGAGATATGTTGGACATATAGGTTGAACATTGTATCATGGGAGTTAAGTATTTTTGTGTGGTTTTTGTGACAGTTTTTGTTACTGGAGATAATTGGCTTACCACAGCCACTTAAGCCAATTATCTCCAGGATAGAGGAGAAGATAGATCGGCCGCACAGCCCAAATCTGTGGAACTATTTTGGACATGAAAGCCATGCTTGCGGTCGGTCAAATGTGACTTCCACAAAACGTTTGAACCCCTGCTCTGATCTTGGTGATTTTTGGATATGTTATTCACCCAGATCAGGATGTAATTTGTGGGGTTATGTGGCGTTTTGGGGTGTTTTCTGTGTTTTGTGAAAAATGCGTGTTTTCTGCCTGTGGGTAATTGAGTTAGTCCACTGTGTTTGTTAATTATATCACAGGCAGAGGGGAGGGTTTGTGTACATTATCTGGGAGTGCCTAACTGTACAAGAGTGTTTTGATTGGCTTTGTAACTTTGTGTCCTGTGTACCACAAGGTCCACATGGGCGGTAATCTTGTGGGAAAACCTGTATAAAAGAGACAATAAACCCTCAGTTCATTCTGTTCCTGTTTGACCCTCAACAGGTAGTCTTGTCTCGTGATTGGAGGGGAACTGCTATAATCACACTGGGGATTGCTATACTTTGTATACTTCCCTGAGCTCTAATCACTTAGCTCTTTTAAGAGCTGTTCCTGATACACTCTCCTGGAGGAGAGGTCTTTTCCACACAGTCCTGGAGGACAGAGGCTGATCCAGGGTGGAAAGAAGACGGCAAGACTCCAGTTAAGCTACAGCGGTTGTGGAGTCTGCGGTGGTTGTGGTGTCCAGTGCAGTGCTTATGGTCCTCGGCGTCAGCTAGGAAGCGTCCGTCAATGGAGGTGCCCAGTTGGGGTGCCAGGTGATCCGTTACAATAAGTGTCTAATAAATCCACTTACTAAGGGTATCATGAAAGAGTTAAAAACCCTTGTTTTCACTTACCTGACTCCAGCACCAAGGTGAACTCCTCCTGCTATCTCTCCAATAGAAGAAGCTAGTGTGCATGCGCAGTGAATACCAAGTGCGCATTAGGCCTTCCCCCTTTCAAAGCAGTGACTCAATGCATTCTTATTGGCATTTTTTAGACACTGGACATCCTCATGCTGGATGTAGTTTCACAGAGTTAAACCTTGTGAAGCAGCAGGAAGCACCTCTAGTGGTTAGTTAGCTAACACAGTGATGTAATTATTGCAGTTTCTCAGAAACTTCAGTGTTTTACATTACAGGGTTAAACCAGACAGGGGCACTGAACCCAGACCACTTCAATGAGATGAAGTGGTCTGGGTGCCAATAGTGTCTATAGACTACTTAAAGCAACTCCAAGTGGTTTCTGCAGATAGAATTACATTGCGGACATTTGCCTGCCTCTCCTTTTGACCCTGGTATAAATGATCTGTTCACAGTCTTTAGTGCTTCAGCTGTGCACATGCTTGCGTACGACAACATAATCTAAAATGGCAAGCCAAATATCAAATAATTTAAAAGCATTTTCAGAAGATGAAAGGTCACCCACTATAAATACGGTTTCTAATTTCTTAAATATTGACCAAACCAAAGGAACACCTTTACTTACTAACTGGACATTACTAGTAAATGGTGTACTGTGTCCAGTCAAGCCCAATAATAACAAGTTGTGCTGGAGCTTGTTAGCAGGCAATGAGATTGCACTCAAAGACATTTCATTTGGAGCAATATAATGGCTTAAATCCATAATTTTACTGTAAAATAGTTTGGAGGCTTTTGTGCCAGATGTCTGCCCCATTTACAATTATATAGACCTCAATGCCAGCTGAAATGCCTACATTACTAATTTTTCTGAGTAACGTATTCTGTTAATAGTGTAAGCACAGGCAGGGAACCATAGAGTAAATTACTTACTGGAACTATCAATCTTTCTTATTTTACTGTATATCAGAAAATCACTTTACTCCTGTAAAACCAAGCTCTGTCTAATGTGCTAGTCTCAAAGGATCAAGTCTGACATCTATAAGCAATGTTAATATGCTGCATTGTAACAGGACCTTCATAAAGTCCTTTGTCCCAACAATTCCTTTGCTGAAACTCGGGAACTCATTATAGAGGCAAATGCTTCATCAAGGTCAGTAAGAGGAATGTCACCAAATTATCTGATCTAAGTTGTCAAAAGGCATTTTCCAGATGGCTCCTGATAAAACAGATTTCCACAGGTGTATCATGAGCCCCCTGGTATCAGTTAGAGCTGTCAGCATTATATTTAGCTGTTGAAATAGGAGTTTGCAGTTTGTCAGCAGGATACAAGCCATCTTTGATAACCATAAATGAATTTAGAAAGCTATTCATATCTACTCCCGGAGACTTGATACAATCCCAGTGCATTAAATATTGTGATACATAACTGATACCTTCAAGGTTTCTGAAAGCAAACCAGTTTACAGTACTTTGCAATTTCCAATTATTGTGAACATTATTTTCTATATATCCATAAGGATGATAACAATTACATTTAAAATCTCTATTGCATAGTTACACGGGCTGAAAAACGACTTCCATCCATCAAGTTTGGCTTTTTTCATATTCGTTTCTGCAGTTAATAAAAAAAAAAAAAAAAGGCAAACAACCCAGTCTAAAGCACTTTCCAATTTTGCAACAAACAAGGAACAAATTCCATCTCGACCCCAATATGGTAGTCAGATCTGCCATTAGGGTGTGACAATCATGTCTTGGGCCTGGCAGTCTTGAGGAGCCCAGACTGCTCGGGGAGTACATAAAGATCAGGGTGGCTTGTAAGGGGCTCAGCCCCCATACTGTGCATAAGTATTTCTATAGAGCTGCGGGGAAAGGGAGATCAAAGGTGTCCCTCCCCGTGCCACTACATTCTTCCCTGCTTAGAGAGGACACTGCTCACAGTGTATTACAGTGTATTGCCTTTACTATTTTTGTGTCATCCTCAAACACTGGCAAATGAGTTTCAATTCTTTTAAACAACTTTTACAACTCTCTGTACTCTATCTTTAAGCCAATGTTCTCTCCAAGAACAAGAATTTCATCTATACTTCGTTTCATTTAAACCCTAACCTATTTTGTGGAATTGTATCAAATGGCTTTGGAAAATCCAAGGATATTATATCCACTGCAACACCATGATCAATCTATCTATATTAAACTGATCTTCTTTCTTTGTAGTATGCAATTCAGTTATTTTCTGTAATTTGTTTGAAGATATTCCATATATTCCTTCTTTTTTTTCCATCAATAAAGATTTTATGCCAGTTGAATAAAATAAAAACTTGAATATTGACAATCAGAAAATCAGCATGGTTTGTTATAATCAGAACCAGACAAGAATCCCTTTCTAGTGGGTGCTTCTATCAATTGTTACATGTAGGTGTCATTTAACAGGTTCAAAAGTTTTTGATTTCTCTTGGTGATGTACTAGTCCCTCTATCCCAATTTATGTCTTGGTAATTGAAGTGTTACGCAGATGTGCAACTTTTCTAATTTGTTTCCTAAAACAAAGCAGGAAAGCTGCACATTTATTAATCCTCATCAGTGTCAATATTAGGTGGTTTATAACATATGCCAACTAATAATTGATTTCCCCTCTTTTGCCCCAAGCAGACACATAAAGCATCCACAATTTCCCAATTTTTCTTGTCCCATATTACTTGCATAATATGTGGCTTCCACTCATGGTTGACATATAAACATACCCGTCCACCCAGAGGCATAACAAGAAATCACTGAGCCCCAGTGCGAAAACTGCCCTTGGGCCCCCCCATATGTCTCATCCCTCCCACTCCATTCACACGATTAATTCCCTCCCCCATAACCCTTCCATGCATCTCATTCTTCCCTAGCCCCTCAATGAATCTCATTCCCCCCCAGCCCATTCATGCATCTCATTCCCTTCCCCATAGCCCCTCCATGCGTCTCTTTCCTCCCTAGCAACCGCATGTGTCTCATACCTTCCAGCCCCTCCACTTGACTCATTCCCTCCCCCATAACCCCTCATTTCTCCCCCAACCCTTCTGTGGCTCTCAATCCACCCAGCCCCTCCATGCATCTAATTATTCCCTAGCCCCTCCGTGAATCTCATTCCCTTCCCCCATAGCCGCTCCATGCATCTCATTCCTCCCTAGCCCCTCCATGCATCTAATTTCTCTCCCAGACCCCCCATGTGTGTTATTCCCAAGCCCCTCCTCCCCCCCCCCGTGACTGTGATATGGCCCAGAAGGTATGCAGGCCACCCACAGTCCCAGAGGTCATGGCTGCGGCCGGATCCTCTGGAGTGATTGGCCTTGTCGACCCCTGCAGCCATGGTAGGTCCCAAAACTTCCACCTTTCCTATTTTTTTTTCTATTCTTTCTAAATGACATGTGACCATTTAAGTTAACTGCTCTGTAGTGTTTCATATCTCAATTATGCCTATTATGACATGTTGTTTAGTGTATACTGTTGCCTGTAGTTCCCCTTTTTTGTTATTTAGGCTTCTTATATTAGCATGCATACATTTAATATTGTCTTGAGCCACTTGTACTGTATGTAAATTTGTATTGCATAATTCTTCTGTTCTGATCTCCACTCCCTTGCCCTAGCTAAATCCCATTGTCTTTCTGTTCTATCCTAACTTTGTAGACTTCAATGTTCCTCTCTCTTAGCACTAGTTAACAAACTCCTCCCATCTTCTGGCACACTGTCCCCGGCAGAGCTGGGGAGAGAAATAGAGAGCTAGAGAGAGACTGCAATAGTAAGGAATACCTATACATGCGTCATTAATGCTGCAGTAATTTCCAGGACTATGGCCTTATCCTCTATTTTTAACCCCTTATTGACCGCACCGTTTTTACATTTTCCTACTATTAAGGACCAGGGCTGTTTTTACATTTCTACAGTGTTTGTGTTTAGCTGTATTTTCCTCTTACTCATTGACTGTACCCAAACATTGCTGTTTCAAAATATATATTTTTTTAAATGTATCAATAGTGACATTGTAACACTGTTATCTGTCATAAATCTCTGAATCACACCTCACGTGTACATATATTTTTTTAAAGGGACACTATAGTCACCTAGACAACTTCAGCTCAATGAAGTGATCTGGGTGCCAGGTCCCTCAGGTTTTAACCCTTCAGATGCAAACATAGCAGTTTCAGAGAAACTGCTATGTTTGCATTTGGGGTTAAGCCAGCCTCTAGTGGCTGTCTTCCGGACAGCTACTAGAGGCGCATCTGCGACGCTGGAGGCATATTATGCCTCCATCTCGCAGAGCGTCCATAGGAAAGCATGCTTTCCTATGGACACTTTGAATGCGCGCGCGGGACTTGCCGCGCATGCGCATTCGGCTCCACTGACGTTGAACGGGGGAGCAGACGTCGGCAGGGGAGGAGAGGAATAAGGAATAAGGTAAGCTGCTGAAGGGGTTTTAACCCTCAGGGCACTATAGTGTCAGGAAAACCGCTTTGTTTTCCTGACACTATAGTGATCCTTTAAAGTAGACAACCCAGGATATTCAATATGTGGTATGTCCAGTCTTTTTAAGTAACCACTTAGTCACAAACATTGGCCAAAGTTAGCATTTATATTAGCATTTATATTTGTTTGTGTGTTAAAAATGCAAAAAAAAAAATGAACGCTAACTATGGCCAGTGTTTGTGACTAAATGGCTATCAAAAAATAATGAACACACCCCATTTGCAATACCTTGGGTTTTCTTCTTTTGCAAATGGTATGCCATCATCGGGGTAATTCTCATTCCTGGGCTACCATGCACTCTCAAAGGCAACATAACCAATCTGGCAAATTTCAATGTGAAAAAACGGAAAATCAAGCCATATATTTTACCCCGTAACTTTCAAAAATACTATAAAACCTGTACATGGGGGGTTACTGTTATACTCTGGAAACTTCGCTGAACACAAATATTAGTGTTTCAAAACAGTAAAACGTATCATAACAATGATATCATCAGTGAAAGTGCTGTATGTGTGTTTGAAGAATTCAAAATTCCACTTTCACTGACAATATCATCGCTGTGATATGTTTTACTGTTTTGAAACACTAATATTTGTGTTTAGCAAAGTATCTCGAGTAAAACAGTACCCACCATGTGCAGGTTTTAGGGTGTAATAGAAAGTTACAGGGTTAAATATAGTGCTAGCAAATTAAATTATCTGGACTTTCGGCCTGGGTTGTCAGACAGGTCCCTCAAATTGCAATCAATAAAATTATTTAATTATATAAAAATATTACATAAATGTGCACGTAGAATTTAAATCTAGATACATATTTATATATTTGAAGTCTAAGTGTATATTTATGAAATTATCTATGTAATTATGTATATGGATATACACCCTGTTCCAAATTATTATGCAAATTGTATTTAAGTGTCACAAAGATAAAATATTTTGTTTTTCAGTTTAACTCATGGATGGCATTGTGTCTCAGGGCTCTTTTGATCACTAAAAACAATCCCAGACACCTGTGATAATTAGATTGCCAGGTGAGCCCAATTTAAGGAAAAACTACTAAAGGAGGGTGTTCCACATTATTAAGCAGAGCACCATTTTCATGCAATATGGGGAAGAAAAAAGATCTCTCTGCTGCCGAAAAGAGTGAAATAGTTCAATGCCTTGGATGAGGTATGAAAACATTACATATTTCACAAAAACTTAAGCGTGATCATCGCACTATTAAGAGATTTGTGGCTGATTCAGAGCACAGATGGGTCCGTGCAGATAAAGGCACATTGAGGAAGATTTCTGCCAGATGCATGCATCGGATCAAGAGAGCAGCTGCTAAAATTACATAGCAGCAAACAGATATTTGAAGCTGCTGGTTCCTCTGGAGTCCCACGGACATTAAGGTGTAGAGTCCTCCAGAGTCTTGCAACTGTGCATAAACCTTCTATTCGGCCACCACTAACCAATGCTCACAAGCAGAAACGGCTGCATTGGGCAGAAAAATACATGAAGACTAAGTTTCAAACAGTCCTGTTCACTGATGAGTGCCGTGCAACCCGGGATGGTCCAGATGGATGGAGTAGTGGATGGTTGGTGGACGGCCACCCTGTTCCAACAAGGCTGCGACGTCAGCAAGTCGGTGGTGGAGTCATGTTTCGGGCCGGAATCATGGGAAGAGAGCTGGTCGGCCCCTTTAGGGTCCCCGAAGGTGTAAAGATGACCTCTGCAAAGTATGTGGAGTTTCTGACTGACCACTTTCTTCCCTGGTACAGAAGGAAGAACTATGCTTTCCGTAATAAAATCATCTTCATGCATGACAATGCACCCTCTCATGCTGCAAAGAATACCTCTGCATCAATGGCTGCTATGGGGATAAAAGGAGAGAAAGTCATGGTGTGACCTCCATCCTCACCTGACCTCAATACTATTGAGAACCTTTGGAGCATCCTCAAGCAAAAGATCTATGAGGGTGGTAGGCAGTTTACATCCAAACAGCAGCTCTGGGTGGCTATTCTGACATCTTGCAAACAAATTTAAGCAGAAACTGTCCAAAAACAGTTCAATGGATGCAAGACTTGTGAAGCTGCTATCAAATAAGGGGTCCTATGTTAAAATGTAACGTGACCTGTTAAAATGTTTAAAAAGTTAAAATGTTGTTATAAGTTTGATTGAAATAGTTTTTGATTTCAGTAAATATGCTGAAAACACAACAAATGACAATTTTCAGTTCTTTACAACCTATAAAGTGTTTTGAAACTTACTGTGTGTAATAATTTGGAACAGTGCATTGTAAGTTTTTTATGTTTAAAAAAAATACTGTTATCATTAGGAGGTTTGTTCAATAAAATTTGAATTGTACTCTTAATAGATGATAACATGAGAATTATGCTGACTGTTATTTACAGAAATTATTTAGGTAAATTAGAGAAATATCATTTGCATAATAATTTGGAACAGGGTGTATATATATATATATATTTCGTATTATTTTTATTTATTTAATATAAATATATATTTATATATCATTTCATTTTAAGTGTATTTTGATATATATATATATTTATTTATATAAAAATACAGTTAGAATAAAGTTACATATATATATATATATATATAGTTTTTACATATATACGTGTGTAATTTAATTCTAAGTGTATTTTTATATTAATATATGTATATGTCAATATAAAAATACACTTAGTATGACATTATATATTTTTATATATATATATATTATTTAGATATAATATATGTATATATATATTTTTATTTTTATGTATATATATTTACTAACATTTTACCATTTTACATATGCAGGGGGACTGCCTGTCAGTTCAGGCAGCCCCCCTGGAGGCAGCACTATGGACGCCTATTGCGGCCATGTTACCGCTCTTTCAGAGCGATCACATGGCCCATGGTGGCCTAATTTGCTAATGGGCAAAAAAGGAGGAAAACCGTATCATAACAATAACAAGTATAAGTAAGAAGGACTGCGAGGACGTACTAGGTATATCCGCAGTTGTTAACAACCATTTTGTCGGACGTACCTAGTACGTCCTCGGTCCTTAAAGGGTTAAATCTAGATCTATGGTGGGCTATAATAGGAATCCAACCCTGAGGAGTATGCTGTTCACACAGACAAATGGATAAATGGTTCTTCCTTTTTTTTGGCTTATATCCTTCTCCTATGTGTAGGGGTTACCCCAATCCTGACAGTAGAGCACGAATTTCATGAACTGACATGTGGCATCCTCTAACTATGCAATGTGTAAATAACTGAGCTCTTCAGGACCACCAATTGTATTGCCAATGTTTGTCTGTGGAGATGTATGTCCTGAATTTTGTGCAATTGTTTGCAATGTGTGATACTGAAACTCCTGAACTCAATAATTATTAAGATTGGCCCTATAATGTATATTATGTAAAACAGCCTGACAAGTTGCAAGTGTGCATTTGTTGGTATATTTCCTGAATTATAACGCAAGACATCTGAGTTAGTATGATGAAGCCTATTCCCACAATACTGTGGAGGTCAACACTATTTTGTCCTTTTGTTCTCTCATATAGAGTATAACTTCTGCTTTGAAGCATGCCTGTGAAATTCTTACACAAGATCCAGAAGGTGGTGCTGCTCGCATTCCTTTTACGACATTCACTTTCCTGTACAAGTATTTGGCTAAAATTGATGGGGACATTTCAGACACAGTAGTAGAGAATGCACTTTGTGCTCTGCAGACAGAAGCGTAAGTACAATGTGTAACGTGTAAGAGAATAAGTGTGACATTTAGTATTCTATACAGGTTTAATAGGGGATTCTTGAGAATATTTTCACTGCCTCTCTATATTTCTCAATATTGTTATATGAGGGTTATAATGGATTATGGAACTAACCATGCTATGCAAATCATATGAACCTACTTCCATTTACAAACTGTATATTATATAAAGTGTATATCTTACCACTAGAAGACATCTTATACATAAATATATTAGGATCAGACTAATTAACCAACAGGAACCTTTGACTTATGCCAGTTTTACAAATATCCTGATGTATAATATTAATATTTCCCAAATTTAGGGTTTAATGATCTTGTCATAATCTGGGTTATTCACTGAAGTGAGAATTTTTGGAAATTCAAGCAGGGTTATTTACTGAACTGACAATTCAAAAAAATATTTAATTTTAATCCTCACTTAGTGAATAACATGAAAGTGAATATCAAATTAAAGATCAATGTAGTCAAACTACAATTTTTTGGCGTAAAATTTTAAATTTACTTTGAATTCCTTAAAATTCTCAGTTTAGTGAATGCAAGTGATACCAACAAGCTGCAAATCGTTAAAATGGGTATTGTTAACATTAACAAGTAGCAGCTCTATCCATACTACAAAATCATACCAATTGTCTATCTCAAAATATATCAACAAATAATTAATAAAGAAAGCAAAGACCAGAGACATGAATTGCAAAATATGTTTATTTAAGTAAGGTGTATGTATCATTAAAATAAACAATCTGTGTAACAGGAATTAAAAGAACACTCCAAACCAAAGCACTTCTCATTGGGACATAACAAATTGTGGAAGCACTTATCATTACATTGTACAAAAACACATGACAAAATCAAAAACACATGACGGTGCAAAGTAGAAATACTTTTTATCATTGGCTTGTACTTAGACAAAAAGTATATATATAATGAGAGATATTTTCTAATGAATTTCTGCAACTAATCTTCGTTAAACTAAACCGCAAAAACCATTCACTCAAGTAACTTATTTAAAGCTTTCAAGTGTTCATAACTCAGATTTGACATTCAGTGGCACCCATCTTCTTAAGGTTAGAGAAGGGTTAAGATCAGAGTTGGATTATATAGCATGTTTTGTGTTAGAAGGATTAAAAGCTTGAGGGGATATATTGGTTATAAGAAGTGTTAAGAATTATTGTTTGTATTTGGTACATTGTTTTATTTTTTACAGTATTTAAATCTAGGATTGAGGTAAATGGCTTTGTTTAATGTTTTGGCTTTCAGTGCTTAAAAACTCTATGGTAATTGTTTGTTTAAGTTTTGGGAGGGGTTCAATTTAGGTTTAGAGAACATAGATTGTTTAGGGTACAGGCATATGGAGTTTGAAGGATTATTTGCAAATTACTCACCCTCCTATAATTGATAATATAGCATCGGGAGTTGTTATATAGTATGACTCACTCTGTTTTGTCCTATTATACACTAAAACCGCCTTCCTACTATTGGGTATGTCCCCCTCGTGCTGCCAAAACAGCTCTGAAGTATCAAGGCATGGACTCCACAAGACCTCTCTGAATGTGTCCTGTGGTTTAAGGCAAGAAGACAATAGCTGCAAATCCTTTAAGTCCTGCAAGTTGCGAGGTGGGGCCTCCATTGCTCGGATTTGTTGTTCCAGCACATCCCACAGATGCTCAATCAGATTCAGACCTGGGGAATTTAGAGGCCAAGGCAACACCTTGAACTCTTTGTCATGGGAACACCGTTATCGTGAAAGAGTGTATGTGGTATTCAAAAATCTCCAGGTAGGTGGTACTTGTCAAAGTAACATCCACATGACTGCCAGGACCCAAGGTTTCCCAGCAGACTCAAGATTCCCCACATAAATGACACATACACCACCGGCCATCCAACTAATCTAAAAGAAAACGTGGTTCACCAGACCAGGCAAACTTCTTCCTTTGCTCCATGGTCCAGTTCTGACACTCACGTCCACATTTAAGGTGCTTTTTCTTTTTCTGCATTTTGGAGATGAATCTCTGTTTAGATTTATATTTTTCAACTCTCTAGTTCAGGGATTCCCTACCTGTTGTATGCATACCCCCAGGCGAGCAATCCAGTGCCCTAGGGATTATGTGAACCCCTCCCCTCAAAAAAAAATGCTATTGGCAGCATTGCAGCTTCACTGCTCGGGCTGTGAACCACAGGCTGAGGGTCCATCGGATAGCCCATGCACTTAGGGCCACTCGATAGACATGTGACATTTATCGGCATGTGTGTATCAGTGTGTCTGTGCAACTGTATGTGTGTCAGTGTTTGGATCTGTGTAACTGTATGTGTGTCAGTGTTTGAATCTGTGTGTCTATGTATCTGTGTGTGTGTGTTAATGTGTTTATGTCTGTGTATCTGCATGTGTGTCAGTGTGTGTATCTGTATCTCTGTATCTGTGTGAGTGTGTCATTGTTTGGATCTGTGAGTCTGTGTATATCAGTGTGCCTGTACATCTGCATGTGTATTAATGCTTTTTTTGTGTCAGTGTTTGTATCTGTGTCTTTGTGCAATTTTGTGTGTTGGTATCTGTATTTATGTCAGTGTTTATATCTGTGTGTCTGTGCATCCGCATTTGTGTCAATGTCTGAAATCTGTGTCAGTTTTTGTATCAGTGTATCTGAATGTGTGTCAGTGTGTGTGTATCTGTTTGTTTGTATATCTGCATGGTTGTCAGTGTGTGCCTGTGTATCTGCATTTGTGTCAGTGTGCCTGGGGCAGAGGAGGTTCAGGGGAGCCTGGGTCAGAGGAGAAGCTGGGGGAGCATGGGGCAGAGGAGAAACAGAGAAAAGTGGAGATGAGGCAGAGAAAAGCGTACACAATTTATGGAAATTGGCTTTCAAGGGGTACTCATGCAAAAAAAGATTGGAAAGCACTGCTCTAGTTAATTCACCATAGTTTAATGTTTAGTAAACAAAGACCTTGGTTTGTCATGTGATTTAATGTCATGTCATGTGATGACTGGCTTCCCCAGTTGGACACATGCTCATGACTCACAACATCTGCTTCAGAGCCAGCAGAGCAATTCCATGCCTGCCAGTAATTTTCTGGAAATTATGGGGTTTCCCCAGAAGGGAGAGCACCAGCACATGAGCTAGGATTGTTTTGCAGCTGATATACTACAAGGAGACTGAGGCTGTCTGTTTCTGGAGCACACTGAGAAAACACACTCCTTTGCAGCTTATGTAGTGCAGTTATATTATAAGCAGTTTGAAAACATTATCAAAGACTGGTCCGTTTTGTCATACCCTGGTGTTTAAACATTTTAGAATATGTGTGTATCTAAGTATAAACAGGATATTTCAGTGTAAGATTAGAGGATGAGTCTCAATTATCATGCATTAAATGTGTTGTCAATTTGCTAATACAGCATCTGTTAATTTGTTAATAATCCTATTTCAAAAGTAGTAGGTGCTGTTAGTGTGTACAGGGAGTTACAGGTACTGTTTATTTGATAGACTTGGGCATTCATTTTCGGAAGAATTGCAATTCAAATGCAAATATGCTAATTTTTCCATTTGTTCGACGGGTTTCAAATTCTTGCATGCGCAAGTTGTTAATTATAAAATTGGTCAATCCCACATAAGGTAACCAAAATAGGGAGCTATCTACCAAATAGCTCCCTAATGTGACATTCTTAAATATTGGAATCCTATGTCACAGTACCAAATTACGGTGTTTTACGTCAATTTGATCTTTCAGCTGCTTAGTAGATAGCTCCGTAACTTGGTATTCTTTTGTGAGATTGTTGTATCTGCTAAACAGCTCTCTAATTTGGCACTCTTAAATATGGCAATCCCACATAAGGGTACCATTTTTAGTTGGGGAGTTATTTACTAAAGAGCTGAGTGATCAATATTCGGAAAAACCCTTTTCTTAAATTTGGTCTTTCTGCTGTCATGTAGATGGCTACCTAGTTTTGTACCTTTTAAATATGGCAATCCCACACAGGGTTACCAAATTAAGTAGCTATCTGCTAAACAGCTGAATGGTCGAAATCAGCTTTTGTTAATTTTAAACTTTCTGCAGCTTAGAAGATAGATTCCTAATTTGTTATCCTTATGTGGATTGCCATATTCAAAGATACAAAAATAGGATGCTATCTACCAAACACAACTTCCTCCCTAATTTGGTACACTTAGAGGAACACTATAGCATTAGGAACACAAATATGTAATTCTAACACTATAGTGCTGTAGTCATCATTTAAGTGACCGGTCCCCACTGACAGCCTACAGCTACGCTTAGGTAAAATGTAATTTAGAAAAAGAACAGTGTATCTTATTTACACAGACTGATTTCTAAACACATTTAAAAACAAATGTAAAACATTCAATCAATTCAATTTAAAAGCAAATTACTTTAAAGGACCACTATAGGCACCCAGACCACTTCAGCTTAATGAAGTGGTCTGGGTGCCAGGTCCATCTAGGATTAACCTTGCCTGCTGTAAACATAGCAGTTTCAGAGAAACTACTATGTTTATAATAGGGTTAATCCAGCCTCTAGTGGCTATCTCATTGACAGCCGCTAGAGGCGCTTCCGCGCTTGTCACTGTGCCGCGCATGCACATTCAGCCGAGGGGGAGGAGAAGAGTCCCCCGCTCGGCGCTGGAGAAAGAGGTAAGTTTAACCCCTTGCACCCCCTAGAGCCCTGAGGGTGGGGGCACCCTCAGGGCACTATAGTGCCAGGAAAACTAGTATATTTTCTTGGCACTATAGTGGTCCTTTAAGTATTATTGGTGTGGAGCTCTGTTATGCACTCAGACTCACTAACATTACGGACCTACTTGAAAGAAGGACATTAGGATAGAAAAGAGGGACAGTGGAATTCGGTTGTAAAATAGGGACTGTAGATCCTAAAAAGCGACAGTTGCAATGTATGCTTTAAATATGGCAATCACACATAAGGGAAGCAAATTAAAGGGATAGTCTACTGCCCAAATGGGAAAACCGTATAAATCACTGTTTCTTAGATATACCTCCAATTAATACATTCATGATTTTTTCATACATGTATTCATTGGGAGTAGATCTTGCAATAATGTTCTTATGACTGCAGCCTTTGCAACCCCTCCCTTTTTCCCCTGAAAGATACTTTCAGTCTTTTCATAGGGAATTAATCAGAGGCTGCTCACTGATATGAAGCCTGTATGGCATGAGGCTGGCGCTTAACTAGAGCATGTCTGCCACTTCTGTTAGTTTTACTGATGCTGCAGCAAATCTCTCTAGCTGTTTGATTGACAGTTTGGGGGTGTTCCATAATTTGGTTATAAATGTTTCAATTTTTCATAGAAATTGGCACTTTTATAAACTGGGGTTAAAATAGGATACAAAACACTAGAAAGAACAGGACGCCACAGTCACTAAATGAGTATATTAAAATAAGGGTTTGAAACGGAATATTGATGGTGAAGCAAAAACAGCAAAAGTTTATTAATGAAGAAATATATAAAAAGAATCACAGCACAACATATGTGCAATACATCAAGAATATAAAAGCCACAATAGGCAAGGAACCCTTATGTAGAGCAGTTTAACATAACATGATACTGAACTGGGCAGTAAAGTGCAAGTGCTAAAGTGCAAGATGCCTATAAGGAAATAGCACTTATACATGTATAGTACAATCAGCCCAAAGTAAATGCTGCATGAGCAGTATGTAAAATCAGCACACATGTAAAATAAAAACAGCTAATACCAAAGTGCAGGGTCCCAGGTCGTGCTCAACGCGTTTCGTCGTGTGACTTCCTCAGGAGCTTCTTCTCTCTTCTTGGTCCTCTCCCTTTTTAAATCTGCCGGTCCGTCCAACAGCTTCCGACCCGCGCATGCGCGACCACACTGGAACGCAGGATAACTTTATTGATCTTCTACACAGCCGCAATATGAACGCTCTACAAACCAGAGCGTTCGAGTCAATACGGACCGTGTGTACCAGCCTGCCTAGCCCCCAGCTGACCCCTAACATAAAAATGCTACTAGCTCAAACATAATATAAATAGGACTGGTGGGGGAAAAAAAGAAAGTAAAAAGTGAGGAAGATAAAAATGGAATAAAAATAGAGCAAATTATAAAAATTATAACAAGAGTGTAATTAAAAATGAATGATTAAAAATGAGTAGAAAAAAATTCAAAATGAGTAGAGAAAATGTTTTAATCAAATGCACATGGGTGCTATAAATATATGAACGTGTATAAATTAATAAATGTGTATATATAAAATGTGTTGGATGAGCATAAGTCCATTTAGATTTTTCTAATAGGCACCATAAATATAGATATAGTACATATGTTCATGGTCATTAATAGATAGTGGTAATCAAGCTATATGTCCATAGACCACTGATATATATATCCAGGGGCGTACCTAGAGCATTTGGCACCCGAGGCGGATCCTGTGCTTGGCACCTCTTGCCCCCCAAAAGCCCCGCCCTCAGCGCCAGTGTGGCTGTGGCTCCGCCTCCGATTTTGCTTAGCTCCGCCCCACTTTTCTTCCGTTCGGCCAGTTTATCAGCTGTTTGCTTGTATGAGCTGTACTGGCCGCACGGCACCCTAATAGCCAGGGCCGGTGCAAGGATTTTTGCCGCCCTAGGCAAAAGTAAAGTTTGCCGCCCCCCCCATGTGACATCACAATGCCCCACCCAGATGATATGCCATGTTATCTAACGCCAGTGCTGCAGTGCCGCAGTGTTTACATTAAAAGGCCTGCAGGGACAGGCTATAGACACCAGAACCACTACATTAAGCTGCAGTAGTTCTGGGGACTATAGTGTTTCTTTAATGTGAGGTAAATTAGAGATTAGTGCCACGAATAATATACTAGATTGCCTACTTACAACCAGATGAGGATGATGATGGGCTCTAGCTGCAGTCTGGTTCCACTGGTCTGGTGTAGAACAGGCTCTCTGGAGGCAGTTTGTAACTGTGGTCACAAAAATCTATGTTCTGGGAGAACGGGAAGCAGCTCCATTTTTTGGGTGCCCTTTACACAGCTCAAGGTCTGGGTCCCAGGGTCCACCTTCATGTTCCACCAATGAGTTTGTTCACAGGGGGTGGAGTGTGTAGGGGATGTCCTGATATGTGTGTAAGGAATGCATTGTGTGAAATTGTGTTTGTATGTGTAAGGGCTGCAAGGTGTGTTTCTGTGTATGTATGGGATGCATTGAATGTGTGTAAGGGGTGCATTGAGTGTGTGTAATGAATGCATTGTGTGTTTCTGTGTGTGTAAGGGATGCATTGTGTGTAACGGTTGCATTGCTTGTGTATGTGTGTCTGTGTGTGTAATGCAGTGTGTGTAATGCATTGTGTGTTTTTCTGTGTGCAAGGGGTGCAGTGTGTGTGATGAATGTCAATCTCTCCCCCCCTCCAATTTCCTTCTCCCTCCCTCCAATTTCCTTCTCTCCCCCCCTCCAATTTCCTTCTCCCCCCCCTCCTCCAATTTCCTTCTCCCCCTCCAATCCCCCTCCAATTTCTTCTATCCCCCTCTCCACCTCCTTCCCCCATATCTTCCTCCTATCACCCCCATCTCTTCTTATCACCCCCATCTCTCTTATCACCCCCATCTCTCCTTATCACCCCATCTCTCCTTATCACCCCCATCTCCCTCATCATCCCCCCCATCTCTCTCATCATCCCCCATCTCTCCTCATCCCCCTATCCTTATCACCCCATATCTCCTTATCATCCCCCAATCTCTCCTTATCACCCCCCAATCTCTCCTTATTCTCCCCCCCTCCCCCTACCATTGTTGTAGCGTGGCCGAGCCCTCTATTGGCCCGCGGGTACAGGGAGCATCTGTCTCCTTTACCCGGCCGGACTAACAGGAAGTGCACACGCCACGCCACAGGGAGGGGCGCTCCCTCCTGTCAGCCCCTCTCCTCAGGCTGCGCCCGGGCGGGCAAAGCTGCAGCCGCCTGAGGTTCTCTGCAGAGCGCTCGGGCGGCTGCAGCATGAGGGGGGCCGGCGCTCCTAGCAGCGTCCCCTCCCAAGGCACCCCCCACCCTGCTGGCACCCGGGGCGGACCACCCCCTCCGCCCCCCCTTAGTACGCCACTGTATACGCCACTGTATATATCGACAGTGGAAGCATGCATATCATAACCATAAATATCGACAATAAAGGCATACATATCACAAAGAACAGATATTGTACATATATATGGTAACAACAAAAACAAGTATATAAGTGTCAGGAACCATAATATAGTCTTTATACATAAAAATTGAGGGCATGTAAACAAGGTGTATATAAAAAAATATATATTAACACCATGCATAAAAAACTTCTATTAAAACATACATTGACATATATATGTATATACAATAAGAAGGAGGAAAAAAACTGTCAAAATGATGAAAAGCAATCAAAAATATATATATAAAAACAGTAAAAAACTAACAAATAATCATAAAACTTAAGTAAAAAATAAAAAATAATAATAAATACTTTAAAAAAAAGGAACAAGTACAAGAGAGAAAAGGGTTAGTACAGAATGTACAATAATGTAATCAATCCATAAAAGCCAATATATCTAAATCTGTGTTAAGTCCTGAGGGGACAGAGGATTTCATTCTATATATCCACTCTGTCTCCCTCATGGCTCATATTTTTTCGGTGTCTCTGCCCCTCCGATGTGTTAAAATCATATCAATCCCATTGCAAATAAAATCTTTGAAATCGAATTCTTTACAGGTATTGCAATGTTTAGGTACACTGTGTTTCCCATTTTTATTCTTAATTCCATTAAAATGTTCTAATAATCTTATGTGTAGTTTCCTATATATTGGACACCACACTTACACTGTAACATGTATACCACAAATTTCCTTTGGCAATTAATAAAGTGCTTTATCTTAAAGGTTTCTTTGGTCACAGTACTAGAAAATTCCGTAATCTTTTTTTTCTGGAATTTACATGTACTTTATTAATTGCCAAAGCAAGTTTGTGGTATACATGTTACAGTGTAAGTGTGGTGTCCAATATATAGGATGCACCATTAGGAAACTACACATAAGATTATTAGAACATTTTCACCATCAATATTCCTTTCAAACCCTTATTTTAATATACTCATATAGTGACTGTGGCGCCCTGTTCTTTCTAGTGTTTTGTTTTTGGCAATTGGAGTTGGAGTGTCCTTTATCCAGAGGCTTGCCTGCACTTGGTTTTTATTACTGTCCACCCACCCACCTTTCCATTTCTTTGTTTAAAATAGGATACTCCTCAACCATAAAGCACTTCAACAATTTATTTATTTATTTAAAACACAAAAAGATGCACAGGTGATCTAGGCATTACCTTTGTCTACATGGAAATCACAAACAGAAATTATTGAACAAACTCATACTAAATACATTTTGATGAAATTTTATTTATTTTTGTAACCAAAAAGTCTGTTATTTACTTTAATAGAACCAATTATTTGGGGAACATCTACATAACAGATTTTAAACCCTTACATTAATGTCATGCAGTCCTTCACTTATTACCAATGCAAAGTTGTGTCCCAAGAGTTATTTTATATATCAATGTTCCTGACTGCAGCTTTATAACAAGAGTAACTTTCTACACCCATATCAGAGCTGACAGTGGCACAGATCTGCTCAGGCAGAGCTGTTTTAGTAAACATGAAGAGGCAGCTATGGTATAGTGCACTTAAACAAGTCTTTTGCAAAAAAAATTCCCCAAAGGACTTTAAATGAGCATTCATCGTGCTAGAGCAAAGAAAGTCATTAGCGACTTGTAATTCAGTTTATAAACTAATTAGAGATACTGGGGCTTTCCACTAATGTTTGAAATAATGAGTCACATGTAGTCCTGTGATTTAGTAATTTCCTTCTATATGCTCGCAAAACAATGTACACACAAGGAGCAGATTTCCCTTTTGGCACAGTAGGCACCTGGCTACAGCCATCTGTCCTGTGGGGGTTTCTTATTTTTTAACAGAGTTATTCACTAAAGTTAAAATTCAAAGCAAATTTCACATTTAAGTTCAAAATGGCTAAACTGGAAATTATCAACTGTGCTTTCAGCTTGGTTAATCTGGTCTTAAAATGAAATTCACTTTGATTTCACTGTTGTACATGGTTTTTGCCTAAAGTGAGAATTCAAAATCAATTTTGAACTCAAGGCCAGACTAGCCAAACAAAGCATAGCTTCTCTCCATGCTCCCAGTGATCATGGCAGATGTTCAGGCGGCGGCTCCAGCTGACACCGACGGCAAACTGAGCAAAAATGAGCTCAAAAGGCGATTGAAAGCGGAGGTGAAAGCAGTTGAAAAGGAAGCGAAGCAAAAAGAACAAAATGAGAAATTGCCCAGTGCAGATACAGAAATTATTAATTAAGAAACACTTGATCTCAATCAATATTTTACACTTCGCTCCCAAACCATTCAGCAGCTGAAGGGAACAAAGAATGACCTGTATCTACAGAAGTACCAAGTTGATCTGTATCTCACAGATTTTACAAAATACTACAGTTTGGAGATTGAGGACCATTTAACGCAGGTCATCAGTGTGGCAGGAAAAAGCCACGCCAAACGTATTTCTGTAGCCAAGTTGATCTTCTACAATCTGCGTGGAGAAGACACAATGTTGCAAGTTATGGCTAACTCTAAATTTTACAAATCAGATGATGTCTGCGTTGCGGTGATATTATTGGAGTGAAAGGAAATCCAAGAAAAAACAAAAAGGGTGAACTAAGTATTATACCCACTGAAATAACCCTGCTGTCTACCTGTATGTATATGTTGCCTCATCTCCACTTTGGATTGAAAGACAAGGAAACGAGATTCTCCCAGCGTTACCTCGATCTCATCTTAAATGACTACATAAGGCAGAAGTTTATTACAAAAACTTATCACATACTTAAATCAGAGCAAGTAGGGGTAACCCATTAATGTACATCTTGTAAATACAGACTGGTTGCAAAGGGTATAATAACCACCCCTTAAGTGGCTTATAAAGAAATCATAAATCAAAAAATACCCGCACTCCAATGCAAATCAGATTTTATTAATTAATCAAAATTAAAATATGTTCATAGTTAATCCATAGGTAATCCATAACGCTTGATAAAGGCCATCAATGCCAAAATGTTGGGTGATTTTTCTGCCCTCTTTTGACTGATAAGGTAAATATATTGTACAGCAGATGATGTGTTTATCTCTTATGATTTGAACTTTTGTTACAGTGGTTGAATGGATTTTCTATATCTTTTGTTGGTTTATATATATATGAGGATTGATGCATATAATATTAACTTGTATATTAACTATTAACTATGTCATATTTGTTCCTGAATTGGTGTACATGGATTAACTATGAACATATTTTAATTTTGATTATTTCATAAAATCTGATTTGCATTATATATGGGTTGGGTATTTTTTTTTAATTTAAAACATATCACATACCTCAGATGTCTCAAATGTCTGGATAATTTAGGCCTTCTTGAGATTGAAACTCCAATGATGAACATTCAAGCCATTCATCACCCATCATAACGAGTTAGACATGGATCTGTACATAAGGATAGAACCAGAGCTGTATCACAAGATGCTGGTAGTCGGTGGCATTGATAGAGTATATGAGGTGGGCAGGCAGTTCCAGAATGAAGGGATAGATCTCACTCACAATCCAGAGTTTACAACCTGTAAATTTTACATGGTGTACACGGATGTCCACGACCTCATGGAAATAACAGAAAAGCTGCTATCTGGAATGGTTAAATACATCACTGACAGCTACAAAGTTGCTTACCATCCAGAAGGTCCCAAAGATCCTGTGTTTGAAATAGACTTTACTCCACCCTTCAGAAACATTTGCATGGTGCATGAAGTGGAAAAAGTCCTGGGGAGAAAACTGCCTAATAACGACCAGTTTCACACTGAAGAAACTTGCAAATGCCTCAATGATGTCACGATTCGGGGAACCTAACACGCTGACACACACAGAAAAGGTGCCGTACCGGACCTTAGAGTGGCCGGGCTAAGCACACTAAGAATAGTCAGGAGACAAGCCAGGTAAAGGGAGCCAGAAAACAGGAGAACGAGAAACAAGCCGAGGTCAAAGGAGTGGAGAAGACAGGATAATCGGAATAACGAGCCAAGTAATTGGTAACCAGAGAGCAAGACGAGAACACTACGCTACAGGTATCACAAGACCACAACAGGGCACTGAGGGACAGGAAAGGTAAGTATAAATAGGCTTGGTTTAATTCTGATTGGATAACTTCCAATCAGAATTAACAATCACACGTGTGGGATATCTATACCCCCCACTGTGATTGTGGTACTGTTTCTTTAACGCCGGGTCACTCACGTGACCGCGGCGTTTACATAAGTCATTGACCTCCCAGCGTGCAGCGTTATACATGCTGCCGCTGGGGGGCGTGGAGGACGCGGGCGGCGAGTGGCAGAGAGGAGACGCCGCTCGCCGAGAGGTAAGTAGAGGGGAGACCGCGGGCGCGGCCGCGGATCCCTGACAAATGACAATTGTATGGAGAAAGGCATAGAGTGTCTGCCCCCGAGAACCACTGCAAGACTACTAGACAAGCTGGAGGGCGATTTTCTTGAGGTAATCTGCATTAATCCAACCTTTATCTGTATACAGTCAGGTCCATAAATATTGGGACATCAACACAATTCTAATACTTTTTGGCTCTATAGACCAACACAATGGGTTTGAAATGAAACAAACAAGATGTGCTTTAACTGCAGACTTTCAGCTTTAATTTGATGGTATTTACATCCAAATCAGGTGAACAGTGTAGGAATTACAACAGTTTGTATATGTGCCTCCCACTTTTTAAGGGACCAAAAGACCATCCCACCATCATCATTGAGTAAACTTTGACCCTGTACCTCACAGTCAGCAGACACATTCCAGCCAATCAGCAGCAGACCCTCCCTCCCAGACCCTCCCACCTCCTGGACAGCTCACTAAGAATGCAGCTTCAAAATGGATGCTGTCCAGGAGGTGGGAAGGTCTGGGAGGGAGGGTCTGCTGCTGATTGGCTGGAATGTGTCTGCTGACTGTGAGGTACAGGGTCAAAGTTTACTCAATGATGAGTCCGCAGCAAACCATTCGCGAACCGTTCGGGACATCACTACTAGTAATGTATAATAAATAAATGTAAGACGGTTTGCAAACTCTTTTATATATTTTTTCTTATTAGTACCTCTTTGGGTAATATTCATGTTAGATTTGTCTAAAATCTGTTGTGTTATTTTTTTTTAACCTGTTGGATTACAAAACAATAAAAATCCCTAATGCCAGTGTTTTAGTAAAGAATACACAAAACATATTTTTTGCTAAAAACATATATGTAGCTAATTTCTGAATAAATCTATATGCAAAATTAGAGTTTGTACTAATTTTGTAGCATGATAACCGTGCTTCCCATGTTTTAAATACTACTATTTATATCTATTTTTTTATTTTTTTTATTTTAATATAATTGGGTAGTAAAGGGGTTAAGACTGACCTTTAAAATATGAAGAATATTTTTTTATGATGTATTAGGCCAGAAGATAGCATAATGTGTTTAGAAAAATGAAAAAGTACCACATTTTTTTTTTATAGTGAATCAGACATATACTTTAAATTAAGTGGTTCTGACAACCAAACATTGCGTAAGTAATCACTATTTTTCTTTGATTTGAAGACTAGGCTATTTTATTTATTTTTTCAATTTGAGAACACTGCCAAAAAATAAATGCGTTTTATGTAATCTTGTTATTGTTAAGCAGACTGTATGCCAAACTGTGAATAGATAAAAGTATTTTATAAATTGTATTATTGAGAATACTGTTATGGTCAACTTTTGGGAAGTTACAAAAAAGTAGTTTTCAACATTTATTTGGTCTTCTAGCGCAACCAGTACAACTGCAGAGATTTGTCATAATGCATCCTTCGATATACCATTCTAAATGTTATTTGATGAAGGCTTTTCGTCATGTTAGGTTGTCGGGGAATTTTAGCCATTAGCCCCCATTTATGCCAATGTTAATCAAAGAAAATATTTGCTTACACAAAAAGTTAACTACCGGTAGTTTCACTTTAACTAAGAGCAAATGTCTATACAATTTTTATTTAAAAAGCCATGTACTTGACATTTTTACAGTAGCATATGCTATAATACAACAATGTATCTTATTACATTAAACCACTGGACTTCCATTGAAAGAAACACTCCAAACACCTAAAACACTTCAGTTTCCTGAAGTGCTTTACATGTAAAGCATGTTTCTTCTACTTCTGTTACACCACATTGGTTACTGACTGGCTGTTTAGATCAGTGGAGCTAAACTAAAGAGGCGGCCAATTGCTCAGAGCACCTGCCTTGCAAAGACTTGTCATTGAGCTGCATTGGGAAGTCTGTAATTGGACAGACACAGACAGTCTGGGTTGATTCAAAAGGAGAGGGCTTGCAAAGACAGCAGACAAGAGATTTACACGTTTTGCAAATGTTTTTTTAGATATATCCCTAATGCATAATTAAATACAGGTATGCTTTTATGGGTGTATATCTACTGAGTGTTTATTTATAACCATGGAGTGTACCTTTAACAAATGGCACACATAGTATAGTCTAATATGTTTTATAAATTTCAGAGAAACAAACCTCTTTAGTTGACTTCACATATTGCAATCTAGTTGAACAGTTTAACATAATGTAAGTTTAAAAAAAAAAAAATATTAGCCTTTACACTTTGAAGAAATACAAAGATTCATATTAAAATCATCTCTCTGTCTTTTTATTTTTCAGGAATAAGCAAAATGAAATGATCCAACCAAGAAATTTCCTGAGCGCTCAGTGCCCCCCACTTTCATGAAATTAACATTCTTTTCCAGAGTGGGAAAACCTGCAGAAAAAAAATCTGTATCTTATTCTAAATAAACCTGAAGCAAATTGTAATAGTATTGGGGTGTGTGTGTGTGTGTGTGTGTTTGTGTGTATGTATATATATATATATATATATTAAACAATACACAAGATGGGGTACATTGACGTTGTGGCAGGCTTATGCAATGTATGATCATATAATGTAACTAAATCCCCATTATTTTTTGCCTAGATTAGGTGTTTTTAGAAAAAACTTTTAAAATCTGTCAACATTGAAGTTGCTGTTTAGTAGATAGGAGAGTGCGCTGGATCTTGTGTATTGTTTATTGTATAATATGGCCCCCAGCAGCACCCCATTTAAGCATGTTAAGGTGAGTGCAACCCCCCCCCCATGTTTCATATATATATATATATATGTATATATATATATATTATTATTTTTTATTATTATTATTTTTAGGGAATACATAAATAAAGCTATTCTTTTTTAAAAATTTATTTTTATTTGCCAATTTTTATTTTTCACAATAGGAAAAAACAGATTAAAAGGGAACGGGGAGGTTTCAGCAGATACATAGTCAATATGCAATTTTCCAGCAAGTGTACACAGAAAAAAAATACCGCTAACATTCTGAAATTTGCTAAGACCAGTCATGTTACTCATAAAAGTTCCCAGGGTGGGTATGGTGCTACAGCCCATGGGATGAGGACTTCACTTCGCTCAATTTGACACAATCTACATTTGTGTAGGAGGAGGTACAATAGGGTCACCCGGAGTCCCAAGCTGCTCATGTCGCTAGGGCTGTCCTAGACAGCCCCCATAATTTGCGGAAGCAACGTTCGTACTTGCGTTGTTTATCAATGTCCGTTATTAAAGTGGACATAGAGGGGCACTGTGAAGACTTCCATGCTCTGGCTATCGACCTTTGGGCTGATAATAAGACATGAAAAAAAAGGAAAAGGTGCGCTGTACCTTTAAAATTTAAAGTGCAAACAAGTGTAAATCAAGTGTCAAAAGTGCAAAGAAGTGCATATAAAATATGTAAACAACTTCAGCATATACAATATGTGCAAAAAAATGCAAGTGGATATTGTGAAAACTAGTATAAAAATGACTCACAGAGGATAATATCCTTGGTGCTCCATATGAAATTAGGACACATGGTACATATAAGAGAAACACAAAGGGAGAGACATAGTATAATATTGTTTAAAAAATGATAAAATCAAAACCAAAGATAGGAATGTAACTCACAAAAGAAGAGCAGTGAAAGCTTGCTCTAACTTATCCAGCCTGAAGTCCACAACCCAGGACTCAATGATGATGGAAACTGCAGGACACCAGCTGAATGAAAAGATGAATAAGCTTTATTTCTTACAGTTAAAACAATGGTCTCCGTTCCCACATAGAAGTCCAATGATCCTATTCAGGGTTCTTTAAGAAGTGTCTGTCAGCAAACTCAGTCACTTTCGGCACTGTAGGATGTACTTCCTGGTATTCAGAGTTTCGTTAAGTCTGAGGGACTCATATAGGGAGTGTGCGAAAGATATTGTAGTTTGGGTAAGATAGACATCTTGAGTGCCACTATCCTTCCCATCCATGTCATGTACAATGGTCTCCAACACTGGAGAATTTGTTTGCATTCATTCCTACTCTTATGTAGTTCCCTGTATACAATTCCACTGCGTTTTTGGTGAACAATAACCCTAAGTATTTAATATTGTCTTTCCTCCATTTAAAGGGTGATCCCGAAAGGGCATCTGTTTCAGTTAATGGTAACCCTATGGTCTTGGAAGTATTAAGTGAGTAAATAAATGTAGTCCATATTTTTTAATGAAGTTCATGAGTGGGGGGTAAAGAGGTTTTGGGTTGGGAAACGTAAAGAAGAATATAGTCTGCGAATGCGCTAATCTTGACTTCTTGTCCGCAGACCTCTATCCCATGAATGTAAGGGTGGTCCCTTTTAGTGTTTAGAAGGGGCTCCAGTGCCAGTACATACAATTGCGGGGAGAATGGGCACCTAGCCCCGTTGGTGATCGTAAAAGGGTTGGATGGAAAGCCCGCTTGCATAACCTGGGCCGTCGGAGCTGAGTATAGAGCAAATATTTGTCTTATGACCTGTGGGGGAAATCCATATTTACTTAATGCATGCCTCAGGAAGGACCAGCCGAGGCTGTCAAATGCTTTCTCAGTATCCAGAGCTAAGAGCAGTCCACCCCGCTGGTCCTTTGGAGCCGCTCAAATACTAGGGATAGCTTGCGTGTATTATCTAATCCCTGTCTCCCCTGGACAAACCCTGTTTGGTTGTCAGATATCAAGGCTGGTAAAATGGGGCTCAATCTGTTGGCCAGTATTTAAGCATATATTTTCGCGTCTGTGTTTAGGAGAGAGATAGGGAGTAAGTTTTTGCACACATCAGTAGGTTTATCCGGCTTGGGGATAGTAATGATTGTAGCTAACAACATCTTTGGTGGGAGTAAACCGGAGTCAGTAGCCTCGAGGTAGACCTTGAGGAGATGAGGTGCTAGAACCTCTGCGTAAATCTTAAAGTAAGTGTTTGTGAATCTGTCCGCTCCTGGGGATTTGCCCGAGAGTAGACCCTTAATGGCAGACAAGACCTCGGTAAGGGTTATAGGCTGTAGGAGCTCCTCAGTTTGAGTTTGTGAGATCTGGGGGATGTAGATTGGACAGGTATCGGGAGATACCTTCGTCGTCAGAACTATATACTGTGTCACTTAGGTGCAGATTATAGAGTTTCGACTAAAATTTGGCAAACTCATGGCTAATGTCCTCAGGGTTAATCTTCTTTCTTACCCTCGTCATCGACAATATGGGCTATTTTGGTTGCTGAGTATTTACTGCGGAGCCCAGAGGCCAGGTATTTGGTCGCCTTACCGCTATTGTGATACGTGGTAGCTCACACTTTATGGAGAAGGTATTTAGTCTTCTCTGTGTTAAGCTCCGCTAGCCGGTCGTATAGTTTGATCAGCTTAGTTGCCAATTCCCTCGTGGGTTGCATCTTATTTAAAGAGGCTGTAAGGGCAATTTGCCTATGGCAGTCTAACAATCAGTTTTTTAGGCGTTTTTTGAGGAAGGAAGATCGACGTATAAGCAGGCCTCTAATGACGGCCTTATGCACAGACCATACTGCTAGGTCCGACACATCCTTATCAGTATTGGTTTTGAAGTATTCCTGTATCTCCCTGAGAATAGTGGAAGTGAAATCGGGTTCTGAAAGTAAGGCGTCGTTGAGACGCCATGTCCCTTTACCTTTAAACTGGAACTTATCAAATAGTTCTAAGGTGACAGGGCCATGATCCGACCATGTAATCTCTCCTATGTCACATCTAGAGAGTTGGGCTAACAATGCTCTGTCTATGAGGAATGTGTCAATCCGGGTATAGGTATTATGTACCCGGGAATAGAATGTGTAATCTCGCTCTACAGGATGGAGAGTCCTCCAGACATCGTATAGATCATGTAGGGAAATAAGTTTGGTAAGAGACTTATTCACCCTCTCTCTAGCTCTATGGCTGCGACCAGTAGGGGGGCTATTGTGTCCAAGGGAGTCTGGATGAAGTTAAAATCTCCATAAAGGAGTAGACTGCCCTGTTTCAACTTGTCAATTTTGCTAAGTAACGAGTGGAGGTAGTTCCTAGGATTGTCGTTAGGAAATTAGTTATACTTAACCCCTTAAGAATGGAGGCAATTGTCCAACTTCTGAATAAAGACAATACCTAGGATTCGTGCTGTGCATTTATCCCACTGTAATTTAACAGGACACTGTAGGCACCCAGACCACTTCAGCTCATTGCATGATGACCTCCAGCATCAAATCTTTCCCCATACAAAAAGCATTGAATAATGCTTTGCTATGGGAAACTCCAAGTGCGAGCATGGCCATTGCTGATGTCGGCGGGAAGGAGAATGGGCTGGGGGCATGGGCGTCCGCAGGAATTTTTCCAGGGGGGGGGCATAATTGTAATGACATCCATGCTTGGTACCTTTTTGACAGTGTCATGAAAGGGAAGGGGCATAGCCATTATCACATAAAGCCAGGGTGAATAGCATTTTCACAACTATGGTGTCAGGAATATATTTTTGTATTCCTGACACTATAGTGTTCCTTTAAGCAAATTAAAGGACCATTCTGGTCACCATAACAACATCACCTAAATGAAAATGCTATGATGCCAGGAAGCCCCTGGGTGCTCGCTTTCCTTTAAGGGGTTAAATCACTCTCAAATGGTTTAACCCCAAAGGCTTCCTCCAGCTCCAGGTCGCTCAGTGGTATTTGGCTTCTGAAACAGAGTGTCAGGAAGTGCAGATTGACGTCAGGCATGGGTGCCGCTGATTGGCTAGAGTGGTCAGTTGATGCTCTAAGCCAATCGCTAGTTCCCGGTTCATAAAATATTTTTACTTTTTTTATGAATGAGGAGCTACTGATTGGCTTAGAGTGCCAGCTGACCGCTCTAGCCAATCAGCAACACCCCTACCCAATGGCACTCTGTGCTTCCTGACACTCAGTAAATAAAAGTGAACACATTAATACTGATATTTTTTTACCTTTGGAGATGAGAAGGTCCAGCGTTTCCCTGCCTGGCCCAGGTACCAAAGCCTTATGATGTGGTGTCCAGAATAAAGTGGAGGGTTCACTTCATTTGTCCTTCCTGCTCCAATCTCCTTTTTCCTTTCCTTTATTTGACAGTCTTTTTTTTTTCTTCTGACACTGTTTTCTATCCTTGGCCCCTTCTGCTCTTTTACCTTTCTGCTACTTTCTGCTTATTTTGCGCCCTTCTGCTCCTTTCTCATTCTGATCCCTTTCTGCTCCTTGGAGACCCTTTCTGCTCCTTTTTCTACTTTACCTTTGTGCTCCTTGCTGTCCCTTTCTGCTCCTTCTCCTACTTTACCTTTGTGCTCCTTCTGATTCTTTCTGCTCCTTTACCTTTGTGCTCCTTCCTGCTCCTTGCAGGCCCTTCCTGCTCCTTCTCCTATTTTACCTTTGTGCTCCTTCTGCCCCTTCCAGCTCATTTCTGACCCTTTCTGCTCCTTCTACTTTACCCTTGTGTTGCTTTACCTTCCAGCTCCTTGCTGACCCTTCCTGTTCATTTCTGTTCCTTTGTGCTCCTTCTCCTCCTTTACCTTTTGTGTTCCTTGCTGTCCCTTCCAGTTCCTTGCTGCCCCTTTCTGCTCCTTGATGTCCCTTCCTGCTCATTTCTATTCCTTCTCCTTTTCTTACTTTACCTTCCTGCTCTTTGCTGACTCTTCATGTAGGCTGTCTCCCCCATCCCTCACTTCCATAGGCGTGCGCACGAGGTGTGTCGGGTATGCATGGGCACACCCTAATCCCCGCGGCACGCCAATGGATTGAGACCGGCAGGGGAGGTCTCTGCATCTCCCCGGTCGGCTCATGCAGAGCCGAGGCTATCTGAGAGGCGGCTCTGGTCAAAGTTCTATCTCACCGGTCCACAGCAGCATGGAGGGAGGAAGCAGAGAACCCGGGCTAGAGTTCACTCTCCACTGAACCACCAGGGAAGGCAACAGGACTGGGATATTAACTAATCTGCCCCCACCTCCACCCAAACATACAGCACACACACACACACAGCACCTACACACAGCACACACAGCCCACAAACAGCACCCACACACATACATCACCCTCGCACACACAGCACCCATACACACCCAGCACACTAACAGCATCCTCACAAACACAGAAAACCCACACACAACACCCGCACAGCACCCACACACAAACAGCACACTCACACACAAACAGCACCCTGACAAACACACAACACACACACACAGCACACACACACAGCACACTAACAGGACCCGAACAAACACGCACACACAAACACCCTCTCACACACACACACACACAACACACTACCAGTTCCCTCACACACAGCACACAAACAGCACCCTCACACACAGCACACTAACAGCACTCTCACACACACAAAAACACCCTCACCCACATAGCACACTACCAGCACCCTCACACAGCAGTGTATATATATATATATATATATATATATATACACACATACATATACACATGGCATGTGTTTGTGCTTTAGGGTGCACACCTTATTGCAATAGGCTGCGCACGCCTATGCTCACTTCCCTACCCATGGGCTGCTGCCCCCTCACTCCCCTACCCATAGGCTGCTGCCCCACCCCCACCCATAGGCTGCTGCCCCCAAATCTATAGGCTATCTCAAACCTCCCATCCTCACTCCCCAAATCTATAGACTGCTGTCACCCCCAAATCTATAGGCTGCTGCCCCAAATTCCAGTAGGCTGCTACCCCCAATATATAAAGCCTGCTGCCCCACCTAAATCTATAGGCTGCTACCCCTCTACCTAGGCTGCTGCCCCCCTAAATCTATAGGCTGCCCCCAAATCTATATAGGCTGCTGCCCCCAAATCTGCTATGTGGCTGCTGCCCCCCCCAAATCTATAGGCTATCTCAAACCCTCCCCCCATCCCTCACTTACCTGGTCTGTAGGCTGTCTCTGCCTGCATGTGTTGTTCCCCTGCGGTTTCAATCAGCAGAGAGAAGCAGGGATAAGATGCAGCTTCCTATCCCTGTCTCTCTCCATACACCTACTGGCCGGCGCCAGTATTGCAGTTCATTTTAAATCTCACACGAAAAATAGCAGAACAAGCTGATGCACATGTCGAGGCAGGATCCTCAACCCACATAGTATCATTAGCACCACTGCACTGTTTTCTGCACTAGGTGTCCCATTGTCCCCTGACAAAACAATAGGCCCCACAACACAGCTGGTATTCCTGGGTATCTCACTCGACTCAGTGTCCATGCAGGCACGCCTCCCCGATGTGAAATTGGTATGCATTAGACTAGAATTGGACCAGTTCCTCCAGAAAGGTACTGGTTCTCGGAGGGATCTCCAGTCTCTACTGGGATACCTCAATTTTGCAATGCGTATAATTCCACAATGGAGATCCTTCATCTCCAGGCTACTCTGCCTCCTACCCGGCGTGCCTGATGATGGTACCATAGTCCTCAACCCACCAGCTGTAGCCAATTTAATTATGTGGAAGCACTTTCTAGCAGAGTGGAACAGCATCTCCATGTTCATTCCCCCACTGACCGAGCACTCTCCTGCTATTTGGACTGATGCAGCAGCCCACTCGGGGTTCACTGAAATTTTTGGTAACCACTGGTTCAGGGACGTGTGGCCACAAGAGGCACTTGCCTTACCAGCCTTCAGGGAAACCTCAGCCCTTTTGAGGTCTATCCCATTGTAGCAGCAGCACATACTTGGGGTCATCTGTGGGCCGGTAAGGCAGTCATGTGTTTCTCAGACAATTTGGTGGCTTGCGATATCATAAATAACCATTATGTGGTTAATACAGATATTGACATGGCTGACCGCCAAACTACAATTCTTTCTAGTTTGTGAACACATCCCAGGCATCCAGAATACGGCAGCTGATGCGTTGTCCAGATCAAACTTTCAGGCTTTCTACAAGGTGCACCCTTATATACAAAATAATTTTTATCTTTTTTACTTTTTAGCAGATAATATACCATTGTTTTATTCAGAGAGCACTATTGGTTGTCTCGTTTTACCCTTCTTTTTGTGAGGAACTGACTCTGCTGGGTTTCGAACCCTGGTTTACATGGTGCTAAACCTCTTCCTTACCAGTACACCAGCCTGCCTTTTGCAAATTTACCTGAGATCTGATACCATTGCTTGTAGAGTCAAGGTTATCAGTGACAACTCTCTTCAGCTGTGTCTGGTCAGGTGTCTGGTTCTTGGCCTATAAAAGCAACTTCCTGTCTCTGTACCTTTGCCAGATTATTGTGGTTCCTGTACTCTAATCAAGCGTGTTCCTGTTTCTACTTCCTGTTGCTGAATTTGGACTGTTTTGACTTTGCTGCTTCTCCTTCCCACTGACCTCGGCTTGCCTCACTATGATTATCATCTTTCTGTTCCAGTCTCCCATCTCTGCTTAAGACCAGAAGGCCACTCAAAGCTCAGGGGCTCAACCACCTGGGTAACGAGTGGCTACCTCTGGCAGAAAACATTGCTGATCTGGCTACTGGACTCCAAAACTTTGTAACATCAATATCATTACAGAATAATCTGGCCCATTCATGGAGACCGTCGGATCAGATTCTGCATTGGCCCAACAGGTTGCTTTTAATGCAAGAACTATGCAGACCCAGGCACAGACCATTCAAGTGCTGCAGGATCAGGTAGCTGAACTGCAAAATGAAGTTCGATCAATGCATAGTGAGCTTACCAGCTACAGGGCATATGATGTTGCGGCTGCTGCTACTACTACTGTTACACCTGCACAAGATGCCCGCTTGCCTCTACCAGAAAAATTTGGAGGAGACCGCAAAAAATTCAGGGGTTTCCTAAATCAATGCCGCTTGCATTTCATGATGTTACCTAACCGTTTTCCATCTGAAAGAGAGAAGGTGGGATTTATTTTTTCCCTCTTCAAAGATGAAGCCCTGGCCTGGGGCTCCTCTTTTCTGGAACAGGACAGTCCAATCTTGGGAAATTTAAAAGACTTTCTTGAGGCCATGTGCCTAGTTTTTGATGATCCCAATCGCTGTGCTACAGCAGAAGCCACTCTCCTTCATTTACATCAAGGGAGGCGATCTGTGGCTGAATATGCTGCTGAATTCAGACAGTGGGTTACTGATACTACTTGGAACCAATCAGCCCAGAGGTTCCACTTCAGAAGGGGTCTCTCAGAAGCTATAAAAGATGAGCTAGCTCGTGTTGATCTTCCTGTTGAGTTTGATGCATTTGTGCGGTTGGCTATCCGTATTGATCGGAGACTTTTAGAAAGAAGATTGGAAAGACAGGGCTCTTTTAAACCAAGTGCTACTCCTACTTTCTATTCAAGAATTTCTACTCCGACCCCACAAACACCTACAGACGCTGAACCTGAGGCTATGCAGGTAGATCTAATAAGAGGGCCATTATCCAATGAAGAAAAACAGTGGCGACGCACTCACCACTTATGCCTGTATTGTGGTAGTGCAGGGCAGTATGCCATCAATTGCCCTAACAAGTCTAAAAGAACAATAGCTATGACTGCTGAGGGTGCACAGATTCAACACCAATCCCAGATTTCAGACCAACTGGATTCTGTCACACAACCCTTGTTTTCTCTGGCTCAGGGTGAAGAAGGTATGATGACTCAACATCCTCATTTGGTGGTGCCTATCACTTTGCAATATGGTGATAATAAAATTTCAACTACAGCTATGATAGATTCCGGAGCAGGCGGAAACTTTATGGACATTACATTTGCAGCAGGAAATAAAATTCAGTCTATCCCTAAATCTTCACCTGTGTTAATGGAAACAGTAGACGGTTCTCCACTTACGTCAGGCCCGGTTACACATGAGACTGTGCCCTTAAAATTGATTCTGAAAGTGAATCACCATGAGTCTATATCTTTCCACCTAATTTCCTCAACACAGTTTCCAGTGATTTTGGGTATACCCTGGCTTGCTCTGCATAACCCACAGATTGATTGGAAGACTAGAACTTTGTCCCTTCCTTCAGAACACTGCTTAATGAATTGTCAACCCTCTAAGGCGACACCTGTTACCACAACAATTAATGAAATGGTTGCTACAAACTTAACTAAGCTTCCGCTACAATATCGGGATTTTGCAGATGTCTGTGATAAGAAGAATGCTGATCAGCTTCCACCCCACAGGCCTTATGATTGCCCCATAGAGCTGCTACCTGGAGCTGCTATCCCATTTGGCCGTATATACTCCCTTTCTGAGCCTGAATTGAAAGCACTTCGTGAATACATACAAGAAAATCTTGCCAAAGGCTTTATTCAACCATCTACTTCTCCAGCAGGAGCTCCTATATTCTTTGTAGAAAAGAAAGATGGCAGTCTACGGCCATGTGTCGATTACAGGGACATTAATAAAATCACTGTTAAAAACCGTTATCCCTTGCCTCTCATTTCTGAACTTCTGGAGAGACTTCGTTCAGCTAAAATATTTACGAAGCTTGATCTACGGGGGGCATATAATCTGGTTCGCATAAGACCAAATGATGAATGGAAAACAGCTTTCAGAACCAGGTACGGACATTACGAATATCTAGTAGTGCCATTTGGGCTTTGTAATGCCCCTGCAACTTTTCAGCATCTAATCAATGATGTACTACGGGATCTCCTGGATCAGTTTGTTGTGGCATATTTGGATGATATCCTGATATTTTCTGATAATCTTGAAAATCACAGAAAACAGGTCTGTATTGTTCTTGAGCGCCTTCGTACCCACCACCTATACATTAAACTGGAAAAATGTGAGTTTGAACAAACAGAAATTCAGTTCCTGGGGTATGTAATAACTCCTAAAGGTTTAAGTATGGACGCAAGTAAAATTAAAGCTGTGCTGGACTGGCCCATCCCCAAGAATGAAAAAGATATACAAAGATTTGTGGGGTTTGCCAATTTTTACAGGCGTTTCATTAAGAATTTCTCTGCCGTTATTACACCAATCACTGAACTTACACGTAAAGGGACTCCTTTTCAGTGGTCCAATAAGGCTGACACTGCATTTTCCAGATTAAAGACTCTGTTTACATCTGCCCCTATCTTGGTACATCCTCAGCCAGAATTGCCATTTATTGTAGAGGTAGATGCTTCTGATTCAGCTGTTGGGGCTATACTGTCTCAAAGGACTGGTCCTAAGATGTTGTTACATCCATGTGCCTTCTATTCCCGCCAGATGTTACCAGCAGAAAGAAATTATGACATAGGGAATAAAGAACTTTTGGCTATAAAAGCTGCCTTCACCGAATGGAGACATCTCTTGGAGGGAGCCACCCAACCAATTACTGTCCTCACAGATCACAAAAATCTGGAATGTATCCAATCCGCTAAGAGACTGTCAGCCAGACAAGCACGCTGGTCCCTATTTTTCTCAAGGTTTAATTTTTTTTATTTCATACCGCCCTGGTTCCAGAAATGGCAAGGCAGATGCCTTGTCTAGGATAGCTGACCCCCTCCATACTACAGTAACCAAGGCCAACATCTTGCCGGAGAGCAGATTTTTAGGAGTTACCTTTCCTTCTGATCTAATGTCTCGCATTAAAAAGGGCTACTCTAAAGATCCAGTTTTTCGTGATCCTCCTCGTGATCTTCATATGACCATGCTTAATGGATTTTGGATTTTTCAACAACGTCTGTTTGTTCCAGAATCAGTGCGACTGGACGTTTTACGCCTCTACCATGACTCTAAACCAGCAGGTCATCCGGGAATCCGAAAGACACAAGAACTACTTACCCGATCCTTTTGGTGGCCTAAATATTATGAGGATGTTAAGAAGTATGTGTCCTCTTATGATATATGTGCCAGACATAAGACTCCTCGCTCATCCCCTGTTGGCTTGCTTCAGCCTCTTCCGATTCCTCATCGTCCCTGGGGATCTATATCCATGGACTTTATTGTGGAACTTCCTCCCTCTAAGGAACACACTACTATTCTTGTTGTTGTGGACCGGTTAACCAAGATGAGTCATTTCATACCAGCTCGTGGTCTCCCTTCAGCTAAACAGACTGCTGACCTTGTTATTCGAGAAATATTTCGCTTGCATGGAGTGCCTGATGAAGTAATTTCTGACAGGGGAGTGCAGTTTACATCTCATTTTTGGAAATATTTTTGTTCTATTCTAGGTATTAATGTAAATCTGTCTTCAGCTTTTCATCCACAAAGTAATGGATAGACTGAGCGAACCAACCAGACTTTAGAACAATATTTGCGGTGCTATATTAGTTACCTGCAGGATGACTGGCTGGATTTTCTACCCACGGCGGAGTTTGCCTATAACAATGCCCAACACTGCTCCACTTCTCTGAGCCCATTTTTTGCCAATTATGGTTACCATCCAACTTTTCTAGTGAGTCTCCCAATTACTACTCCCATTCCTGCAGTCACTGACCGGCTAACCGCCTTACGAGATTCCCAAGAACTGTTGAAGGAGACTCTTTCGGAGGCTCAGGAATGTTACAAAAGAGCTGCTGATAGGTACAGAAAGGAGGCCCCAGTTTATCATGTTGGTGACAAGGTTTGGCTGTCAACAAAGAATCTTAAGCTTAGGATTCCTTCTCATAAATTGGGTCAAAAGTTCATGGGACCTTTTAAGATAATCGCTCAGATCAATGCAGTCACCTTCCGTCTGCAACTTCCGGATTCCATGAAAATACATCCGGTGTTTCACGTGGCACTGCTTAAACCTTTCCATGAAAATACTTTCCCTGGTCGAGCCTTGCCTGCCCCACCACCAGTCCTCGTGGATGGTGAAGATGAATACGAGGTGGAAAAAATTCTTGACTCCAGGATCTTCCGCAACAAGCTTCAATATTTGGTTCATTGGAAAGGCTATGGTGAGGAGGATAGATCGTGGGAACCAGTGGACAATATTCATGCTCCTGATCTTCTTCAGTCTTTCCATGCACAGTACCCTGCTAAACCAGGAAATAGGGCATCCAGAGGCTGCGCCTGTAGAGGTGGAGGTAATGTGAGGAACTGACTCTGCTGGGTTTCGAACCCTGGTTTACATGGTGCTAAACCTCTTCCTTACCAGTACACCAGCCTGCCTTTTGCAAATTTACCTGAGATCTGATACCATTGCTTGTAGAGTCAAGGTTATCAGTGACAACTCTCTTCAGCTGTGTCTGGTCAGGTGTCTGGTTCTTGGCCTATAAAAGCAACTTCCTGTCTCTGTACCTTTGCCAGATTATTGTGGTTCCTGTACTCTCTAATCAAGCGTGTTCCTGTTTCTTCCTGTTGCTGAATTTGGACTGTTTTGACTTTGCTGCTTCTCCTTCCCACTGACCTCGGCTTGCCTCACTACGATTATCATCTTTCTGTTCCAGTCTCCCATCTCTGCTTAAGACCAGAAGGCCACTCAAGGCTCAGGGGCTCAACCACCTGGGTAACGAGTGGCTACCTCTGGCAGAAAACATTGCTGATCTGGCTACTGGACTCCAAAACTTTGTAACATCAATATCATTACACTTTTTGAGTGTTGATCATACCCCTGACGGAGGAAGTCTACCCTATATCCCATAAGCGGGGATTGTACCGCTGTACGCTCTTCACACTAGAGCTAGCTATAGCTCTAATATATGTGAGTTTATTACCATCTTTTTATCATTTGCTATCTTAGACTGGACATATTACACTATTAGGTTCTTTATTTACTTTATCTTTTCATATGAGTGGACCTGCCCGGGCAAGGACAGAGAGGACATTGTTCCTGACCAAGCACTTTATAGACTATAAACATTATAGACGATCGGTAATATCATTCCAGTTAAGACTCTTTTATTCGGATTACCCTCATATCTTGACTATTGAATGTTATAAGGTCTTTTTGGCGCAGCCCTTATCTCTCTTTTTTTATTATTCTTGTTGTACTCTAAGGGTTTGAGGGATTCCCTTATAGGGTTGCTGCCCCAATTGTTATTGAGCATTTACTCTTTCCTCTTGTTTTATATTTAACTATGTACCCTAAGGGTGAACGTGCAGAGTGCCAAATTCCACGTCCATAAGAAATTCATTAAGTGCTACAAAATATAAAATCTAAATATATACAGGCTGTCAACATTCCTATGAGACTAGAATATAGTCAGTCAAATAGCAAATAGTATACAGAACACAGATATAATCAAAAATATGAAGTTCTATAAATCCAAATGCAAGTTCTCCAGGATAGTACCCCAAACTCATAAATGACTAATGTGTCACTGTAGAGAAGGTAATGTAGTTCCAGTAAAATATGCAGTTTAAAATATCCCAAAAAAAGAAAAATGACATGAAAAAATAAGCCTGCTGGAATGGGAAACTATCCAAGCATACAATTGAATTTGATCTCACCCATGGTAAATGATTAGGGAGTCTTTGTAGTCTCTGTACAAGTAGAGAAGAAGAGTGTCCCTCTGTTCTAACTGTATGTCGCTGGGCTCCAGTTTAGAAGTATGCTAGGCAAATCCTGGATTGGTCCGACTGAGGTCTTCCAGACTCCAATAGTAGAATGTAACAGGCAGATCCTGGGCTGTGCGCTCGGGAAAACAACCTCCCTTCGATGGCCATCATAGGAATGTTGACAGGCTGTATATATTTTGATTTTATATTTTGTAGCACTTTATGAATTTCTTATGCACTTGGAATTTGGCACTCTGCACTTTAATATAGGTTATGCACTTTAACCGTTAGGGTGCATAGTTCTATATAATCGCATGATCGGTTATATTTACTTGAAGACTTGACCGATGGTGGCAATGTTATGTGAATACATTTATGAACTTTTTCTTTCCATATCTTTATTATTTTTTTGGAGTGTGGTATCATTTTGTTATTTTTGTATATTTATTGTAGTGGTCCTTGGAGGGTGCCCCAGATACCAGCACCGAAGATTTGAGTGAGTGCAGGCATACTGAGTAGTTATCAATAACATTTTTAGTCCTCTCCATAAACTTTTCCAGTGTGTGTTCAATTTTCATGACCCCTTGAACCATCATGCTGGGGGACTATGTCTTGTGAGGGAACCCAGAAGTGAACAACATAACTATCCAAGTGAACAATACAGCTATCCAAGATCTCATTTAGAAGATTTGAAACTAAAGATACATCCAGATACAATGCCAGATGGCAGGTTTTAGCTTAGTGTGCAAGTTCAAATGGCCACTTGTGGTCACAAAACTCAAAGATCACATGGACAGTTGTGCTCACATGCAGCATAAAATATATTGATCTATTAAATCCAAAGTTAGAAACCAGGGAACAAACCCAGACACCAGGGATCAAGACCCAGAAATAAGAACTGTTCTTCCAGAATCAGGACAGTTGGAAGACCTGTAAAGGACAGTTTGATGGCCTGCAGTGTGGACATGGCCTGCAGCCTCACACTTTTCTTCTGCAGATTAAAATAGCAGCAGGTGCACTGGATACTATTAGCAGAGTACTGCAGGAATGAAGCAGCATGCAATATTTCCTCGTGGACTGCAGTATCTGAGGTTTACCAGGGTGCCAGATTATCAGATTTTTACAAATGACTGCAGTCTGAAATTAGACAGTGCAAAGGACATTCATAAAACACACCAGCTGTCATTAGCGGTAACATAGTTTTGGAAACCAGAGTTTGCATCTCTTGGTCATACAGAGTTTTCCGCAAATGTCTAATCATGATGTGCATATTATATATGGCTAGAGCTATTTTTATAATGTGCACATAAAAGACCATTGACCAAAAGGTGCCAGCCCTCCTCTTTAGCTTCTCAACTTATACATTCAAAAGAATTGGTAACATTTGAAATGATATCAATTTTGAAAGTAACAATTTGCAATACCATATAGCAATTAAACAAGGTATTTTTTGATTTGGACTAAAATATTATTTAAAATGGAATAAGTAAAGATTGCCATTCTGTTCATCATAAGATATAAAACCATTTAGATGTTTGAAACACAATATTTTAGAAGCTGATTTTTCTTTCTTTAGTGTCTTGTAGAGATTTTACAGAGCTTTATAGTGGCTTAGACGGGAATTAAGTACATTATTTCTCTATAGGGATCCTTAAAGTTATAGTTCAAGTCTATTATTCATTTTAACCACCATCAAATCTAATAAACTAAACTGAGAGACAAGGATAGAAGATTATTGACACAGACACCATAAATAAAAATTTCTGAGTTTTAGGTGAACACAACTGCAGTTCAGAAGTTACAGACTGATCTCATCATGCTCGAAACTCTGTACGTTTGCCCTATAAAAAAAAACATTAAATAACCTTTGTAAAATTGTGTGGGGACTAGGGACAAGAAATAATAACATACAGAAACATCTGACCATCTTGCAATATATCCTGATACAAAGACAAGGCATGGGACTGCTTGACTTGATGCTCAATAGTACACTGCAAATATTGTTATACACATATGGTGTATGTAATAAACAAATGTCACTCTATGACTTAAAGAACAATGTATACTTGGGAAAAAAAAGAAAAACAATATATTTTTTCTCTAATTTGGTTTAAACTAGGTTTAGAATTTGGTCCTGCCATTGTATAAAATAAAATCCTTGGAGATTGTACAAAGCAAATTGCTCATGCTGGTTTTATAGTACAGTGTTCAAGTGGAAATATTGATTGTTGAGTATTATTTGTGTGTTCTGCAAAGCTTTTGACACCTTCAGTTGGATCAGCTTGATTTAGTTTTTAAACTAATGGTATTCACAACTCTCTCTACAAAATACATGTATAGATGCAGTCTTTTCCTGAATTTCCACAAAATATGGAATAGGTCTCTGATATTTTTAAAGATATGATATATAAGGAAATGATTTAAAACAAGTAAATATACTGCTATCAGGAAAATATTATAATATATAAGCAGCTAAATAATTTTACACAAAATAAAAAAAAATCATCTAGTTAGTCACATTTTTACTTCTAAAATATAGCATTTGTATTACTTTTTGTACTTATTTAAATCGGAACTCTGCTTTGGAAGTAATGCCATTCTTACTAAAAGTTGCATTCCCTACCCTAGAAAAAAAATGTGATTCTCCGCAAAGCTAGTTACATAGTTACATAGTTACATAGCTGAAAAGAGACTTGCGTCCATCAAGTTCAGCCTACCTCACATTTGTTTTTTGCTGTTGATCCAAAAGAAGGCAAAAAAAACCCAGTTTGAAGCACAATTTTGCAACAAGCTAGGAAAAAAATTCCTTCTTGACCCCAGAATGGCAGTCAGATTTATCCTTGGATCAAGCAGTTATTACCCTACATTGAAAGATTATATCCTTGAATATTCTGTTCTTGCAAGTATGCATCTAGTAGCCGTTTGAACAGCTGTATGGACTCTGATAAAACCACTTCCTCAGGCAGAGAATTCCACATCCTGATTGTTCTTACAGTAAAAAAACCTTTCCTTTGCCTTAGACGAAATCTTCTTTCTTCCAGTCTAAACTCATGGCCTCGTGTTCTATGTAAAGTCCGGTTTGTGAATAGATTTCCACACAATGGTTTGTATTGGCCACGAATATATTTGTATAATGTTATCATATCCCCTCTCAGGCAACGTTTTTCTAAACTAAATAGGTTTAAATTTGTTAACCTTTCTTCATAGCCTATATGTTCCATTCCTTTTATTAATTTTGTAGCCCGCCTCTGCACTTTTTCTAGTGCCATAATATCCTTCTTTAGAACAGGTGCCCAAAATTGCACAGCATATTCAATATGGGGTCTTACCAGTGATTTATAAAGAGGCAAAATTATATTCTTGTCCCGAGAATGAATGCCCTTTTTCATGCATGACAATACCTTACTGGCCTTGGCCACTGCTGATTGACATTGCACATTGTTGCATAGTTTGTTGTCTATAACAATTCCCAAGTCCTTTTCGTGTGTTGTTATCCCTAATTCGCTTCCATTAAGGGTATACGTTGCTTGTGTATTCTTTACGCCGAAGTGCATAACTTTGCATTTTTCAACATTAAATTTCATCTGCCATTTGAGTGCCCAGTCCCCCAGTCTATCTAAGTCCCTCTGCAGCAAAGTAATATCTTGCTCACATTGTATTGTTTTACAAAGTTTGGTGTCATCTGCAAACACTGAACCATGACTTTCAATGCGGTCTTCAAGATCATTTATAAACATGTTAAATAGAAGGGGTCCCAGAACAGACCCCTGAGGGACACCACTTGCCACCTCTGTCCAGCTTGAAAATTTACCATTAATGACAACTCTTTGTACTCTGTTTTTAAGCCAATGTTCTACCCAAGAACAAGCATTTTCATCTAGACCGATTTCCTTGAGTTTGAACACTAATCTATTGTGTGGAACTGTATCAAATGCCTTGGCAAAATCCAAATAGATCACATCCACGGCAACACCCTGATCTATACTTCTACTTACTTCTTCGTAGAACGCAATCAAGTTAGTTTAACATGACCTGTGCTTCATAAAACCGTGCTGATTTTTGCTGATAACCATGTTCTTCTCAAGGAATTCTTGAATATTATCCCTTAATAACCTTTCAAATATTTTACCAGCCACAGAAGTTAAGCTCACAGGTCTATAATTTCCAGGCAAGGATTTTGAACCCTTTTTGAATATAGGAACCACATCTGCCTTCCTCCAATCCTCCGGAACACTTCATGAAAGAAAAGAATCTTGAAAGATTAAAAACAGAGGTTCACTTATTTCTGCACTTAGTTCCTTAAGTACACGTGGATGGATACCGTCAGGCCCTGGAGCTTTGTTTATATTAACTTTCTTTAGTTGCTGCAGCACCTTGTCTTGAGTTAACCAATTACAATTATTCTGCAAGTTTTTAGTAGCAATCATTTGCACATCTATTGCCATGGGTTCTTCCTTAATATATACGGAGGAGAAATAGTTATTTAAAATTCCTGCCTTTTCCTGGTCTTCATTAATTAACACCCCCGTTTCAGTTTTTAGTGTACCTACACTTTCATTTTGTTTTTTTTTAGAATTTATGTACTTAAAAAATGCTTTGGGGTTGGTTTTGCTCTCTTCAGCTATCATTATTTCATTTTGAAGTTTAGCAAGTCTAATTGCCTTTTTGCACGCATTATTTGCATCCTTATATCTTTTATAAGATGCATCTGATTTGTCCGATTTAAATGCTTTAAATGCCCTTCTCTTAGTTGTAATCTCTTGTTTTACTTCTCTACTAAGCCACATTGGTTTTAATTTGTTTCTTTTATATTTATTTCCCAACGGTACATACTGAGAAATGTACCTTTGTAATATTTGTTGGAAGATGATCCATTTATCCTCAGTGTTCTTTTCACTAAAGAGTTTATGCCAGTCAATATATTGTAAAGCTTCCCTTAACTTATTGAAATTGGCCTTTTTAAAATTATATGTTTTAGTATTCCCCATGTGCTTTTGTTTTTTTGAGTTTATTTCAAAGGACACTATATTGTGATCACTATTTCCCAAGTGCTAACCTACTTGAATGTTGGTCAAAAGATCAACGTTGTTTGTTAAAACCAGGTCCAGACAAGCATCCATTCTAGTTGGTGCTTGCACAAGTTGTGACATGAAGGTGTCATTTAACAAGTTTAAAAACCTAATTCCCTTTGCTGAGGCACTAGTCCCTCTGTCCCAATTTATATCCGGGTAATTAAAATCTCCAATAATTAAAGTGTTACCCAGATTTGCAGCTTTCTCAATTTGCTCAAACAGCTGTTGTTCCTCGTCAATATTAACATTAGGTGGTTTATAACATATCCCAACCAATAGTTGGTTTCCCTTCTTTTCCCCAAGCAGATATTTACCCATAAAGCTTCCACATTATCCTCCTCGCATTCCATTTGCTTAACATTTGGTTTTAAATCATGTTTGACATACAAACATACCCCACCACCCTTCTTGTTTTTCCTATCCTTCCTAAATAACGTGTACCCATTTAAGTTAGCTGCCCAGTCATGTGTCTCATCCCACCATGTTTCAGTTATGCCTATTATATGATATTGTTTAGTGTATGCTAATGCCTCTAGTTCCCCATTTTGTTATTTAGGCTCCTTGCATTAGTAAGCATACATTTAATATTATGCATCACTTGTATATTTTGTGAATTTTCAACATTACACAGCTTCTCTGTTCTGAGCTTGCCCCTCCCCCCGTTTCCACCCCCTTATACTGTGCTAAAGCCCATCTCCTTTCTGTCCTATCTCCATTTTGTAGATTGCTATGACCCTCCCCCCCTACTACTAGTTTAAGGAAAAAGTTACCCAATCAGTATGCATGTGCAGAACATCATATCATACCTATGAACTGTCCCACATGCAATAAGACAGTCATAATTATAGCTCTGGGGGTACTGGCTGACATGCTAAATTCCCTTTAACCTTATTTTATCTTACGTTATTCTGGTATATAATTTGTTTTAATAAGAATTAAAATTCTCCCCCAAAAATTGAGGCCTAGTTTAGGTTCCTGGCAACTGATATGCGCATGTCTACACCTAGTTTTTTGTGGGATAGTGCTGAATATTGCTATCCAGGTAGACATTAGTTCTGCTTTTTTTGTGAATTTGGGGCATTATTTAAAAGGTTTTGAGGTGTCCGATGCTCTTATACCTTGAGAAAAGGTGATATGCCAAAATGTTGAGATATTCTGCTCCTCTGTTATACCCTTAAGGTAATGCTATATCTTGAGACCAGCTACTTTTGAGTTCCATTTAACTAGCATGTTATGTAATATAGTATTCCTGTATCATTTTGTATAAAATGTGTGAATACATGCATGCTACTTGGGTAGGAGGTAAGATATGGTATAATATTTATATTATTTATGTCTTCTGTTATTTATTCAATAAATACTTTAAAAAAAACATTTTTTGTGTGTTCACTTTAACTGCACCAATACATATTTTATATAATTTTTTTTAACAAATGTGAGGAAGGTTGGACTTGATGGAAAAATGTCTCTTTTTAGCCTATGTCACTATGTAACTATGTAAAAAGGAAAGGGATTTCTGTTAATATTCTATATGCATATCTAACATAACATTATGTATTTAAAAAATGGGAGAAATTGCTTAAAATATTTTTTACACATCAAGTGCAACTAAAGAAAAAGTTTTAAAAGTCTCATATATCTACGGTCTAAATTCATTTTTGGTAACATGATAACCTTATACTAACCCTTACATCCATACACCAACCCCTATGCTTACCAAATATACCTTACTCCTAAACATAACCCTACACTATCCCTAACCCTAAAACAGCAGTCTGCAACCTCCAGTCTGAGGCTGGAGCACCACACAGAGACTGCCTTACCTTTAAAGGACCACTCTAGGCACCCAGACCACTTCAGCTTAATGAAGTGGTCTGGGTGCCTGGTCCAGCTAGGGTTAACCCATTTTTTCAGAGAAACTGCTATGTTTATCAATGGGTTAAGCCTTCCCCTAGTTCCTCTAGCGGCTGTCTCATTGACAGCCGCTAGAGGCGCTTGCGTGATTCTCACTGTGATTTTCACAGTGAGAGCACGCCAGCGTCCATAGGAAAGCATTATGAATGCTTTCCTATGTGACCGGCTGAATGCGCGCGCATTCAGCCAACGGGGAGGAGAAGAGGAGGATCGGAGGAGGAGAGCTCTCTGCCCAGCGCTGGAAAAAGGTAAGTTTTAACCCCTTACCCCTTTCCAGAGCCGGGCGGGAGGGGGTTCCTGAGGGTGGGGGCACCCTCAGGGCACTATAGTGCCAGGAAAACGAGTATGTTTTCCTGGCACTATAGTGGTCCTTTAAGTGCTACAAGATACATCAGGGATATTAAAACTACTCATCACTGCATCTATATCTGTTGTATTATCGTTTTTGTCAACTTTTTCATTTGTTTTATCTTTTATACTATTATTATATGTTGAATGCTTAACTCAGAGATAGAATATTTCATCCTAGTATCCAATCTTTTCTGTTTTACAGCCTGAGTCTCTTGCACACAAGCAAGTAAGATCTCACATTCACACATCCAACACAAACATTTAAGTCCCATTCTATCATTATTTCTCTAACCACTCTTTTTCTTTTATCATCTGAGGATGTATGTCATAATCCTGGTCCCAGTGCTGCCCACCCCACCCATAGTTAACCCAGAATAAATGAAAATCTCTTACATATACCCTGTCACTCACTAAATCACATTTTTTGTTGTTGTGCCCTTTGGAATGCAAGACAGTCTCTAACATCATTCAATCTACTGACAGCCATGATCTCCTCATTTTAAACCTGACAGTGACTGAAAGCTGTCTTTCTCTCTTTAAAATTGCTACCCCTGCTTTCCTATGGTGAATTGTACTTATCCTGCTTTCTCCTCCGATGCTAAAAATGCTGGTTTGGAGATTTTTTACTCTCCATTCATTGTCTCTTCAAACATTTCTTCCCTTGCTCTTCTCCTTCCTTTTCCCCTTTTGAACTCCATTCCATATGTTTCTTCAATTCTCCCTCAGCCCAGGTTGCCATTATCTACTGTTCCCCTCGCTCTCCTCTAATCTTACTTTATCATTTTTTTCTGATTGACCTCCTTACTTTGTTTTCTGACATTCTTTCCCTCATCTTTAGTAACTTTAAATCTCTATTAGCTAACCAAACAATTCAAAAGCCTCTTCATCTATCTCCCTGGGCATCAATAGAACACCTATTACCCCAACCCCTCAAGCTTGTTCCCTTGGAGTTACTTTCAACTCAGGTCTTAAAGGACCACTATAGTTGCCCATAAACTACCTGATTTAACAGCATTATTCTATAACTGACTACTCTGTGCCCTTCTGAACCCCACTTTTAATTTTTAAAACCTATTCTAAATACCCCTTTTCTTACCTTCTTTGCAGCGCTACGTCACCGATCGTCTACACCTCCCGCGCGGTCATCGGGTCTGCTGACTCTCTTCTCCGCTGTCCACCAATGAAATTCCTCTCATTTCAAATCATTGCGGGCGAAAAGCGCATGCGCGTCCAGCCAATGAAAAACTTCTCATTGAGATTCATTGGCTACAATGAATCTCAATGGGAAGAAATTGTATGCACACCGCGCATGTGCACGGTGTGCGTGTTCACGAGCAGCGAACTGAGTGACATCTCAGTTCACCGCCCACTGTCCTCCCTTAGCCCACCTCCTATTCCTCTAGACCCATGTGTTCTATCAGATTCAGATACCTTGAGAATCTGAAAGAACACCGGCACTCAAACTCTCACTACCCAGCGCCAGTCCAGGGAACCAGCAGGAAAAGTAAATATAAAAATAAATAAAAAGATTTACTTTTTTTTCACTAAAACACAAAATTACATTTCTTTCATATATATATACTTTATAGAGATTTTCAAATAAAATTTAACTTTTATTCAATCCATTTAAAAAGTCAACGTTTCAGCTCCCACATGGAGCTTTCATCAGGACAAAACATAACTTACAAGTGCAGACACAAAGAAATATATACCCCCAATCTCTCAAAATAATTTACCTTAATTGTGTACTCACCTAGACATGAGACAGCTTGCCCTGCATTAGAGAGTAATGTATCTCTGAGTGTGGTGGCCATGTGTGCAAGGCCCAGAAAAGGGGCGGGGCTACAGGTTACTTAGTAACAATCCAACTGGACTGATTGCTTTCCACCTTGTGGCCTAGTAGCTACAATCATGATTGAGCTCAGGGTAAAGTAGGAGTGAATACAGAGTCTAGAATGTTGCAAAAATTAATCTGTCGGTGTTCATATATTTTAAACCATGGGTCGTCAACCTGGTCCCTACCGCCCACTAGTGGGCGTTTTAGGATTCCAGGTGGGCGGTAGGGATTTCAGAGATTGGGTACCATTTGTGGCCCTGGCCCGCGTGGCAAACCGCCGGGGCCGCTGTCCAAGGGGTCCATCGGGTGGCCCATGCTGTCAGGGCCACCCGATGGATGTGGATTAAGAGGGGGCCCGGTCAGCGCTGGGCGCTTTAACAGCGCGACCGGGGCCCCTGTGATGACATCACAGAGCTGGGAGGAAGTGACTGCGCGTCACTCCACCCAGCTAACAAACAGACCGCGCAGGAGGAAGACCAGGGAGTCAGAGTAGGAACTCTGACTCCCATGCACCTGAGCCACCACTGGACCCCAGGGAAAGTCACCCTCCTGCACCTAAAAGATAGGAAACAGGAGGGTGACTAAAATATTTTGTGTGTGTTTGTTTGTGTGTATGTGTCTTTGTATGTATGTCTTGTGTGTGTGTCTGTGTATGTATGTCTATCTGTATATATGTGTGTATGTATGTGTGTCTTGTCTTTGTATGTATGTGTTGTGTGTGTGTGTCTTTGTATGTGTGTCTTGTGTCTGTATGTGTGTGTGTCTATGTATGTCTTATGTGTGTGTCTTTGTATGTGTACCTGTTTGTATGTATGTGTGCGTGTGTCTGTATGTATGTGTGCCTGTCTGTATGTATGTGTCTTGTGTGTGTGTCTGTATGTGTGCCTGTCTGTTTTTCTGTATGTATGTATGTCTGTATGTGTGCCTATCTGTGTGTTTGTATGTATGTGTGCCTGTCTGTTTGTATGTATGTGTCTTTTTATGTGTGGGTATGTGTGTGTGTGTGTGTGTATGTATGTGTGCCTGTCTGTTATAGTGGGCTATAGTAAGTGGGCTACCTAGCTAAGCCTTCCTACTGGGCGTTGCTATAAGGAAGGTTAAAAATAGAAAAAAGGGATACAAAAGGTGGGGAGGGTAATTGAGGAGGGAGATGAGATGAGCTGATGCACAGATGAGAAATCATATTATGTGCAAACAGAGAAGTCATCTGAATATCACCGAAAGAGGAGACCTTCGTTTGTTCCTTAGGAAAATCGAACCAGATATCAAATATTTAGTCTTGCAGCATCAGCCTCAAGGATCTCATTAATCACTAGTAGAGGTAATTTCAATTTACTTTATTGTTTTCCAATAAACTTTATAAAGTTAAAAACATTATAAACATGCATTCAGTAGAAATAAAAAGATAAATGTACGTACATTTATTTTTTTAAAAACACCCTCCTTTCTAAAAAAATATTCTGCACTTGCGCTAAAACTGGTGGGCGGTAAGGACATTTTTCCATCAAGAAAGATGCATTAGTGGGCGGTAGGTAGAAAAAGTTTGACTACCACTGTTTTAAACAATATAACAGGCTGGAAGGGCCATCAGGAATCCAAAATCTGTTATCATACTGTAAATCCACTCTTTGAGTGCTGGAGCAGTTCATCCAATGCAGCACTGAAAGGGTGTATCTGTTCCTTTCTAACTGAGGAAAGAGCTGGACTATAAGTCTACTCTTAAACTCTCTATGCTTATAGCAAATAGGGTGGGCATATCTCATGGTTCGGATCTAAAAAACACATTTAATATAGACATACATGATTTTTTGAAATAAATAAAAACAACAGCTCAAGGCAGGAGATGTTACCATGTTAATACATTGATTATGCATAGGGCACTAAAGTTTAATAAATAATATGAACAAACAAAGTGACCAGTGTTGAATTGCATTGTGTCCCCTGCATAGTTATTTATGATTATATACAAGGTGTGACCTGAGTAGTGTTATCTCTTGGGTACATAGCACACAACATTGGAGTGTGGTGGTCTAGTAGGGTATTTAACCCCTACATGATTAGTATGTGTGCCCAAGCTATGTATAATAGCCTATTTACCATGCATGGAACAAGCAATGGAATGATATGCAATGTATGCAGGGGAGCATAAATCAAATTATAGCAACAAGACAATCTATACACATTGCTGTATAAACAAATATGTTTAGGATTATTGGGTTAGATTAAACAATGTATTTAACTCCTATAGGGAAACAAAAAACTGTACTATAGAAACATAGATAATGTGTACTTCTCGTTCAAGCCTCTGGGATATACTGTGTCCAAAGTTTTTATCCAGAACGTTTCACGTTGTAGGAGAAGTTTACTTCGATCACCCCCACGTCTGAGGGGGGTATATGGTCAATAGCCATAAACTTCAGAGTGGGTAACATGTGGCCATGGGCCAAAACGTGTTTTGCTACAGGGAGTTCAGCCTTATTGTCCCTATAGGCAATGCGAATGTTGGATCTGTGGTTGCGGATCCGTTCCCTTAGTGGGAGGTCAGTTTTGCCCACATAGGAGAGGCCACACGGGCACTGGAGTTTATAGATGACAAAATCTGAAGTGCAGGTCAACCTATGCCTAATTTGGTACTTCCGCCCAGTGTGTGGATGCTGGAAGAATTTTCCGGGTATCATGTGGCTGCAGGTAACACAGCCCAGACAGCGATAGCAACCAAGGTTCTGCGCTGTTTGTTGTTTGGTATAGCAGTGCACTGGGTCCGTCTTTACCAGTAGGTCACGTACATTTTTTTTCCTGTTTATAGCACAACATGGGTGGATTCTGAAAGATTTTTGGTAGTGTTGGATCTTCTGATAGTAAACGCCAGTTGGAGTTCAATGTGTTCTTGAGGTTGTGGGATGCAGTATTATAGGTGGTTGGAAAGACAAGTCGTGGTGTATCATCTTTTTTCTCTCTCATAGGCTGTTGGCTCTTATCAAGTGCTTTCTGAAGAGTAGCCTCTCTGTTTAAACCTATTCCATGTTTCTTTAGTTTGTAAGTGTGCTCTCATGGGTTCTGAGTTATTCCTTTTAACCCTTAGGAACTGGGAGAGTGGTAAGGATTCTTTCAAGTGTCGTGGGTGAAAGCTGTCAGCCTGGAGTAGGGTGTTACGATCTGTTGTCTTGGTGAATAAAGTATACCCAAGCTTCATCTCTTTTTTAAAGATATGGACATCCAAAAAAATCACTGCATCCTGGCTCACTGTCATTGTTAATTTGACCGGTGTGGGCGCCCTGTTGATGGCCTCTATCATCTCCGAAATGGACTGGTGATCTCCCTTCCATATAAGGAACACGTCATCAATGAAGCACCTATAGAATAAAATATTTGCTTCATACGGTTGTAGAATGTGGAGGGTCTCAAATATATACATAAAGCTGTTGGCATACATGGGTGCCATTGCTGCTCCCATGGAGGTCCCCGCTATTTGCTGGTACCAAGTTTCTTCAAATCTGAAGTAGTTAAGTGTAAGGACTGCCTCCAGGATTTCCATGACGTATTCAATCGGGGGGCCTGTGTATGTTGTTGAGTCTTGTAACACTTTGCTCATTGCTTCTATACCCCCCAAATGAGGAATGATTGTATAGAGACTTTTCACATCACACGTTACCAGCAGTGTAGTAGTGTTGGGTAAACTGATGGTGTCTAGAAGTTTCAGTAGGTCTGGGGTGTCTTTAATGCAGGTGGGAAGCTTGACAACTGTATCTTTAAATAGATAGTCCGGCCACTGAGCTAGTGGTTCCAGTACTCCCCCTATGGCTGACACTATGGGTCTGCCTGGTGGATGATCAATGCTCTTGTGTACCTTGGGTAAGGTGTAAATAATCAGAGTCTTAGGTGTAGACTGGATCAAGAATTTCTGTAACACTGTTGTCACAAAGTTAGCTTCCACTTCTCTTTGTACAATCGCCGAGATTTGTTGTGTGATACATGCTGTAGGGTCGCCCTTAAGTTTGGTGTAGGTGTCTGTATCTTGAAGCTGGGATAGAAGTTCCACTCGATAGTCACAGTAGTTAAGAAGTACTATGCCTCCACCTTTGTCCTCCGGTCTAATGACCAAGTTCACATCGTTTGCTAGTGAGCGGATAAGTTCAAGGTCATGCTTCGTTATGTTGCTGAAATGACGTTGTTTGGTTTGCAAGATTATATCCATGTCTCGCTGCATATTGCGTAGAAATGTCCTTATTGATAACTGCTGTGTTGGAGGGTCAAAGGCGCTTTTGGCTCTAAGGTGATCTATTTCACTGGTAGTTGGAGAGGGGGTGTTTTTGAAGAATTCCTTCAGGCGTATGGTTCTTCCGAATTTGTATACTTCTACGTCACTCTGAAGGTTTTTTGAGTAGTTCGGTTTCATTAGGTGTTAACATTCTATTTGACAGGTTGAAGATTGGGATTACCTCGGTGGTCGTGGTGGTTTTCCCCCTGTGGTATGATCGGCCTTTCTGGCCCCTTCTGGTAACATACCTTCTCTTTGTCTTGTTAAATTCCTTGTATGGTCCTTGATCCTGCTCTAAAAAATCTTGTGTAGAGGATTTGTTGGACTTGTTAGAGTGTGTTGGTTCTGAGTCAGAGGTCGATTCACCAGATGTTCGGTCAACAGTAATTTGTTTAGGTTTAGATATAGGTCTTCTTCGTCGTGCAAACCGTGGTCTATCTGCTTGACCACTAAGCCATCTGTAGACACGATGTTCTCTATAATCATTATTGACTTTCTATTGTTTTTCTTTTTTAAAACGTACCAGGTCAGTTTTATACTCCTTCACACTCTGCTCAAGTTTAAGCATTGTTGGTGCTGCTTCAACTGCTGACAGTTTTAACCCTTTCAGCCCTGCGAGGTGGGACCCTGAGGGTTGGGGGGACCTAATGACCCTATATTGATAGAAAAAAGAGTTTGTTTTCCTGACACTATTGTGGTCCTTTAACTTTCATAATTTATTCAATACATAGGATTCGTACAAATGTTATTGTGTTTATGAAGATCTAATATATATTAAAAAAAATTATAAATATACTTATAGCTGGCAGAATATTTTTGACATGCACTTGATCCAGATATTTTAAATAGTATGGCCTGGGATCCACCTGCACAGCAAGTGATTAATGATGGAAATACGTCAGGTTCACCAACAAGACTTGGAACATCGGAATGGTGTATGTGTGGCAATTGTATGCCAATGCCAAGTGAGAAAGAAAGTGTACGCTGCCGGGAGATAGAGAACATTGTAGATATGTTGAATGAACAACACAATTGCATTTGCAATCTTCGATATCTACGTGAGCAATTATCTTCCAGGGAACATGTGCTGTCTCTATACCGTTATGGTCTCACCTATATAAAATCCGCTAGATTCCGTTCTCCTGAACAAATGCAGGAAAGGTGCCTAGGCACACCCTAATCCCAGCGGCACGCGCTATGTGCCTCCCTCCACAGGCAGGGAGGGAGGCAGGAGAGGACCCGGGGAGCTCTTGCCAGCAGCTCCGACGGGTTCCTCTCACGCGGTTGGAGCAACGCTCAGATCTCGCGAGAGTGAACTCTAGCCACACAGAGGGCTAGAGTTCACTCTCCACTGGACCACCAGGGAAGGCAGGAGCACGGTCCCCCCTCCCTACATAAGGTAAGAAGGGAGGGGGGATATTACCTAAATGGCCCCCACACATTACACACAAACATACAGCACACACACATACATCACCCTTACACACACAGCACACACGCTAACAGCACCCTCACACTAACAACACCCTCACACTAACAACACCCTTACAGACACAGCACCCTCACACAGCACACACTAACAGCACCCTTACACACACAGCACCCTTACACATACACACACTAACAGCACCCTTACACACAGCACCCTCACATACACAGCACCCTTACACACACTAACAACACCCTTACACTAACACCCTCACACATGCACACACTAACAGCACCCTTACACACAGCACCCTCACACACACAGCACACACTAACAGCACCCTTACACACACAGCACCCTTACATCACCCTCACACACAGCACCCTTACACACACACAGCACCCTTACACACACAGCACCCTCACCCACACACACAAAACACACACTAACAGCACCCTTACACACACAACAACCTCACACACACACACACTAACAGCACCCTTACACATACACACACACAGCACACACTAACAGCACCCTTACACACACAGCACCTTCACACACACACAGCGCCTTCACACACACAGCGCCTGCACACACACACCGCCTTCACACACAGTGCCAGCACACACAGAGCACCTTCACACACAGCACCCTCACACACACAGCATTTTTCTTTTAACAAAATATGATTTCCTTTCTATACGAACAAGCTGCCCACATGTGGTTTATTATAGAATTTTGCCACGGAACCAATTCCTTGTACATCGATTGTCAACATATGGTTGAAAGTTTTAAATTAATGCTCCTACAATAGTGCCATATATCAAATTGATGATTAATGGGTTTGTATCTCTCTCTCATGATTTTCCTTATGCTGACATGCCTATCGGTTACGAGAATAGAAATTAGAATTTTATCAGCTCATACTTGGTCCATGCAACGTTTCAATGCCTGGAATTCCATTGCAATGGATGATTTTGCCTCACTCACTTGAATTGTGTTACATTCAATTATTTTTTGTGATTTTTCCTCCATAAGTGAATACGTGCAGTACTTGGCGCTAAATCCAGGGCTATCACATTGCCCATCTCCTGAAAGACATACCGTTTTGCCACATAAACTATCTATAAATAATCTTCTTTCTTTCTTGTATTGATGATCAATGATTGGAAATAAAAATTGTTTTTGATAAATATAATGTAGGGATTGCGAAATAAATGCCACTCCAAAAATTGCAAATAGTTCAGAAACTTTAGCAAAAAGGACTGAGGTCCTCTGACGGAGCACTGCGGTCCTCTGACAAAGCACTGAGGTCAACCATTTCTATATCAGTAATGTTTTCTGATCTCCTTAAAGACATATCGTGTATAGATTGGAACACTTGCTTTTTCAAAAATAGTGGGTTTTGCAATTAAAACCAATCTTGTTCTCCTTTCAGACTTCACTATCATTTCTGCTGTAAAATGGTCCGAACAAATTTTGAAAATCTTGCTTTTTTGTTTATCAATGATTAATTGAATTGCAGCATCTATGTTCACAAATTCATCACCTGTGGCTTAAAGCCATTTTTTAATTCTGTCAGGTGAACTTGGAAAATTAAAGAAAGAGCAATCAGCTGAATGTTTAGAGTGACTGTTTCTGCAGCCTACAGCTAAACACTTTGGCATTTTGTCTATGTTTTAAAAAAAATAAAAGGGATGACAAAAGAAAATAAGAATAAAATGTAATGTGATAGTTTGCGCCAATCACTTCTCTGTTAATTAAAACCAAAATAATTTTAACATTGTTCATTTTCACAATTAAAACTATAATAATTTGTTTAATTTTGGCAACTCCCAAATGGACGACGAACACATAAAAATACAGGCATTGAAGACTAGATATACAGCACGGAATTCAACGCCTGTACCAATTGTGACTGTAAAATGTGTGATTCAAAAAACAATGCACTCATGTTCAATTTTATGCAAACATTAATAGCTTGTTATGCTACTGTTACTAATTACACTGTACCACTGAAACCTTATTTAAAACCCTCCCCAAAAAAGAATTTTTAAAAATATATATATATTTATAATTTTGGAATATATTAGTTTAATTTATATTAAATTTTTTATGTTAATCTTTGCAAATTAAATACTCACAAAACCAGGACTCATGATGAAAGGTTTATGGAACACTGTTAATATACATCTACAAAACAGCAAGTAGAGGAGCTTACGACATTTACATGGAGTAAATAGCACTTAGCTTACGTTGGACGTCCTCACGGATTACAACGTCAGATAAGTTCCCTATAGGAATGGATTGAGCAGTGCTTTACTATGGGAGAGGTTTAATCAGTGAGCAGCACAGGACATGCAGGCACATTTGGCACACCCTGCAGGATGACATTGCGGTAGGCAACGGAGCAGACCAGCGCTGAGGTACGCTTTAAAAAGGTTATGCTAAAAAGGATTATATAAAAAATGTTGTGACCACGTGAGAGTGATCCGTAGTCACCTAAATGTAGATTAGGGCACTGTAGCGTTAGTAATACAAATTTGTATTCATAACACTAGAGTTTTAAAGCCAGTACCGATAATCTGTGAGCTTTCAGGCTTACCGATATTCTGTACATTTACGATTTAGAAAAACAACAACTATTTCTAAAGGTAAATGCATAAAATATACATGCCACATGTAGTGGATGCAGTGTGTATTTGTGTAGTGTGTATATAATGAATGCATAGCGTGTGTGTGGTGTGTGTGTTTCTGTAGGTATGTAATTTGGGTGGCATTCTTTATTTTAGAATATTTAAAAATATATATTTTTTAGTCCCCTCTACCTGCTTCCTACTTGGCCATAGAGGGGGAATATAGCATTCCTTGGTAGTCCGGTGGCATGGACTGTACAGTGAGGGCCCGCAGCAAGCTCTTACTTACCTTCCTACCAACTCCCTTCTGCTCCACTGTCTAAATCTCGCGGCCTGCGTGCCGCGCAGAGAGTTGCCATGGTAACACGTGTCAACGGTCTGACGGCCGTGGGACACGCAAGACTTACACAGGGGAGCAGAAGGGAGCTGCTGGGAAGGTGAGTAAGAGCTTACTGGGCCCTCCAGGACCACCGGCATTATCATGTGCCCGGCGGTCCTTGTATGTATTAATGGCAATATCGGTATCTCTATATGCCGATACCGATATTGCTGAAAATACCTAATATCGGAAAGACCGATAATTGGTCGATCCCCAATATTGATTAATTTTAAATAAATGTTAACGATCATAAACATTGCCTACCTTGATCCAAGTCATACACAATGCTGATTCTGATGAAGGAAAACAATTCTCTGAAAATATAAACAAAACAATAATATTATATTAAAAAGAAATTAAAATTCAAGTTTAAGATTAGTTGGATACGTATTATTATTATTATTATGATATTTATAGAGCGCCGTCAAATTCCGCAGCGCTTTACAATGGGTGGACGAACAGACATGTAGTTGTAACCAGACAAGTTGGACACACAGGAACAGAGGGGTTGAGGGCCCTGCTCAATGAGCTTACATGTTAGAGGGAATTGGGTAAAGTGACACAAAAAGGTAAGGACAGTATTAGACTAATGACAGTTGCAGAAGAGGAATCAGTCAGGAGCTATTAACAGTTTAATTGATACGCTTTTATGAAGAAGTGGTTTTTTTAAAGATTTTTAACGTAAACATGAGTTTGACTGTGAACCAGCAGGCGAAAAAGGCAGCCCCAAGAAAGGAAAAGATAAAATTCAGGGCAGCACTTTTCACGTGCTGAGCAACAGTGAAACTGTGGTAATATACAGAAATGGAGTTCAGCGACACAGCCATTTTATGTGTGCCCGCAAGGAAAGCCTTGCATGCGCTGAAGCACAAGATGACGGCCAGCTCTTTTCTTGCGCTCCAAGGATGGCATACAAAAATGGGACATACAGATTGAAAACACAAGACAACAATCAAAAACAAAAAAACTGTGGTAATATACAGAAATATAGTTAAGCACCAGAACCTTTTTTTGCATAGATATTTCTTTCTCCTATATGTATAAGCATACAGTAAGACAAAGAGAGTCAGGCAAACTTTCCCCCAAAATATAGACAAATTAAAACTTACCTTAACCACTTTTAATTTGTCAAAAATTCTATTGCGCTTTGAATGATTCTGAAATCTGCGTTCTGAAATTGAAAAGAAGATAAATATTATTTTAAAATTTAATTTAAGTTATAATGTTTTTGTATATAACTAAACAATTATAAAAGGATATATATATATATACATATATATATTATATATACGACTGTATGTATGTATGTAATGTAGTGGTTTTGGTGCTACATATGTAAAATAATAAATTACAACAATGTATGCTTACAACTACATATACTAATATAAATAATGAATACATTGAAAATATCTATAAAAATATTTTAAACAATACATATATAACAAAATATATATGTACACACACATAAAAGCAAATATATATATATATATATATATATATAAAATTAAATAGCAAAATGTTAAACAATATAACAGTTAAAATAGTAAATCAATTACATAGGTCATATATAAACAAATCTAGATTTTTTTCTCTCCACCTGTCTGTCTCCACCTGTGTGTGTATGGCTCAGTCTGTGTGTGGGGGGGGCAGTCGGTCTATGGGTCTGTCTGTGTATTGGTATTGTAAATATAAGCTTGTATAGCACTAGAGACTGTAAACTTGGTTACCTATCATTATATGCACCACAGAATGGAAAAATCTTGCTTTTATCATAGAATTTGTTAGTCTTTCTTCTAAAGCTTTGGCATGAGTGCACAACATTCTTATTTCTTTGTTCATAAATGTTTTAAAGAATAAAAGTACAACCATTGAATATGCACTAAAAACCAATAACTACCATTACAATGTAAAGTATTTTTATTTATTTTTATCAGAAAATGCAACACCATTTTAATTAAAAACCTGAACTAAGGTACTTAATAAATAGAAGTGCATGTAAAGTCATGCAATAAAAAACTAAATACTATTATTACTACTATATAACACACAACTGGCAAATATTTTCAAGATGTCCATTTCAAGTTAGTACCATTCCTTTCACTCAGGTATATTTAACAAATTCAAAGTGTTTTCCAATGCTCTAATAGTACACACACACACTTTTGAACACTTAAAACAAATATTTGTATAGGTCATGGCCACACCGACATGTTTGTAAGGTGCAAAAGAAAAGAAAGAAAAAAAAAAATAGTTTTAAAGTCACATGTAGCCTTATACAGAAATAGTTGCAAATATGTACTGTGGTTGCAGTTACTAAATTGCCTATCTATAGGCATCATATTAAGCCTGGTCACACACTAAGGACTTCAATCTGTGTGTTTTTGTCTTTCTGATCCCTGAACAAAGAGCCCTTCATTTCCTGTAGAATATCAGAATTCTTATATATCGCTTTTCTACATTCCCCAGTGCCAAATGCATCAACTATCAGTGAGCATTCACTCTGTGAGGACTGTGTCACGGTAGTTCTTCAGTTGTGATTTTTAGCACGAAAATCACAACTGAACACAACAAGCGCTAAAGGGAACTGAAACAGAAACCACGATAGGGCAGGGAGTTAAGGGAGAGGTAAGTATAAATACCCTAAACTTTACTTTGATTGGCCCCTGTCATATCCACGCCCCCAAAATGTGAGTGTCTGGGGAATGTGGGATGACAGGGGCCAATGGGAGCACATGTAATCTTTTGGCTCCCACTGCCCCTTTAAGAGCGTGCCCGAGTAGCGCGGCACGCTCTTAGAGCTAGGCGGGACACGTGGCCGCATCTTGCGGTGCGTGCCCGCCTTCATTCGAGAGCTGCGCGCAGCAGGAAGTGAGGACCTCGGCCAGCCCCCGGGTAAGGTAAGTACCGCTACAGTACCCCCCCTGAAGACACGCCCACCGGGCAGGAAAGGACCAGGCCTGGCAGGAAAACGAGAATGGAAGGAATGCACAAGGCATGGAGCATGAACAGCGTCAGCGGAAAGCCAACTGCGTTCCTCAGGCCCATAACCCTTCCAATGCACCAGGTACTGGAGTCGACCCCTGAGAAAACGAGAGTCAAGTACAGCAGCTACTTCGAATTCCTCATGACCCTGCACAGAAACAGGAGGAGGAGGAGGAACATGCTGGGTATAGCAGTTACACAGGAGGGGCTTCAACAAGGAGGTGTGAAAGACGTTAGGAATACCCAGGTTCTTAGGAAGATCCAAGGCAAATGAAACAGGATTAACTCTATGCAAAATACAGAAAGGACCTATAAAACGGAGAGCCAACTTCATAGAAGGCACACGAAGGCGGATATTGCGAGTGGAAAGCCAAACCCTGTCCCCCACGACATAGGACTGAGCCGCCCTGCGATGTTTGCCAGCTTGAACCTTTTGGCGAGCAGCGGAGTCCACCAAAGAACGCTGAACCTGCTCCCAAGTAGTACGTAAACCAGCCAAATGTTCATCCAGAACTGGCATGCCCTGTAAGGAGAATGCAGCTGGAAGAACAACAGGATGCCGGCCATAAACAACGTAGAAAGGGCTTTTACCAGAAGATTCATGAGCAGTGTTATTACGAGCAAATTCAGCCCAAGGAAGCAGGTCAGCCCAATTGTTCTGATGGTGGGATACGAAACAACGAAGATACTGCTCTAGGGACTGGTTGGCACGTTCAGCAGCTCCATTAGACTGGGGGTGGTAAGCGGAGGAAAACGAGAGAGAAATACCCATCTCTGAACAAAAAGCTCTCCAGAATCTGGAAATGAATTGGCTACCCCTATCGGATACAATAGATATAGGAATGCCATGTAACCGAAACACCTCCCTGGCAAAGATAGAAGCAAGTTCCTTGGATGAGGGCAATTTGACAAGAGACACAAAATGAGCCATCTTAGAAAATCGATCCACTATCATCAGGATGACTGTTTTGCCATTCGAAGGAGGCAATTCAACAATGAAATCCATGGATAGATTGGACCAAGGCCTCTCGGGTATGGGTAACGGGTGCAACAACCCACAAGGAACTCTATGAGAAGACTTCATACTGGCACAAGTAGTACATGCCCAAACGTAATTGATGATATCCTTGCGTAAGGAAGCCCACCAAAAATATCTAGAAACTGCTGTTAAGGTTTTAGAAACCCCAGGATGTCCAGCAGATTTGGCGTCATGATATAACGACATAATGTCCCGTCTTTCGGGAACATCAACAAACAGTTTATCAGTAGGTTTCTCACTGGGTGCCATGTTTTGTTTAGCCTGTATAACTTGTAAGAGTGAAGAAGAAATAGATAGAACTTTAGTAGCTATTATTCTGTCTGGGGGAATGACAGGGGTATTATTAAACTCTTGTTTGTCGGTAGTTTCAAATTGTCTAGACAGAGCGGCAGCTTTAGTGTTACGATCACCTGGTCTGTAGGTGATGATATAATTGAAATGAGATAAGAACAGTGACCACCTGGCCTGCCTAGAAGACAATCTTTTGGCTTTACTAAGGTAGGAAAGGTTTTTGTGATCCGTAAAAATGAGGATGGGGTCCTTAGTACCTTCTAAAAGATGTCTCCACTCCTTGAGTGCTAAAACAATAACAAGGAGTTTTCGATTGCCTATGTCATAGTTCTTTTCGGCTTTGGACATCTGTTTGGAAAAGAAGCCACAAGGATGTAATGGCTTATCAGGTAATTCTCTTTGAGATAAGACAGCACCTAACCCAATATCCGAAGCATCAACTTCAAGAATATAAGGCAAAGAAGGGACGGTATGCTGTAAAATAGGAGCAGAGGCAAACGTGGTTTTAAGAAATTCAAAGGCCTCAAGCGCCTCTGGGGACCAGACACGAGTATTGCCATCCTTTTTAGTCATGCGTGTTATAGGCACTACAATAGAAGAAAATCCCTTAATAAAGCGTCTATAATAGTTAGAAAACCCAAGAAAACGCTGAATGGCTTTCAGTCCCTGAGGTAAAGGCCATTCCATGACAGCAGAAAGCTTCTGGGGATCAATACGAAAACCTTTAGCAGAAATTACATAACCTAAAAACTGTACTTCGGATTGGTCAAATAAACATTTTTCTAGTTTACAATAAAGACCATTAACAAGAAGGGTTTTCAAGACTGTTTTAACATGCATGTGATGGGTATGTAAATCTGTTGAATATATTAATATGTCGTCCAAGTACACTATGACAAATGAGTGAATGAACTCTCGTAAGACGTCATTAATAAATTCTTGAAACACTGCTGGGGCGTTACAAAGACCGAATGGCATCACAGTATACTCGTAATGACCACTCCTAGTATTGAATGCAGTTTTCCACTCATGGCCCTTTTTTATACGTATGAGATTGTATGCACCTCTAAGGTCCAATTTAGTAAACACAGTAGCTTGTTTAAGCCTGTCGAATAATTCCGTGATTAATGGTATAGGGTAAGCGTTTTTTATAGTGATTTTATTAAGGCCCCTATAATCAATACAGGGCCTTAAATCGCCCTCCTTCTTCAGTACAAAGAAGAACCCTGCCCCTGCCAGAGAAGAGGATCTCCTTATAAATCCCTTTTGTAGAGATTCTTTAATATATTGATCCATGACAAGATTTTCTTGCGGAGACAAAGGATACACCCTGCCTTTGGGAGGTATAGTGCCAGGCAATATATCAATAGCACAATCGTAGGGTCTATGAGGCGGTAATTTTTCAGCCTCCCTCTTATCGAAGACAGACTTAAGACACATGTACTGAGGAGGTATAATAATAGACAAAGGAGGAGTAGTAGGAACATTAATAGAATTCAAAGGGGTGATTTTAATTATACAAGACTCTTGGCAGGTTTCACTACAAAATACTATTTGTCCTGACTCCCAGTCAAAAATGGGATTGTGAGAACGTAACCATGGGTACCCTAACACAATGTGAGAGGAAGGAGAGGTGATGACCTGAAACCGAATGGTTTCTGAGTGTAACATCCCTGTATACATATGCAACGGTTCAGTGTCATGTGTGATAACTGGGGAGCATAATGGTCTACCATCTATGGCCTCAACGGCCATGGGTGTTTTCTTCTCTCTAATTGGTATTTTGTTTTTCCTAACAAATCTAGAGTCTATGAAATTCTCAGCTGCCCCGGAATCAACCAGGGCTAGTATGTTTCTTGCTATGCAATTATTTTCCAGATGCAGAGAAACAGGGAGAAGTAGTTGATTAAGAGGCAATTTTGGGGACTTAGATATCACACCCAAGGCCAGTCCCCTATATGGCCTTAGGTGCGATAGTTTTCCGGAAGCACGGGACATTCTTTTAGCACATGACCCTTCTTAACACAGTATAGGCAAAGTCCCTCCTTTCTCCTATACAATTTTTCAGCATCAGAGAGTTTGGCAACCCCTAATTGCATGGGTTCCTCCTCTGATACCTTGAAACTCTCAGGATTAGCAACTCTAGGAGTATTTAATGTAACAAAACGTCTATTCCTATTCTTAGTATAGAGTCTGTCACGAATCCTATTGTCTATATCAATGAGATAGTCGATAGGAAGATCCCTAGCTGCTACCTCATCCAATATAGTATCAGATAGTCCTTCCATGAATGCTGTAGTTAGCCCATTGTTCGTCCAATATACCTGCCAAGCAAGGGTATGAAACTGAATAGCAAATCAGCAACAGACCTAGAACCCTGTTTAATTCTCATTAATGCCCTGGCGGCATTCTTTGACCTTCTAGTTGTATCAAAGGTTCTACGAAAAGCAGTAAGAAAGCTATCGAAATTATGCACCATAGGTCCATTAGCCTCCCAAATAGGATTTGCCCACTCAAGTGCTTTATCAGTAAGTTGGTGCATAAAGAATCCAACTTTAGGACTGTCAGTGGGAAAGGAACGTGGATACATCTCAAAGTGGAATTCCACTTGATTAACAAATACCCTGCAAGACTTAGCATCCCCTCCTTACCTGGGTGGAAGGGTTAAACGTGCAGAAGCATTAGGCATGATGGATACATCTGGAACAAGGGGTGCAGGAGGAGTTGGTACTGTTACCGGAGTAGTTCTAGATAAGAGTGTCTGGAGGGCCTGAACTATCTGATCCATATGGTGATCCTGCTCTGTAAATCTAGCCTCACGAGAAGCCAATTGCTGACTTAAATCTGCGGGGTCCAAGGCCCTATCGTAACGTCATGGTAGTTTACCCCTACACGCAAGATTTAGTCCAACAATCGACAGATAGAGCAGATACGACTTACCGCACCTTAGAATGGCCGGACTCGCCGTATAGCAGAGAATAGACAGAGTCAAGAACAAGCCAAGGTCAAGGGAACAAAGAGACTGCGAGAACAAAAACTAGCCAAGGTCTGGTACACAGTAGTCAGTAAGCCGGCAAACAAGACAAAACAGGGATAGAGAGATAAACGGAGTCAGATACAAAGCCAAGGTCAAGCACGAAAATCACAACTGAACACAACAAGCGCTAAAGGGAACTGAAACAGAAACCACGATAGGGCAGGGAGTTAAGGGAGAGGTAAGTATAAATACCCTAAACTTTACTTTGATTGGCCCCTGTCATATCCACGCCCCCAAAATGTGAGTGTCTGGGGAATGTGGGATGACAGGGGCCAATGGGAGCACATTTCATTTTTTGGCTCCCACTGCCCCTTTAAGAGGGTGCCAGAGATGCGCGGCACGCTCTTAGAGCTAGGCGGGACACGTGACCGCATCTCGTGGTCCATGTCCGCCTTCATTTGAGAGCCGCGCGTGGCGGGAAGAGAGGTCCTCAGCCGGCCCCCGGGTAAGGTAAGTACCGCTACAGAAATGCAACAACGGTGTTGCCAACTAGGAGTTGGGAAATTTGAGAGATTCCAACCTGTCACCATTTTTGGAGTTGTAACCAGGGTGATACAGACTGTAGAGGAGCGTCTGGGAGAAATAATTTGCTTAGGTTGTGGTTTCAGAGGTGTGTGTCCCATGTGCGTAACATAAGTGTGGTAGTGGGAAATGTGGCAGGCAACACTGTCCTATAGTGTTTGGGTGTCCATAGGTGCTCAGTTAGGGAGATGCCTGGTGTGGCAGGACCACTCCATTCTTCTGAGCCAGGACAAAGGCTTGAGCCTGGAGAAAATCATTGTCATGGTTTCCTCCGAGGGAGTTTCTTTGTAGAACTCCAGGCGCCAAGCCACTTCTTTGCGCAGAGTCTCCCTTTCGCTCTCCTGCTGTGGCAGCTGTCTCACTGCTTCGGCGATCGTCCTCAATGAGGGCAGCAATCAGCTCAGCCTTAGTGCGATTTCCAACCGATTGCAATCTGGCTACTACCAACTCTTGTAGTTTAGTTTCTTTAGGGTTGTGTAGTCCATGAGCCAGTTTGGTTCATGAACGCTGGCTCCATTTGGCTGGGAAATGCAGTCCTGCCGCTTGCCACCAGTTGTAGCGGACCACGGGTTACCCGACCGGTTACCTCTGCTATTTTCCTTCCTTAAGCTGAAGAGGAACCATTTTAAATATAAAGAGACCCTTCCCCTCCCCCTGTAACAGGACAACACACAGTTCTGGAGGTACAACAACACTTTAATTGCCACACACGGCTTTTTAAGCATAGCCCCATGCAAGGGGTGTAACACACAGAATACAATGTCCCCTCATCGGATCCTCCTCCTCCCCGGGAACCTAACGCAGGAAAGGGTTTTGTCCCTTTGTCTCCAAAAGCCCGCCACCCAAACACATGGTTTCCAACATCAGGGGGCAGGGGGGTCTTCCTCCCATGAGTTTCTGTACCTGGGAGACCAAGCGAGGGAAAAAAGGGCCATCCCTTTGTTTTCCAGGCACAGAGAAGCCTGCCCAGCGTGCGCCGCAAAACCCGCCAAACTCGCCAGTGCCCCAGTAGTGCCTACACCAATCTCAGGGGTTCTCGCAGCAGTACCTTCCTCGACCAGACTCCGCTTGCGAGGTCTCTGTGTGAAACTCTGCAAGGCAAGCGTTTTCCTTTTCGGGACACAAATGCTCCCCCTGGACTGCATTCGTCTGTACGAAATGGTGGCCACCCAGGGAAGCATTCATTAATTACTTCCCTTGTGGTTTCACACTTATGTTACAAGTGCGAACGTTCTGATTAATTGGTGTGAACGTTCTAATGGGGGCACTCAATCAGGAAACGAATGAGTCGGGAAACAATCCACGAATGCTCACCCTTGTTGGCGTTCATCTGCATGAATGGCGGACAGTCGGAGGAGTGCTCATTAATTGTTTCCCTTGCTATTTGCGGTTTGACACTATGTTGCGAGGTTCAAAGCCAACATTCTAAATGAGGTATCGGGGTGGTCCCCATTCGGGAGGCGAATAAATTCCATTTGTGGCAGCACTCTCGAACAGGGAGTGGGCAGAAGATATGAAGAGATTGGGAAACACACATAATATCATAGACTGGCAGTGGTCCCGCCACACCTGGTGTGCATTGTTGTTCCATATCTACCCATCCCAATTTGCCTTTTGGTGCATGAATAGTGGATACTGTCTGCAGGATGGATACTTTGTAATATAAGGAAATGCTGGGTATGCCCATGCCTCCCTTTGGGGTTGGAAATTGTAGCAAAGTCACTAGAAGTCTGACTTTTTTGTTGGCCCAGATGAACTGTGTGAGCACCCTCTGCAGGGTTTTGCAGTAGGAAGGGGGTACAGATATGGAGAGCAGTCTAAACATATACAATATTCATGGCAGTATTATCATCTTTGTAGTGTTGATTTTCCCTGCCCACGATAAGGATATTGTTTTCCATTTATTAAGCTCCATTATACAATTCGAGAGGAGTGGGGTATGGTTATGTTTGAAAATAGTTCATGTGGTCTTAGTAAGATGTATTCCTAGGTAAGTGATGTAGGATGCCAGCCATTTCAGTTGGAAGGTGGATTTTAAGTGTGTTAGTTCCGTCAAGGACAGTTTAGTTGGCAATGGCTGAGATTCTGAGTGGTCTTAGTAAGATGTATTCCTAGGTAAGTGATGTAGGATGCCAGCCATTTCAGTTGGAAGGTGGATTTTAAGTGTGTTAGTTCCGTCAGGGAGAGTTTAGTTGGCAATGGCTGAGATTCTGAGTGGTTTAACCTATAAAATTAGATTGTTAAATAGCCAAAAGGGAGAGGCAGTGATAGGCTGGGATTGCTCAATGTGAGAATTATGTCATCGGCAAACAGTGAAAGCTTATGTTCTGTCTTGCCTATGGTATTTCCATTGATGTTTAGGCTGTCTCTAATTGCCTGTCCCATGGGCTCCAGGGATAGGATAAACAAGAGGAGGGACAGGGAGCATCTCTGACGGGTGCCATTCGTAATAGGAAACAGCTCCAATGGAGCCTGTTGAAGGCCTTCTCAGCGTCTAGCGGGACAAGAAGCCCTCCAGTTTTAGTTTCATTCAAGTGGTCTATAAGGTTAATAAGTTTCCTGGTATTGTCCAAGCCCTGATTAGTCATTAGGTATCAATTTAGGCAATATAATGGAGTCTGTTAGCTATTAATTAAAGGACCACTATAGTGCCAGGAAAACATACTCGTTTTCCTGGCACTCAGGGTTCCCCTCCCGCCGGGCTCTGGAGGGAGATAGGGGTTAAACTTACCTCTTTCTCCAGTGCCGGGCGGGGAGCTCTCCTCCTTCTTTCCGCCTCCTCTCCTCCTCTTCAGCTGAATGCGCATGCGCAGCAGGAGCTACGTGCGCATTCAGCCAGTCCATAGGAAAGCATTCACAATGCTTTCCTATGGACGCTGGCGTCTTCTCACTGTGAAAATCACCGTGAGAAGCGCGGAAGCCCTCTAGCGGCTGTCAATGAGACAGCCACTAGAAGCTGGATTAACCCATTTATAAACATAGCAGTTTCTCTGAAACTGCTATGTTTATAGAAAAAAAGGTTAAACCTAGCTGGACCAGGCACCCAGACCACCTCATTAAGCTGAAGTGGTCTGGGTGCCTATAGTGGTCCTTTAATTAACTGCATAATATGTATATACTTAGCACTTGAGCTGTAGATGGCACTGTGTAGTTCAGAGTACTGTTTATATATGCATATGAACTTGTTGGTCCTCACAGGAAGGAAGTAAAGCCCAATAAGCATCTTCAAAATCTACCAGTGTGTATTGTAACGGCACCTCGGGCATAAAAGGGTTAAACCGCCGTTTAGTAGATCTTCCCTTCCAGAGACACAGGCACAGCTACTGCAGAACACCAATCCGCCGAACAGGAAACCATACGAATGCTGTAAACAGCCGAATAGGAAAAACCATACGAATAGGTTTTAACTCCTAGCAGTCAAACTGGAACAGCATACAGTAAATCCCCCCAAGAACGAGACAAAGCTCCGTGTTGAGGGTCAAGCAGTGAACAGACAGAGCTGTGGGTTTATTGTGCTTATGTACACATTCTTACACATTAGTACCACCCACAGGGTTTTGGAACACAACCAATAAACACATACAATACACTCAGACACTCCCACACAAAATCCTCCCCTCTGCCTGTGATTCAATTACCTTACACAATGGGTAATGTAATTATAACAAGCAGAGAAATACAATTTTTCCACATTATTCATAACTTGAAAAGTATGCATCACATTCACATATATACATTTTCAGAATCAGCATACTCCAAATACAAACATACGTCAAATTCATACAAATTGGTCCAATGGTTCAAAAGATAGATCATAGTCCTTTGTGACCAAAGGAAGCATGGCTTTTCTGCCCAAAACCAGTTCCACAGAGTCTTCTATCCTGGAGATAATTGGGAAGTAATCCAATTATCTCCAAAGACAGAGGCAAAACTCCATTGAACACATGGCAGCAAAAGACAATAAAACACATAAAAACATATAACTGTGCAGCCATTGCACAAAACAGGTACATTCAACATATCCCCAGATAGCTCAGATCTGAGCGCACATTATTACTGAATGGCGCTCAGAGCACTCACATACAGTTCAATTGCCATGGAGCCAAAGTCTTTCCCATAGTCTTTGATTATACGAATGGGCTCCATGGCATAGCTATCTGGGGTATCACTGCTTAAACAGGGCAAGCACCAAATGACCCGGCTTTCATGTCTTTGCAGGGGAAAATCCAGCGTTTCAACATGGGGCCATAGTCTAAAGGAGCAGGCGGGCAACCAGGCTTCTCCAATGCAATGTGGCGAGATTGCTCTCGTCACATGTATTTTTGATGCATAACCAACAACATTGTATTTTTGTCTCACACACTTACTTGTAACCTCACATATTTTTTATTTTTTTTATTCCACAGTTCACATATTTTACTCAACACGCTATTCTTTATCATGTCCATCTTGTATTCTTAATTTTTTCACACTTGTTTTTGTTTATTTCAGCATCTTTATATTTTCTCACATACTTATTTCTCACATTAATTTTTGCATTCCAGCCTTTTCTGTTGTTCTCCATTGCCAAGTACCTGCTATGGTCTGCCTACATGGTTATTTACTAAAGTGAGATTTCAAAGTGAATTGAAAAAGATTTTCACATTTAAGGCTAGAGTGATCAAACTGAAAGAATAGCTGACTTAGAGAATTTTTCCAGTTAGACAATTTTGACCTTGCATGCATGCCATCACGCTGTCACATGATGCTGCCGATATACTTCTCGGACGCTCACTTGAGGCCCTTTGGTTTGGGGTCACTATCGGTGAGTAACATTCGGTGAGTTTCCTGGTTCGGTCGAAATGTCTATCTTTATTGTTAGTCACATGGATATCTGTATATTACATTAAGCACCAGATTCAAATACATTCTCTGTAAATACTTGACTTGTACATGTCATCCATATTTTAGGCTGGTCGGCAGTTTGGCCAACTTCCATATCTCTGAATATTTACATATATACGGACATATATATATATTTATATATATATACATATATTTACATAAATTACATATACAATAGCAGTGTCACGATTCTCACAGTGACGGCCAGACATGGCCACCCCAGAAGTGCCCAATAGGGGATATGGACCTGGATCCTTCTGTGTCCTGGGCATGCTATACTGCCTCTGACCCACAGCAGATTCTGTTTTTTTGAATATATTCGATCTTTGTTATTCCTGGCATAGTCTGCAGCACTAGGGGGCTGGACTTCATCTGTGGCTGATACCTGTGCTTCACCTGAGGCAGATTTATAGTCAACCGGGTATTTAAACACTGCCTTGCCCTGGGAACTTTGTCAGTTTTTTGATTCTGGTGATCGTGAGTTGTTCCTGTTTTGTCGCCTGATACTTGTTCTCCAGATTGACCCCAGCTCCTGACCTTTGGCATCCTCTGACTTTGGCAATCCTTCTGCTTGTGTCCTTGTTTGTACTGCGAATTGGAGCACCTTTCATGCACAGCCTCCGTGCACAGATTCACAGTCCTGATGGTTTCTAACCTTATCACCTTGGATTGTGAGCACAAATCTCTGCCTACCAGACTCCCACTCAGGTAAGACCCTGACAAGCAGTTGATGCCAGCAGCCAGCATTGTTTCAATAAATGATTGTTCTTTGACCTTAATCTGCCATTGGTTGAGCTTGGCCTGTACTGCATTAGCAGATGGATAATCGGATCCAGCTGAAATGGCTTGAAAGGATAAGTAGTTTATTTTCTCATTTTGCTCCACTGACAGTGCTCCTTGAGAAACCAAACAGCTTGTAAAAAGTCTGCTATTTTTTTTGTTTTCATCTATGCATGTTCTTTAATATACCATCTGAGAGCAGTTTTTAGAGTAAGAATGTCTCTACAAAATTAGCAACGCATGAGATTACATATTTATTTTAAATGGCATGTATTTGTCATTAGCAAGCATTTATTTTTAGTGAAGTGAGAGCATCCACAAAGAAGCATTAGTTACTGGTTCCTTATTAAAAGCATTCTATTAGGTGTGTATTATATTTGAATAGTACATTTATGGCAATGGCCACAAATTCTCCAATTGCTTTAACTCAAGAAGGAGAGCCTGTCATCACTGACTGACTCCCTAGGGCAGAGTGGAGCAGAGCAAAAAGATACTTGTTGCTGGATAAAAGGCTAGTTATATTATTGTTATTTTGTTGAATGAGGAGGTGCCTGACACTCACATGGTTATCCAGCAAATATCTGTTCATAATACTGGAGTGTTCCTTTAAACCAGGAATAGACAACCTTCAGTGCTACAGATGTTTTGGACTACATCTCCCATAATGCTCTTACATCCATAATGCTGGCAAAGCATCAAGGGAGATGTTGTCCAAAACATCTGGAGTGCCAAAGTTTGCCTACCCCAACTCTAAACAGTAAATGGTAATCCTGTCAATGGTTGGTGTAAGACAACATTTAACCACCTGTCCTTCTTCCCAGTTAGTGATTTGAGGTTTAAATATATAGATGATGTCTAGTTATAATCGCCGGGGAGTTACTGGCAGGATCAATTATCACAAACCTCGGTATATAATGTAATGCAGTATGGAATCCGTGTTAGTGAATCAGCCATCTCTTTTCCTTCATCAAGTGAGCACAGCAGCTACTGATACGTCTCATCAGATTAGATTGGCTACCAATGAGCTCCCTAAGTGGGAAGTTCAGAAAGAGAAGATATGATGTAATTTGCTCCCCTGTTCTGAGTGGGGTCCATCATGCTGCAGGTACCAAGATGTGCCATGAGACACAAAGAGGAAGCACTCACTTCTGCTTCCACACTTCTTAATATCCAGGGTATGTCTGGAGTAGGAGACTAAATATGATGAATAAAAACATAAAATTGATGGCAGGTAGAAGAGGAGATATTACATGAAGGTTGGCAGTGAAAAGGATGTATGAGATATATAAGAGAAGACATGGAATGAAATAGGAGAGACTAAATAACATGAGACATAAGATGAATACAAAAACAGGAGATGACTGAAATGAGATTAGAGGGGATAGGAAGTAAGGCATAAGGAGTGTATGTGTCTGTTTTCATTGTGTGTATCTGTGTATCTGCTTGTGTATGTATCTATGTCAGTGTGTATTTGTGTGTCTGTAAATCTGCTTGTGTGTCAGTGTTTGTGTATCACAGAGTGTGTATGTGTATACATCTCAGCATTCAAACGCCAACAATACACACACATACAGCCGTGCGTTCAAACTTCACTCCTGCATTGAAACGTTAACCCTACATACAAACACTGCTGTGTTAAACACCAAAATGAAATATACACCCTTGCATTAAAAAAATGAACATTTCACATAATTGCATGCTTGCATTCAAACACCAACATTACATAGACACGCACCCATACGTTCGCACAAACATACTCAATACAAAAACATGCTTACATTCAAACTCATTAACACTGCTTAGTGCTAAATACAACCCTGCAAGCATGGGAAAATGCTGTCAAAGTGGCTTTGCATGACAGATGGGGATCTACCTTTTGGCCACCTTTGTGTTATTGGGCCCCCCAAAAGTCTCTGCTTTAGTTCTGCCACTGTGTTGTGGTGGAGGGTGTGATTGCATGACAGGGAGTTGGGGGTGGGGGAGGCAGCTTCAAAGAGGTCCCAGAAAATGTTTGCCAAGGGTCCAAACTAAACGTGTTCCGCACACACTACCCACTAAACCTATAATCACAGCCTCTCACTGGCTCACACTCCTAGGGTTTGTTTACTAAAGTGTTAATTGTTGGGAATTCAGAGTTTATTTCAAAATTAAGACCAAAGTAGCTTAACATTCTCCAACTTATTTTTGAATTCAGTTGGTTAATTTAGTCTAAAATTTTAAATTTACTTCTTGACAATTCAAAAACCAAAACAGTTCAAACATATTTAAGTTGTGTTGCCCTTAATATCATGTGACTCCATGTTCACCATATGTCAGATATAAAAGATGAGATCTTTTAAACTTTCATGAAGGTCTTTAGATGCATAGACCAAGGCACTGTTATTCCAAGAGTTTTCAGAAATCATGGTACTGAATTCCATGGTGTACTCTGCTACTGATCTGGAAACTTATTTGATCCTCATAAGTTGTTTACCAGCAATCTTTGCTCTATCAGGAGCACTCAACACTTAAGGGGTAGCCAGGAAGCTGGGATAATCAAACTTATGTGGATCATCCAATTTTCATAAGGGATTGATCCATTCCTGAGCCTTCCCTTCTTACACGATTATGATAAATCCAATTTTCAGATGGATGGTCTGTGGTAATATTTCAAAGTGTACCCTCTACACTTACTTGTGACCCCATTGTAATGTGCAGATGTGCATGGTAGCACTGGAGTCAGGAGAGAATGATTGAGAGGAAAGCTGTTCTGGTAAGGACAGTTTGCAAAGCTTGCTCAAACTGATCCATCCTGTGCCCATGCCTTCCATAAATACTTTGCTGGAGGCAATCTGTTACCCTGGAATTGCAGGGATCATTGTGTATAAGCAAGCCAAGATCAGTATAAAGAAAAGGAAGGATAGTCAGGCAAGCCAAAGTAAAAAAACTAAAAAAAAACTAAACAAAAAACAAGTAATTAAAAAAAAAAAACATTTTCAGGTAAACAAGCACAACAGGGCAAGGAAACCAGGACAACCAGGAAGGATATATACCCTATACTGAGTATATCTAAATAGCTTGCAAAAGCCATAGATCTTTTGACTGAAACCATTGCAAGCCCCTCCCCACCTCAACCCAGGCAAGACTTTCAAACTTACCAATGCAGCTCAATGAGAGGTCTTTGCCAGGCAGGTGCTCTCAGTAATTCCCTGCCTCTTGAATTTAGCTCCACTGAGCTAAGCAAACAGGAAGTAACATGACTGGTTATCTGATTGACAGAGGGTGGGTGATATAACATTAATTTACTTTTTTTTTTTTAAAGAACACAACAAAAAACTATTTCTATTGACCCGCATGCTTGCTGTAAAATGAAAAGGAGAGGGCACACTCTTCACACACAAGGTACTTCAGGAAGTTATTGTGCCTTAGGCATATGAAATGTGCTTTTAACTCTTTTTTAGGTTTTTACTGGAAACAGGAGTGACCTAAATCTAACCTGCAACTAGGGCACTGTAGTGCTAGCAATACAGGTTTGTATTTTAATATAAGACCTAAATTTATGTTCAGAAGTTCCAAAAATAATCCATACAAAAAATCAGCAACGTTATGACAATGAATATCACAAAACTGTATTGTTTAAAATATGGTAGCATATCCCTCTGTGATATCTGAGCCAGCATCATACAGTTCCAGTCAATTTGCAAGAGGCCAGAATAACTTTGTCAGAAACTGGGTCTAAATCAGTTTAACCCCTTAAGGACTGGACTGTTTTTGCGATGTTGTACACTTGCGACCAGGCATATTTTTACACTTTTGTGGTGTTTGTGTTTGGCTGTAATTTTCCGCTTTCTCATTTACTGTTCCCATACAAATTATATATTGTTTTTTTCAGGACAAAGGGGGCTTTCTTTACATACCATTATTTATATAATCTCATGTATTTTAATTTAAAAAAAAATACAAAAATCTGATGAAAAATTGAAAAAAATACATGTTTTTTTACTTTTACTTGAAAAATCTTTTACTCATCTACAAAAGCGAATGAAAAAACTGCTAAATAGATTCAAAATTTTGTCCTGAGTTTAAAAATACCTAGTGTTTATGTGCTTTTTTGCTTTTTTTTGCATGTTATAGGGCTATAGGTACAAGTAGAATATTGCGGTTTCAAAACATAAATTTTTTAAATTTATCAATAGTGACATTGTAACACTATTATCTGTCATAAATCTCTGAATAACACCCCACATGTACATATTTTTTTTAAAGTAGACAACCCAGGGTATTCAATATGGGGTATGTCCAGTCTTTTTTAGTAGCCACTTAGTCGAAACACTGGCCAAAGTAAGCATTCATATTTGTTTGTGTGTGAAAAAAGTAAAAAAACTAAATTGAACGCTAATTTTGGCCAGTGTTTGTGACCAAGTGGTTACTAAAAAGACTGGACATACCCCATTTGCAATACCTTGGGTTGTCTTCTTTTGCAAATGGTATGCCATCATGGGGGTAATTCTCATTCCTGGGCTACCATACGCTCTCAAAGGCAACGTAACCAACCTGGCCATTTTCAATGTAAAATATTTGACCCATATATTTGACCTTGTAACTTTCAAAAATGCTATAAAACCTGTACATGGGGGGTACTGTTTTACTCAGGAGACATCGCTGAACACAAATATTAGTGTTTAAAAACTGGAAACGTATCACAACAATTATATCATCAGTAAAAGTGCTGTTTGTGTGTGAAAAATGCAAAAAAGTAACTTTCACTGACAATATCATCACTGTGATATGTTTTACTGTTTTGAATCACTAATATTTGTGTTCAGCGAAGTCTCCCGAGTAAAACAGTACCCCCATGTACAGGTTTTAGGGTGTCTTAGAACCTTACAGGGTAAAATACAGTGCTAGCAAATTAAATTCTCTGGAATTTCGGCCTGGGTTGGCAGGCAGGTCCCTCAAATTGCAATCAATAAAATTACTGAATTATGTAAAATATTACATAAATACGCACGTAGAATTTAAATATATATGCATATTTATATATTTGAAGTCTACGTGTATATTTATATAATTATTTATGTAATTTTGTGTATGGACGTATGTATATTTCTTATTATTTTTATATACATAGATATATATACAAATTCATTCTAAGTGTATTTTGATATAAATATATATATATTAATTTTAAAATACAGTTAGAATAAAATTTCATATAGCTATATAATTTTTTTTAAATTTTTTATTATTATTTAAAAATTTTTTATTTAATTTAAATTACTTATTATTTATATTTTATAATAATATATATATATACAATATATATAGTTATTATATATATTATATATATATACGTGTGTAATTTAATTATAAGTGTATTTTTATATTAATATAAAAATACACTTAGTATGGCATTATATATATGATATACACATATATAATTATTTATTTATATTTCATTAACATTAACTTTATTTTTATTTTTTGATTTTACACTAGCAGGGAGACTGCCTGTCAGCACAGACAGTCCCCCTGCAGGCAGACACATGGACACCTATTGTGACCATGTGATCGCTGTGTTAAGCGATCACATGGCCACAGGGGTCCTAATCCAGTGTGGGGAGACTGTCTGGGCTGCAGGCAGTCTCCCCACAACCGGAGCCACGCTGATCGCCGCCGGGGGAACGACGGCGATCAGGTAAGTAGCTCTGACCGTTAGGACGGTTCAGGACCGTCATCGGTCGGCAACGCAAAAATGCCGATGACGGTCCTGAACCGTCCTCGGTCCTTAAGGGGTTAAAAGTATTTTCCCATTTGTGTTAAAAATACTGCTCACAAAAAGTGTAACTGTTTCACATGCCTGTATTAAATAGTATTGTTGACACACTTGATATTGTGTATTAAAATATATACTGCCATTTTCTCTCCCTCTCTCCCTATATAGAACATGATCTGACGATAAGTGGGAGTGACACTCCCAAGCAGAAACTGCTAATTACAGCTGGTGTCCTTAACGCTTTAAGGACCAAATTTTACATTCCTCACAATCTGGTCATTCTGGTAGACTATTTGCCAGTATAGAATATCCTGTATTTATTGCTTTGCCTGTCCCTTCAAACATGTAGTCTTTAACCCCTTCCCGACTGTGGACGGATAAAGTACGTCCAACAAAAAACAGTCCTTACCTGATACGTCTGCAGCTAATTTGAACGCTAGAAGTTCTGATGGTATTGCAGCGATGCCTCAATGTTGAGGCATTGTGCAATACCTCTCCTTACTGCCGGGCACAGTTTGATCGCTTCCCCCAGAGCAATCACTTCCGGGTTGCACCATGGCAGTTAAGTAGAGCATCGGAAGCCATTGGGCAGGCTTGCGATGCTCTGCCTGTGCTGAGTGGCTCGAGGGGTCGAGACACTCAGTGAAGAATTAAGAAAAAAATAAAAAATAGAGGCAGGCTAGGGACATCCAATCAGAGCTTGGATGTCATTCTAACTATGATCCCCATTTGTATGATCAGATCAATATTAGTAAATATTGACTCTCATCAGTATGTATTTCTCTCCCTCTCTTCATTTATGTTTTAGTGAGAGAGGGAGAGAGATTTGTAATTTAGGTAGTTTTAGGTTGGAATTTGTAAAATTGTGAGACCCAAAGGCTCTTTTCAGAGCCATTAACCCCTATCTTGCCAGTGATCACTGTAAAGATCATCGACTCTTGCACAGTAGCACTTATTTTGCTGTCTGTGCATTTTTTTTTTTTGACAGATCACTAAGTATAGTGATTGTGATCATGTCACAGAGGTCGTATAGCGCTGAGGAGGTGTATGCCATCCTTCCGTTACAGTGTGACGCTTCTGTCTGACTACGGCCCTGATTTTGACCCTGCTAGTTGCTCAGATACATCACTAGATACAGTGTCTACTGCTAGTGATGTATCTGTGGTAGTCCCCCTACCAGAAGGAGACATGCTGCTCCAGCTGGCAGTACTGCTGAAGAGTGGTTAGTGCCTCATTGCCTGAGGCCATATATCTAACCCTTCACTGCAACTCCTGGCATGAATGTGGATGTCGCAGGATTTAGCCCTCAGCAGTGTATGGAGGTGTTTCTGGGCAATGATGTATTGGGGAACAATGTCGTGCAAACTAATTTATATGCCCATCAGTTCCGTGCTTCAAAGCAAGAGTCTTTTTTGGCAAAGCAGAAATGGGCCCCCATCGATGTGCCAGAATTTTAAAAATTCTGGACATTGACTATGCTGATGGGCATCATAAAGAAGCCCTCCATCTGCTCCTACTGGAGCAGTAGCCCCATCTGCTCTACCCCCATTTACTCCCAGTGTATGTCGAGGAAGAGGTATGAAATGATTCTACATTTCATACTCTTCAATGACAACAGCCTGTGCCCCCCTAGAGCGCATCCCCAGTTTTACAGGCTGTGTAAAATCTGCCCCCTGATTACCCACTTCAAAGCTTATACACCTGGAAGGAATATATGCAAGGATGAATCCCTGATGAAGTATGAGGGAAGGCTGGGATTCAAGCAGTATATTCCTTCCAAGTGCTCCAGGTATGGTATAAAGGTCTATAAGTTCTGTGATAGCGAGACTGGGTATACTCAGGCTTTCCAGGTGTACGAGGGAAAGGATACCCGCCCAGAACATATGGGAACCAGTGGCAAGATTGCCCCTGATGAACAAAGGGTACCACTTGTGTTAAGACCTGCAGTGGTTATGGTGCTGCGGTCTTCTGTTCCCTTTCCCAACAGCTGAGCATGAGTGATTATAGCTGCAGCAGGGAGTAGAGGAATACGGTAGATGAAATGCAGTTCCAAGGTGATTCTTCCCAGCAAGTAGAATATCCCCCAAACATTAGCCTAGATTTCATGAAGGGTGAAACAGGAATGAATTTTATTGACACACACAGGCTTTTATGAGAAATCCTCCTGCAAGAGGACCTCCCACAGAAAACAAAGACAACAGCCAATCAACGTACAGATTTACAGTAATACACGCCTCCTCTCTGCCTGGGAGATATTGAGATAAGTTAAGGAATAAACCAATTATCTCCAGGCAGAGAGCACACAATTTCCCCAAAACTTAGAACACCCCTTTCCCCACAAGGTATCCCCACAAATTACATATCCCCTGATAGCCCCGATCTGGGGGACAAACATATTCAAATTTCACCCAGATCGGTTCAGGGGTTCTGAAAAAGTGTGGAGGGTCCCTTTTACCGACCACACACGCGGCTCCTGCCCAAAACAGTTCCATGAATTCAGCGTGTGCGGTCGGTCAATTCACAAATCTGTAAAAACCGAACAAAAGTCCCGCATGGATCCACCTGGCTTATAGCAGTGATTGCTCCCCTTGTCCGTTCGCATGGAACTAGTTTCAGTGGTAGTTCGCGAGGTCGAGTGTCCGATTTTAGTTCCAGACACTCGACGACCAAGTCCCGCTGACTCCCCTCGTGCGAACAAGATGGCCGCCCAGGGAGCACTTAATAGCTGGTTCCTTTGTAGTTAATAAGCCAGGAGGGTGGTCGGCGTTCAGTAGTTTCAAACTAACGAACTAATACATTCACTATACAGGTAGTAACACAGGAAAAATACAGAATAAAGAAGAAAATGTCACTTAAAAGTCCATTTTCTTTACAACTTGTATACAGACAATTTTTATACAAGTGTCCCTTTGTTCAAGCAACTGTATAAAGAACCACGCAGGTTTCCAGGGACAACTTGCATGGACCCAGCTACGAAGAGGGGAGACCTCAGCTTTGCGCCAAAAGGAGCTGTTGGCAGTTAAGTACAGAGACAAGAAGGATGTGTACCTTCTTACCACCATCCTGGTACAAAAGGTTGCAATCTACTTAATGCAAATTACAAACCACAATTCTTTTTTGTTGTGCACAAAAGCAAACGCCAGAATGCAACTGACTTTTTTTTTTACAGTTTAAGTTCCAGATCATTTCGGGGATATTGTACCATGATGCACCTGCTCCCCGGGTGGTGATGGGAGAGAGCAGAGTTGGGGCTACAGATTTTATTTTTAAAATCTCTCCCCTCACCCTTCCCTACTGCATCAAAGCAGAATCCACAAAAAAAGATGCAGAGTCTGTTTTAAGAGGAGCCAGAGAAAAGATACTGTATATTACTGTCCCGATTGCCCTGGATAGCCTGGACTCTGCATTGGGGGCTGCTTCAAACGATACCACACACTGCTCCATTTTTTAACATTTGCCGTTCCTTTTTTAAATTTTTATTTTTTTGTTACGTTTACCCTATGTATGGGGGGTTATGGGTGTACTCAGGAGGCCTTGCAGAAAACAACCTGGAGTGTTTTCTTGCAATAACCAACAGGCTCTCCCAAATCACAGTCTAAAAGCAATGTGTGTGTAAAAATGAAAATTGAAAAATTACCAACACATATTTTCTCCAATTTTTTGACTAAAACGATTGCATCCAAGACATCAAAACACTCCATATACAATACCGTAGGGTGTCAACTTTTCAAATATATGCACGCTCATGGCAAGAAAATAAACTGGGATATCTAAAAAGGCCCCCAAAAAGAAGATAGGCAAAGAACATATGTAAAACTTGAAAAACACACGTCAGAGGTTTGGCATTGCACCCCCCCAAACATCCCAACAAACCTATGCATAGGTGGTATCACTGTATTCAGGAGATGTTGCTGAACACATATTTGGGGTGTTCTTTGGCAGTAACACATAACAGGAGCTGAGAATCCGTGCCTAAAGCAGAATGTGTGTGAAAAATAACACAAAAAATTGACTACCCAAACGTTTGACAAAGACTGGTTGTAGAATTAGTGCATGGAAAGTGTTAAAATACCACCATTTGAAACACCCTAGGGTGTCTACTTTTAAAAAAAAATATATGGTTTGATGGGGGTTAATTACATTGGCCAACTTCAAAAATGTCCTAAATAGGACATAGGTGCATGATGAACAGCTGTGAAAATTCCAAGTTGGAAAACTGGAATGCGCACCCTCCAAATATGGTCTTTTAGCCTCCAGAGAACATGACACACATGTACACGGTTGGTATCACTGTATTCAGGAGTTGTTGCTGAACACATATAGTGTTCTTTGGCAGTAACCCTTAAAGTTCACAGTACATGTATTCTTCAACTGCCATGTGTGTTAAAAAAATCAATAATTTTTTTTTTTTTTTTTTTGGCATAGATTGGTGGTAAAATGGTTGCATGGAAAGAATCAAAATAACACAAGTTTAATAACCTTAGGTTGTCTTCTTTTAATAAAATATATACACGTGAAGGGTTATTTAGGGATTCCTAACAGATATCAGTGTTACAATGTAACATATTGCCCTATAACTTGCAAAAAAAAGCTAAGAACATGTTAACATTAGGTATTTCTAAAATCAGGACAAATTTTAGAAACTACGTAGCATGGGTTTTTTTTTTTTGGCAGAGGTAGATGCGCAACAGATTTTGGGGGTCAAAGTAGAAAAAGTGTGGTTTTTGTTTTTTACATTATTTTTCATCATATTTTATAAAATTTGTATAGTAAATTATATGATATGATGAAAATAATGGTATCTTTAAAAAGACCATTTAATGGCAAGAAAAACGGTATATAATATGTGTGGGTACAGTAAATGAGTAAGAGGAAAATTACAGCTGAACAGAAACACCACAGAAATGTAAAAAGAGCCCTAGTCCTTAACAGTAAGACAATTAAAAAATGATCTGGTCACTAATGGGTTAAGTAGTCATTCATATTCCATAAAATCAGATTGTTATACCAGCATAAATAAAAAGGGGATAATTCAGTTCTACGCTTCTTAATAACATGCCAGAAGAGACCAACTCATACATACAGGGGAGCTCAGCCCATGTCATGTTCATGGCTTATTTGTTCAGGTCCTACTATTAGTTCAGGGTCTACTATTAAAGGGATACTATAAGCACCAAAGCAACTTCAGCCTAATGGATGGTTTTAGTGTATAGATCACAACCTTGTAGTCTAACTCTATCATTTAGGAGTTGGAAGCTAAATCAATGTTTATACAGCCCAGTCACACCTTACCTTCCTGTGACCTACAGTTTCCCTACACATGTCCTGTAAAGAAATATTTAATGTTTAAACATCGCTTATTGCACATTCTGTTTAATTTATAATTTCTTGTCTCCTGCTCTAATAGCCTTCTAGACCTTGCAGGAGCCTCCTGTGTGATTAAAGTTCAATTTACAGAGCAGATTTAACATCTGACTGAAAATGAAACAATTTTTTCATACAGGCTGTGTGTTTGTATTTGTCTTTGGGGTGTAATGTGTGTCTATAGGGTGTGTGCTTCTATGGCAGAGGTAGGCAACCTATTAGTAGTACTGTGTCAAAAAGGATCTTGATGTCCCTTTGCATGCTGGCCCTATTTTTTTAAAATTGAGGTGTGTATGTTGTAATATTGTGCTTGTATTATTTATGGGTGCTGCAGTTGCTTTGTAACATTTTAATTGTGTGTATGTGGGCTGTTATATTGCATATGTTCATGAGTAGATTGTGGAATTTGGTATGATACCTATTAATGTGGGCTGCTTGTGGAATTGTGTGTTTGGTGATGTGTGGATGTGTGAGGCTGCTTGTGGTGTTGCTTGTGAAAGGCTGTCTGTGAAGTTGTGTGCCTGTATGTGTATTGTCAGTACTGTAGTGTTGGGTTTGTGTGTGAGCTGTTTGTATTATTTGTATAAGGGGGAGGCTTCTTCTGCAGCTCTGTGCATATATAGCATTGTGGGCAATTTCCCAATGGGTCCATTGAGGACTGGGATGGCCAGGTACAGGTCAAGGGCAGGAGCTGCAATAGTAGCCACTGCCGGCTGCTCTTCTCCAGTGTGGATTCCCATCCACAAGTGCTGGGAGGAAGTGATCTGAGTAAATTGTGCTGCAATGCGTAAATAGAGGATTGTACCTCACCACCTGTAATCACAGCTCTGGCTGCACTAGCAGATATTGGAAATCTCAGTGGGACTTCTGAGAGACAAGAGCCTGTTTTATTCTGGCAGCCTTGAGTGCTGTGCATGCCACACTTGCCATAAGTTGCTGACCCTTGCTCTATACACTAAAATGACTTTATTAAACTAAAGTTGTTTTGGTGCTTAAAGTATCCCTGTAATATGGAGATCTACAAAGTCACCTTGAAAGACATATGTGTAGAAATTTGGTACGATAGTATTGGGTACGATATAACAAATGTATGTATCTAGATTTCAGTGTATATAGAGTATGCCCAGGGGTCTCCTTGCACCAGAACAACTTTATATAGTAAAGTTGTTATGGTGGCCAGAGTGTTCCTTTAAGTGCACTCACTTATATATAATTTTGTTCATGAGAAACAGGGCTTTATTTAACATCAAACATTTATATATGAAACATAATTTAATATAAATAAAATCGAAAAAAGTGTGAAAAATTAAGACAAATTGCTTTTTTTACACTTGTTTTTAACATTTTAGATAATTGATCTCTTTGCCTATTTCATCTCAGAACAAAGTGAGGGAAGAAAGGGGCACAGAGCAATGTACAAGGAATATTGTAACAGTGATCACGGTGACAGGCTGTCACCACGATCACGTGACACAGATCACCAGCATTGGCTGCAGGGGGACTTCCTGGGTTGCCAGGCAGGACTCAAGATCTTGATTGACATGGTGGCTAAGTAGGGACTCTTTTTGTAGCACAGCATACCCTAATAGTTGAAAGGGGTCAACAGCAAGAGCACTCAGGTCTGAGAAATATTTAGACAATTCTATGGAATAAAAAACATACAGTTATTTACTCAACTCTGAATTTTAGCAAATGAAGGCATGATTTAATGAGCTTTCCAAGTGATTCAATACCGTTAGAAAAACTTTCCACATTATTTACCTACAGCAAATTCCCATAGACTGTAATGGTGACATATGTAGTCTGTAGAAAAATATTTTGAAAGAGTTTCCAACAGTTTTGAATCATATGGAAAGCTTATTACACCAAGGCCTAAAATAGATAGTGAGGGTAAAATAGCTGTTTTGGAAAGAAGTACCCAACTGAGCTATAGTCATAGCTTGGTAAATTTTGTTGAACAGGGCTATTCATTAATGTTAGAACTTACTCCTTGGTGATCACCAGACCTTTGCCACAGACTTCAAAGTACAGTTCTATCCAGACTGTGCAACACCCCAAGTACTTGGAGAAACTCTTGAGAGACATACATGGGTGTCAGTTTAGAAAATGTATGCTGATTATTAAACAGAACAAATGTTTTAAAGCAAGTAATACATGTCTAGGGAGGAATATCATTAATTACCAATCAAATATTAACAATTATTAACTAACCGCATGGACATCTTGTGCATACAACATGGTGAAATCATATAACAAATCATAGCTCTAACATTTATCTAGGGGGATGTAATAGGTGTGATCTTGTTAGAATACAAGGGTATATTGGTAGGCTCTTCTTAGATGATAGGAGGCAAAGATGGTCATGTGCCAAGACTACGTATGTGGTGATCTTGTATTGTCATCAGCAAAACAATGTATGTGACATATTTTCAATGTACAAGATTGTTATGTTAGTCTTATGATTTCAGCTGAACAGGACTTAATCCTCTCAATCCCTCCTTTTTATTCTGAAAGAATAACTAGCCATCAGCATACTAAACATAAATCAGTAGGGGTCGGTAAGTGACCGATAAAGGTCAATGCATATTGGAGATGTGAGTATAATTGAGAAAAACCAACAGAGGTGTTGGAATGCCCTCTGGACAGATAGCAAACATGTCATCAGCCGAAACGCCCCCTGAAAACAAACATTAATTACATTAAGCACTTAAGAAAATTTGTAAAAATAATGTTTACTGTCAAGATGCCAAAGTATAATATTTTCACTTTCAGTGTACCTATTAAGAAACCAAGACCCAAAGTCCAGTCAAAGTCACTCACCAAGCCTGAGTGTTGTTTTCTCAGTCTGTCTTCGACCTCTTTCAGCTTTTCTTTGTCATGGTAAACAGCACCTGTCTCATCTGTTATGTGTGTACAGCATTGCTCACCCACTACCTTACATACCATTCCTTATGCTGCTGACAGGTAATCTAACATCATTCTGTTCTGAGAAACAAATGTCCTCATCTGTTCCTGTTCATTAAGATGCTGGCATAGTAGACCATGAATGCCCAGATGAAAACTGCAGAACAAGTCCCGCTGAAAAATGATATGTACAGACAAGTAAGCATGTGTACAGATGCAATTTCAAACAATGTAATTCATGAGCTCCCTTCTGGGAAACCTTGACTCTCATTGTTGGCAGGTGGCCAGACATTATTATGCACATCAAAAGACCTATTTGCTGTTCCCTATGGAAAGGTATCTTGAATCCTTGTCCCTTCCCAACTGTCCATCTACTAAGGTCTTTCAACTATAGTAACATCAAATTCACCATCTCCAACAAGGAGTACGACGATTCCACAGTTTGCTCTCTTTTAACTTGACCTCATTGTGAGTTATGAGCAGTCCTTGTACAGAAATAGTCCACTGTGGAGAAGCCTTTTGGCTTTTCCAGGTTTTAGACATTGCAACTGCTAATTCTGGGTCCCCACATTGATATGCTGTGCTTTGCAGTATATCACAGCCACTTCCTTGGGTAGAAGCACTGCACTTAGCATGTCCTTCATTTGGAGTCCACTCTGAATTTTTGTCTCCCGTTGCAGCGAGGAATAGTCTTTCTTTCTATAATGCCCCAACGGCATGAATAATACATATTTGAGTCTGTGTAAATATTTATCCTTTGTCTTTCTCTAAGATGTAATTCTTGTGTTAGCCCAACCAACTCTATACAAGTTGGGAGATAGGGGCTGTGCTTTGAGCATTTCCTGATCTCCACTTCCCAGCCTTTAAATGACTTCATTAGTCCACATATTCATTAGGACTGATAATAATTTCTATGATTTCTTCACAGTCCTGCTGCTTCAGGTGGAAGGGCTGCAGGATTCAAAGTAGTACACAAATCAAAAGTGAGATTAGGATTTTCCAGGAACACAGCTTCATACTGTGCTAATCTATTAGGGACTAAAATCTGTTAAAAGCTGCTCCATTCATCAGATGTAGAGATGTCGCGAACCGTCCAGGAAGTAGGAGGGTCTGGGAGGGAGGGTCTGCTGGAGATTGGCCGGGACGTGTCAGCTGACCGGAGTTCGCCGCGCCGAGATGTTCGCGGACGGTTCGCGACATCTCTAATCAGATGAAATATTGCATGTTTAGCAAGCACTTTAGAAACTGTCCAAGGGTAGCATGTCACATTTTTATTATTATTTATATAGCGCCAGCAAATTCCTTGCTTTTCATGCACACAGTCTAAAGACCTTGTTTTAATCCACCAAAACAGTTGTTTTCTATAGGGCAGCTTTTAAAGGTTATCTGGCTTTTCTTTTCCCACTGTATCTTGTCACATCTTTTTGTGTCTAGGTCAGATTCTAGGATTTGCCCTTTTTCAGAGTAGCTCGCAATTTTTTCAACTCTTAACAACATAAAAAATCCATTGCTACAAGTGCTAGCCCCTCACTACAGCCCCTATCCCCTAACTACTGCCTTTAACCTCTACCTACAGCACTAGGTATATTGGGCTGAGTGGTAGCTAACTTGAATCTCCCTTCCCAAAATGTATACATGTATTTCTTACACATTGCCACACACAACATTCACAGCAGCACAAACTTAGATAAATAGTAGAGTGTTGCACACATAGGACTGCGCATGGGGTGTGTTTGGGCACACCCTAATCCCTGCAGCCCGCGCATGGATCAAGGCCGTCAGGGGAGATCACAGGATCCATTGGCTGGCCCTGCTGTGTGCCTCCATGGGCCGATCTCCCTCACCGGCCTAGAGGGGCTATTTCCTAATCTGTCCCTCCCTGCCCCACACACAATCACTCCAAACAAATTCACACACACACACACACACACACACACACACACACACACACACACAGCACGCTAACAGCACCCTCTCTCACACACACAGCACACTAACAGGACCCTCACAGCACGCTACCAGCACTATCTCAGACACAGCACCCTCACACACACACACACTACCAGCACTATCACACACACACACACAGCACCCTCACACACTCACAGCACACTACCAGCACTCTCTCACACAGCATTGTATGTATGTATATATATATGTGTGTGTGTGTATACAGGACCGCCATCAGGGGGTGACAACCATGACGGCCACCCGGGCCCCACGTGGAGCAGGAAAAACTAATGTTAGAGTTTTAAAAAATATTATTAACCGTAATTGACATATTTTAAAACAAGACCATGAGCTAGATGAATTTACAGGATTTAAACCCAAATTTAGTTTTAGAGAAGCGAAAAATTTAAAACGTATTTTAACTTCAATTTATGTCGATAGGAACAAGGACGGTAACAATTTTTTAGGAGAATGGTCCAAAACTCAAGCAGGATTTTATCACTGTGGATGTTGCAATGCATGCAAAAATACCAAAGTTTTAAAAAAGAAAAATGAGGGGTTTATCGCTATGGTTACCAAGAAAGTTTTTTAAATTAAATCCGTTATTACTTGCGAAACAATGTTATATATTTAAAATTAAATTAAAATTCCCATACGGCCAGCAATATGTTGGCAGAACTTGCAGACCTTTAAAAGTACACATAAATATAAGAAATATTAAGAAGGGTTTTATCAACCATAGCGTATCTAAGCACTTTTTAGACCATCACCAGTCAGACCCGAGCGGGCTGGAGTTTTTAGGAATAGACAGAGTTACCAACCACTGGAGAGGTGGGCATAGTGTTCGTAGTTTACATAAACAAGAATTAAAATGGATTTTTGAACTGCAGACACCATCCCCAAAAGGTCTAAATATAGACTTTGATATTGGCACCTTATTATGAATTCCCCTTTTCTCCTCTCACACTTTTTGGAGTTGATTATACTAATTGCTCTTGTTGCACTATGTAGACCAATTATTGCACTTTGCACATGGATCATTCACTAAGTTGTATATTTTTTATAAATATTTTATTCAAAATATATACTGTTCAATTTGTAATAATATATATGTTTTATATAAACGTGTACGTGCCAAATAAAGCTCCTATAAAGTTTCTGAATAAATTGGTGGTTAAAACTGATAGAATCAAACAGGATAAACTAATATACTTAGACTTTAACTATATATCGGATCCCGCTCTAGATAGAAATAAAATGGTCAATAAGGAGAATAAAGGATATTTAAAACAAACTTCCTTAAGGTTCAATGAGATCATTAGTAAGGCTGGTCTTTTAGATATATGGCACCCTGTGGAAAAGGATTTCACGTGTTTTTCTTACCCTACTCTAGGATAGATTATATTTTGACAGAGATAAACACCACAAGAGTGGTTAAAAAGATATTAATTACTAACATTCCCTGGTCAGATCACAACGCACTAATTATGATCATTAAAGATGACTTTGTTAAAGCTAGCTCTAACTGGAGACTGAACTGTTAAAAAAAAATCAAAATGTGGATGTTATGAAAAAGGCTATAGATGACTATTTAGAGAAAATAAAAGTTCAGAGATATCAATGTCTACGCTTTGGTGTGCATTTAAATGCACAATTATTGGTCAAATTATAAAACTAGGATCAGAAGAAAAAAGAAAAACCCCCACAGAATTTAGCACAACTGTGTGTCAAATATGGAAAAGAGAATAAAAATAGTCCTTCAATAAAAACAAGTGAAGAATTAAAAGAAACAAGAGAGATAATTATTAATATCTTGATTCATAAATCAAATTTAGCCTTAGAAAGCTTAAAAAGAACTTGGTACCATAAAGGGAACAAGGCGGATAAATTACTAACAAACAGATTAAAATAAGAAGAAATTAAAAAAATTATCTCTAAAATAAGAAAGGGATGAAGAATTGATTCTGTCACCGGATAATATTGGCAAAGCATTTCAGGAGTATTACTCAGGATTATATAATCTACCAGAGAGAAAAGGAACTATTAGGATGTCAGATTTGTTTGTTCAATTTAAACTTCCTAAGATAACAGAGGGACAATTGACACTATTAAATGAACCCATTTCGCTAACTGAAGTGGAAGTAGCTTTTAAAAAGCTAAAGGCAAAGAAAGCGCCAGGACCGGATGGGTTCAGCAACTGCTTTTTTAGAATCATCAAACCACTTACAGATCTGTTCAACTATTTTATGATACATGGAAATATTCCTAGAGAGATGTTGAAGGCTCATATTGTGCCCATCCCAAAGCCAGATAAAAATTCCAAACTAGTAACAAATTATAGACCCATCTCGCTGTTAAATAGCGATATAAAAATGTACTAGTCAGTTTTACCGGCTAGGATCGCTATGATTATACCTACAATTATTCATCAAGATCAAGTAGGTTTTATAGCTAGCAGGTACCCAATATTTAATATAAGGAGACTGATAAATGTGGCAGATCTGGCAACAAAAAGTAATTTATCCCTCCTTGCCCTGTCATTAGATGCCGAAAAGGCATTTGACAGGGTAAGGTGGGACTTCCTTGAGAATGCATTACATAGTTTTGTATTACAGGGTAATATTATTAGTGCCATAAAGGCCCTGTATACACTTCCAACGGCCAGAATAGTAGGGAGGGGGTTTTTTCTGATTGGTTTCAGTTAACGAATGGTACAAGGCAGCGGTGCCCATTGTCCCTCCTGCTATACTTGATAACCATAGAACCCCTAGCAAATAAAATAAGAGATAAAGAATCTATAAAAGGAGTAGAGATAGTGGGAGAGTCACTAAAGCTTACAATGTATGCAGACGATGTGATACTCACGTTGACCGAACCTCTGAGATCTATGGAAAAAGTTGACACCATAGCAGAGTTCTCTATTAGTCCACAGCCCTCCCATTCAATCTGACACCAACTATTAAAGGTAAATTATCTGACAAATTTGGATTCGATTGTAATAGGAATTCTATAGAATGTATGGGTATAGAGATTACTAATGAGCCAAATAGAATGATGGAACATAATGTGTTAAAGCTCTTAAAAGAAACGGGTAAAACCTGGAAAAAATGGAAGGGAGTGGAGGCGTCTTGGTGGGGGGAGAATTAATATGATAAAGTTTTATATATATCCAAAGTGGGTCTACCTTTTCCGCATGGTGCCTCTGCACTGCCCAGAAAGTTGGCTTTCCTTGGTACAATAATTTTTAAAAAAATTTATATGGGATGGGAAACGTCCAAGGTTAAGTCTTGATCATTCAACGTTAAAAAACAAAAGTAGGGGGCCTGGGAATCCCACAGATACAACAAACGTGGAGAGTATGTAATATAGCACAGGCAATCATAACCCAATCATATTTGGCAAAAAATCAAATATGGTACAAAGCTGAGCAAAGTTTATATAACAAAGATAAAAAGGAAGAGTTATGTTCTCTTTTTTGGAATACAAATAACAAAAATAAACATAGACAGAGATTCGAATCTAATAGTTTAATCCTAAACAATATTATACCCACATGGAATAAACTTAGGAAGGAACTAGACATACAAGATAAAGTTATCACTAATCTCGATTTAAGACAATTGCATAGTAATATTATAGATTTAAACATACAGAGTTGGATTAATCTAGGGATAAAAGGAATCAACTATATAGTAGAGCATGATAAAATTAAAGATTTTAACAGCTTAAAAGAGGAATATAACTTGGAGAGTAAAAAGATCTTTACATATATGAGAGTAAAAGGTTATCTTAAAGAGCACTTACTCAAAGATTATTCCAACAAACAAGTAATACTCGAACAAATAATAAAAAAAAAATCAAAATATTGTTAAAAAACTTGTTTCAAAATGTTTTGATCTAATTGAAAAAGAACCAGAAAACATCTGTCTTATAATAAAAAAATGGAATAAGGATATTTGTATTAATATAAATTATGATGAATGGAAAAAACTTTAAATACGCTTACAAAGAATGTACACTGCCTTAACCTAGTGAAATTACAGTGTAAAATCATGAATAGGTAGTACTTAACACCAAACAGGATAGCTAAAATGTATATTATAGGTGCCTCAGATAAATGTTGCGATGTGAGGCCCAAGCAGCAGGAATGTTGCATATATGGTGGGAATGTGGACCAATCTTTCTTTATTGGAAAATGATTGCCTCCAAGATAAACACGTTGACTAACATTAAGATCGATCCAAACCCAGGCATCTATCTGTTGCAATTACACATAGCCCAAAACTTTGGACAATATTCCATACTGATCATACACATTCTGTTAGCGGCTAAAATATTATTGACTAGAAATTGGAAATCTACTATAGTTCCAGTATGGGAGGCAGTTAAAGAACAAGGAATATATCAGATAAAAATGGAAATGGGTATGGCTAGGGAAGGAACTATGTTTAAAGAATGGCTCAGTAAGTTACAACAACTTTAACCCCTTAAGGACACATGACATGTGTGACATGTCATGATTCCCTTTTATTCCAGAAGTTTGGTCCTTAAGGGGTTAAAGTACATATTAATACATTCTGTCAAACTAGGTAGTAACTAGAGTTGAGCGAACCCGAACCCCAAAGTTCGGGTTCGTACCGAACATTACAGTTTTTGGACCCCGGACCCGAACACGGACATTTCAGTGTATGTTCGGGATGGAGTTCGGTGTTCGGCGATTTGACTGCTGAGCGGCGAGAAATACACACAGATACAGAGATATCAACTGCCACACAGGGATAATGGGAATGGTAGTACTCAGTCAGTGCAGGGATAATGGGAATGGTAGTACTCAGTTAGTGCTGAGCAGGGATAATGGGAATGGTAGTACTCAGTCAGTGCAGGGATAATGGGAATGGTAGTACTCAGTTAGTGCAGAGCAGCCAATCAGCAGCAGACCCTCCCTCCCAGACCCTCCCACCTCCTGGACAGCTCATTAAGAATGCAGCTTCACAATGAATGTAAAATGGATGCTGTCCAGGAGGTGGAAGGGTCTGGGAGGGAGGGTCTGCTGCTGATTGGCTGGAATGTGTCTGCTGACTGTGAGGTACAGGGTCAAAGTTTACTCAATGATGAGTCTGTGGCGAACCGTTATATATATATATATATATATATGGGCAATGAAATAAACAAGTGTTATCCAATAATTAGCGCTTACAAAACAAAAAAATATATAATAAAATAAAAAAGAATGGAAATATAACAGATGATGAATAATAAATGAATAAATAACACATCTACAGAATTTAAACAGAACAAGAGCATAATGATAACGAACTTAGTATCCATATAGCTGTTGTGACGAGAGCAATCTCGCCACATTGCATTGGAGAAGCCTGGTTGCTCGCCTGTTGCCTTTGGATTATGGCCCCATGTTAAAAGGCTTGATTTTCCCCTGCAAAGACAAGAAAGCCGGGTCATTTGGTGCTTGCCCTGTTTGAGCAGTGATACCCCAGATAGCTATGCCATGTAGCCCATTCGTATAATGAAAGACTATGGGAAAGACTTTGGCTGCATGGCAATTGAACTGTATGTGCGTGCTCTGAGCACCATTCAGTAATAATGGGCGCTCAGACCTAAGCTATCTGGGCATATGTTGCATGTCTGTATTTTATGTCATAAATGTAACCTTGTGTATTTTAATGTATTTTACTGTCTTTTTGCTGCCATGTGTTCAATGGAGTTTTGCCTCTGTCTTTGTAGATAATTGGATTATTCTAATTATCTCCAGGATAGAAGACTCTGTGGAACTGGTTTTGGGCAGAAAAGCCATGCTTCTTGTGGTCACAAAGGACTACGATCTATCTTTTGAACCACTGGACCAATTTGTATGATTTTGACGTATGTTTGTATTTGGAGTATGCTGAAAATGTAAGTTTTCTGTGAATGTGATGCATACTTTTCAAGTTATGAATAATGTGTAAAAATTGTATTTCTCTGCTTGTGCTAAATGACATTACGCATTGTGTAAGGTAATTGAATCACATGCAGAGGGGAGGAATTTGTGTGGGAGTGTCTGAGTGTATTGTATGTGTTTATTGGTTGTGGTCCAAAACCCTGTGGGTGGTACTAATGTGTAAGAATGTGTACATAAGCACAATAAACCCACAGCTCTGTCTGTTCCTGCTTGACCCTCAAAACGGAGCCTTGTCTCGTTCTTGGGGGGATTTACTGTATGCTGTTAGAGACTGATTGCCAGAAGTGTAAGCTGCTTGGGTGCTTTTCCTGTTCAGCTGCTAGCAGCTATTCGTGAGGTTCCAGTTCGGGAATTTGGTGTTCTGCAGTAGCTGTACATGCATCTCTGAAAGGGGGATGATCGCCTAAACGGTTTTTACCCCTTGTGTGCTGAAACGGTCCGTTACAGCTGTCATGAGGTAACACTTCCAGGTTCGACACTCCGCTGTGCGGAGCCGGACCCCGCCCCCCTCTGACGCAGCTCTGACAGTATTTAGGAAGACCGCGCCAGAGAGGGGGTGGTTGGTGATACTGGGAGCTACTTCCGCCAGACTTACCTCTCCGCAGGCTCTGGCAATGTGGATCCTACTTCCGAGTATGCACGCCAGCTTCTGGGACACGCCGTCTCTACAAGCTCTGAAGTCATCCTAGCCTTCTGGGCTAAGACAAGTCTGCTTCATGCCATAGAGGATTACTGGAGAATAGAAACTCACTTACTTTACAAGTGGACATATCTCTGAACTATTGGAGGACTACTCACATTAACCTTAAGTATATCTTTCAGCTATTTGTCTACAATATCATAATTACTTAAATCTTCACTGCTTCAAGCTATTAATTATATGGAGGACAACTCCCATCATGCTTATTAACTATGAACTGTACTTGCTTTGCAAATACTCTCAGCTACTTGCTTATTATTGAAAATTATTCTCATTAACCTAAAGAATGTTACTTAATGCGTCTCTGAGGAAATACTTATTAATTAACTTTGTGTTGTTGACTACTTGCACTTCTTCTTATTGGATTATTGCCTAAATGCAATTCATTTAAGTTTAACACTTATTAAAACTTCATTTGAATCAAGTTACCAGCAATTCTCTCTTTTCTTAAAGCTACAGTATTGATACTTTAAAGATTCTCAGTTTCTTCACTGTTGTAATAAGGGAGTTTTAAAAGCTGCAGTTGAGTTCCAATCCAAATCACCCAAGTAGCGTAACAATAGCTCCTATATTACATCATGTTACCTTCAACATAGCTAGTGCAAATGAAAAATCAAAGGATAAGTGAGATTATGAGACTATTCATTTATTACCTAAAAACGGAAAGTTATTAATGACAATTCCCACCTGAAATGGCAGTATCAAATAATAATAATAGGAAACTCTGGTTTAGATCGAAATAGTTAATACTGTATATTAAAATAATAAACAAGTATACACAAAGTATTTAGAATCAACGGAAAACAAAGAAAGTAAGTCGCTATTGTGTTAGGGTCTAGTATGGCCTAAAAATATGCCCTTATTTTTGTAATATAACATATTAATAAGTTAACTAATGCCTACTATATAAGAGATATTTAGAAAAGAAAAATACCTCTAAATTAGTAGTGGAATGCTTTTATGGCATGATGAATAGTTCCACTAGTTGATCAGAATATTACTTGGTATTAAGAACTAAATAAATTAGATACGGGGAGACTATGAGTTCTAATGTAAAAAATATATGTTGGAAATCTGATTATAATCAATTATTTCAGCATTATGTAACGACTTATTTATGGATGAAAGGAGTAAAATTAAACTCCTCATTTAGGAAATTTGGAGTTAAGGTTTTGAAATGGTAGATCCATCTTGATTCCTTCATTAATAACATCTTGTTATAATTCCCTTTCCTAGAATTCATAGATAATCTTTCTATGGCTTGGAAAGTAAGGTGAGTAGGGTCTCCGCTATGATGTAATCTTACATGATTAGCCACTGGAGTAGAGACCTTCAAGTTAGTGATGAAACATACGTGTTGGAAAATCCTCCTTTTGAATTGTTGGTATGTCTTACCAATATATTGAATCTTACAACTGCAAGTTATAAGGTAAATAATTTTGGTAGAGCTGCAATTGATAAATTCTTTGACTTGTTATTCCTTAGATGTTATTGTACTCACAACAGTTTTAGATGGTCTAATATGTTTACAGGCCTTGCAGTGGCCACACTGATTTACCCAGGCAATTGGTATTAACCAAGTTGGGTTGTGATTGCTGGGTTCAATGTGGCTGTGAACTAGATAATCTCGGAGGTTCCTTGCTCTCCGTGCAGTAATGGTCAGGAATTTGCTGATGTTATCCTTAAGGTCTTTATCATAGTTTAAGATAGGCCAATTGCGTGACATGTTTTCCAAGACCGGTTCCCAGTATTGGTCAAACGTTCCAATACAACAGAAAATTTTGGAATCTGTCTTCGGTCTCTGGGTTCGCAAGCTCTCACTTCTATTAATTGCAGATGCCTGTTGCTCTTTTTAAGATTTTGTTAGGATACCCTTTTTGTTTGAACATCATGCACAGTTTATTGGCTTTCTGATGAAAGGTTTCATCATTAGAGCAATTCCGTCTTGCCCATAAGTATTGACCATATGAAATACCTGATTTGAGTTTCATTGGATGATGGCTAGTCCAGTTTAATAAGCTATTTGTTGCAGTAGTTTTTCGATATAGTTCTCTTTCGATTGTTCCATCAAGTAAGATCTTGATTTTAAGATCTAGAAAGACTAGTTTTTCAGCGTCAATTACATGGGTCAATTTGAGACCAATGGTGTTATCATTGAGTAATTTAACCAGTTCTTCAAATTGAGTAATAGAGCCCAACCAAAATACCAAGATGTCGTCGATATATCGGTACCAATTGTAAATATAAGACTGATATTTGTCTTTAATAGTTAGTTCCAAAATGGTTTGCTCCCACCAACCCAAGTACAAGTTTGCATAACTAGGGGCACACGCTGTGCCCATGGCTGTGCCCCTAAGTTGAAGGTAATGTATTCCATTGAATACAAAGAAGTTGTGTGTTAGAACATACTCCAAGAGTTGAATAATGAATTCACTTTGTATTGAGGTGAATTTCCCAGATTTATGTAGGAAGTATCTAGTTGCTGTGAGGCCTTTGTCGTAGGGAATATTGTTGTACAGTGCCACCACGTCTAGACTTCCTAGGAGACAATGGGGTGGTACTACGAGATCTTCCAGCAAAACAAGTGTTTGCTTTGTATCTTGGAGGTAAGATTTTAGACCGATTACTAACGGGTGTAGTAGTTTTTCAAGATATTGGCTACTTCTTTCAGTAATAGAGCCATTTCCGGACACTATTGGTCTCCCTGGTGGATTATTGATATTTTTATGTATCTTTGGAAGGCAATACAGAGTAGCTATAGTCGGGATAAGATGTGGCAGTATAAATTTGTATTCCTCTTTTGTTATAATTTCATTCTCTAATGCCGGTTCCAAAATACATTTAAGTTCTTTAAGATAATGCGTGGTAGGGTCATTGGGTAATTTCCTGTATGCTGATGAATCTTTAAGATGTTCCATACACACCTCTATGTATTGTTCTCTGTCCATTATGACCACATTTCCACCTTTATCAGAGGATTTAATAATGATATTTGGTTCAGTATTTAGTTCCTTAAGAGCTCTTCGTTGTTGTATAGTAAGATTATTTTGTTGAATTTTAGGAGCGGTAAGAGATTGTCACGTATTCTTCCGCTTATAGAAATGTGGTTAATGACATTTACTGTCCACACAGGAAAAGTTGTGCCAAGCAGCAACCTAATCCACAGAAGGGTTAATGCTGAGCAGCAATTATGCAAATGAAACCTGGTAACTGACTTTGGGATCAAAGGCCGGTCACAGCCTATCAGAACCAAAGTAGGGGTATTTAGGCCCAGTTCTCATCCTGCTCAGTGCCCTGTCATGGTTTCCCTTGTGGGTGTCCGAGAGCGCATTCCTGTTATAAGTTTTCTACCTGGTTTTTGACTTTGGCTTTGTTTATTGACTTCTCTATATTCTGGTATCTTGACTCCTGACTTTCCTTATCGCTGTGTCCCTTTCTGTGTTCCCTGACCTTAGCTAGTATTTTTGACTATTCTATGTACGTTAAATCCAGCCATTCTAAGGACCGGTAATACTTTACTTATTTGTCATCCATGCTATACAGTTCTACGTGCTGGATCAAACAGTAATCCTGACATTACGACATGGCCATAGATCCTGTAGAACTGTGTCAGCACATAGCTGCTTGCGAGAGGAAATTAGAGGAGAATGATCACCGCGTGGATCAATTCACTCAGGCTTTAAGTACGCTTCTCGCTAGAACGGAGCATCTGCAGCCTGCAGCGTCTCCTCCTATAGCACCTCTACCCTGTGTACCTCCACCCACTGTTAATAGGACTCCTAGCATCTCCTTATCGCCATCCCTACAGTTTGATGGCAATATCCAGGAATGCAGGGGTTTTCTTAATCAGGTGGAGTACCATTTTGAGGCCTCACCAGGGTTGTTCACCATGGACAGAGCAAAAATTGGTTATCTAATGAATTAAAGGGCAAGGCCCTTGCCTGGGCTAATCCGTTGTGGGAGAGTAATCGGAGCATAGCTCAAAATTACCAGGAATTCCTTGCCGAATTCAAGCTCACGTTTAAACCATTGGGTAAAGAGGATGACGCCTCCACTGCCCTAATGTACATCAGACAAGGTAACCGGTCTATCTCGGATTATGCTATTGAATTCCGTACCTTAGCTTCCGAGGTAGACTGGACTAACAATGGGTTAATCTCAGCATTCAAAAAGGGTCTCTCAGAGACTATACTAGATGAGATAGCCGCTAAAGAATTACCTAAGAGTCTTAACAAATTTATTACGTTTGTCATGCATATTGATAATAGGTTAAGACTCAGAGAAGTCACCAGAAGCAAGACCAGACGTACGGCTATGTCCCTAGCACCTCAATTCTCTAAACCTGTTTTGTCTAACCTCCCTGTACAGTCCGAACCCGAACCTATGCAGTTGGGGGTCACTAGACTGTCGGAGGCCGAAAAACAGTATAGGAGAAGGGAGGGGTTATGCCTATATTGCGGTAGAAAGGGACATATGATAACTAATTGTCCAGTGCGTCCGGAAAACTTCCGCACCTAAGAACCTTAAGGGGACAGATCTTAGGTGTGATGGAGTTGTCCTCTAACAAAAACAAAAGTAGATTCCTCCTTGAGGTATCTATTTCCCTTGATAACAAGAAGTTTTCTTGCAGTGCCCTAATGGACTCAGGTGCTGCTGGAAATTTTATTGATGTCCAGTTTATTAGGGGTAATGAGATCAGGGAGAGACCTACTGTAGAGGCTATTGATGGTAGACCACTCACACAACCGCTTATAACCCACGAAACTGTCTCTATTATGATCTCTATTGGGGCCTCCCATAGGGAGGAGATGACGTTTCAGGTTATTACTTCTCCATCATGTCCTATCATATTAGGGTTTCTGTGGCTGAGTAAGCACAATCCCTATATTGACTGGGCTAATGGGGAGATATTAGAATGGGTGTATGGGGAGATGTATAAAACCAGTACTAAAGAGATTGGATACTATTGACCTTCCCACTACGACTCCCCAAACTCCTGGAGTTCCCATACAATACCGAGAACTTCAGGAGGTGTTTAACAAGGCTCAATCCGATGTATTGCCTCCCCACAGAGCATATCACTGTGCCATTAACCTGTTTCCAGGCACTATGCCACCTAAGGGGCCTTATCTCCCCAGGAGAGTAAAATAATGGAGGAATACATCAAAGAATCCTTGCACAAAGGGCACATAAGAAAGTCATCCTCACCAGCTGGTGCAGGATTCTTTTTTGTTGAGAAAAAGGGTGGTGAGTTACGCCCTTGCATAGACTACAGGGTACTTAATAAAATCATTGTAAAAAATGCATACCCTATCCCACTCATTTCTGAATTGTTCGATAGACTTCAGGGAGCTAAAGTATATACTAAGCTTGACCTTAGGAGCGCTTACAATTTGGTTAGAATTAAAGAGACTCATGAGTGGAAGACTGCATTTAATACCCGTAGTGGACACTATGAATATCTGGTAATGCCATTTGGGTTATGCAACGCCCCGGCCGTATTCCAAGACTTTATAAATGATGTACTCAGGGAATTCATTTACTCATTTGTCTTGGTTTATTTGGACGATATTTTGGTGTATTCCCCTGATCTTCAAACTCACCACTCCCATGTGAAACAGGTTCTGCAGATGTTGTTGAAAAATAAACTTTATTGTAAATTAGAAAAGTGCATATTTGACCAGCCTGAAGTCCACTTTTTGCGTTACAACATCTATGCATCGGGATTTAAATTGGATCCTAAAAAACTAGAGGCTGTACTACACTGGCCATTACCCTCTGGTTTAAAAGCCATTCAAAGGTTTATTGGTTTTGCCAACTATTACAGAAGATTCATCAAGGGATTTTCTTCTGTAATAGCCCCCATCACTAATATGACTCGCAAAGGGGTTAGTAGCACGGTATGGTCCAAAGAGGCTGTGAATGCTTTTGAGACTCTTAAACAAAGATTTGCCTCTGCGGAAGATTTGCCTCTAAAACATCCCGACACCAGTAAACCTTTTATATTGGAGGTTGATGCATCCGAGACAGGGGTAGGGGCTGTTCTCTCTCAGAGAGAAAGCCAGGGAACACCATTGCATCCTTGTGGCTACTTCTCCAGAAAGATGTCTCCTGCTGAGCGCAACTACGATATTGGCAATAGAGAACTGTGGGCCATTATTCTTGCCCTCAAGGAGTGGCGACATCTTTTGGAGGGTTCCAAGGACCCCCTGTTGATCATAACCGACCACAAAAACCTGACATATATAGGGGATTCCAAACGTTTGTCTTCCAGACAGGCTAGATGGTCACTGTTCCTTTCACGTTTTAACTTCCTTATTAATTATAGACCAGGTTCTAAAAATACCAGGGCTGATGCCTTGTCCAGGAAAATTGATAATGAGTCAGCTCCGGAACAGGTGACATCTATTATTCCACCAGAGTGTATTATTGCTACTACTGTCCTTTCACTGTCTTCTCCACTGCTTGGCACTATACTAGAGGCCCAGCCTCAGGCGCCCAGTGGTAAACCGTGTGATAAACTGTTCGTTCCCCTATGTGAAAGGGTTAATATCATGAAAGTGTTCCATGACAATATAGCTGCTGGACACCCGGGCATCAATAAGTCCACTGCCGCGATCACTAGATCATTTTGGTGGGATTCACTCAGAAAAGATGTAAAGGAGTATGTGCAGGCATGTTCTGTGTGTGCAGTTTCTAAGGTGACTCATGCACTTCCTTGTGGCCTGTTGCAGCCTCTTCCTGTTCCTGAGATTCCATGGTCCCACTTATCCATGGACTTTATTGTTGAGCTTCCTAGCACTGCTGGGTTCACTACTATTCTCATGGTTGTAGACCGATTTTCTAAGATGGCTCACTTCATTCCTCTCAAGAAGTTGCCATCTTCGCAAGAATTGGTCCTAATTTTCATACATGACATTGTCCGTTTGCATGGCATCCCTCACAATATTGTGTATGATCGGGGCTCTCAGTTTGTGTCCAGGTTCTGGAGGGCGTTCAGTAAACAATTGGGGATTATTATTATTATTATTGCCATTTATATAGCGCCAACAGATTCCGTAGCGCTTTACAATATTTTGAGAGGGGGGATGTAACAATAAATAGGCCTATTATAAGAAAACTTACAGGAACAATAGGTTGAAGAGGACCCTGCTCAAACGAGCTTACAGACTATAGGAGGTGGGGTATTAGAAACATTAGGACAGGAAATATCAAGTAGGAGTGAAGCAGAGCTGGAGGAGAGAGCAAAGCACTGTCCCATAGGAGAGAGCAGGAGACAGGTATGTAAGGTAGAGATTACTCTGGGAGACCATACGCTTTCCTGAAGAGATGGGTTTTAAGGCCCTTCTTAAATGATTGAAGACTAGGGGAGAGTCTGATGGCAGTAGGCAAGCTATTCCATAGGAGAGGAGCCGCCCGCGAGAGTTCCTGCAAGCGCGAGTTGGCTGTACGGGTGCGAGCTGCGGTCAGGAGGTGGTCACAGGCAGAGCGGAGGGTACGAGGAGGGGCATATCTATGGATTAGTGAAGAGATATAAGAGGGGGTAGAATTGTTCAGTGCTTTAAATGTATGGGTTAGCACTTTGAATTGACTCCTATAGCATACAATGTAAGGACTGGCAGAGGGGTGAGTGTGAGAGGACCGACTAGAGAGGAAAATCAGTCTAGCTGCAGCATTCATTACAGACTGTAGCGAGGCAATACGGCTTTTGGGGAGACCAATCAGGAGAGGGTTACAGTAATCCATGCGGGAAATTACTAGAGCATGGACAAGCTCCTTGGTAGCATCTTGCGTAAGAAAGGGGCGGATGCGGGCTATGTTTTTGAGTTGGAACCTACAGGACTTGGCAACAAACTGGATGTGAGACTCAAAGGTGAGACCAGAGTCAAGTATGACGCCAAGACAGCGTGCTTGCAGGGATGGACTTATGTGGATATCACTGACTTGAAGGGAGAGCGAGAGAGGAGGATCAGTATTAGGAGGAGGAAAAACAAGGAGTTCAGTTTTAGAGAGGTTAAGTTTCAGAAAGCGTGAGGACATCCAGTCAGAGATGGAAGAAAGGCAAGCAGTGACACGTTGCAGGACGGCAGGGGAGAGGTCCGGGGAGGAGAGGTATATCTGAGTGTCATCAGCGTACAGGTGGTAGTGGAATCCAAAAGAGGCAATAAGTTTACCAAGAGAGGCAGTATAAAGAGAAAATAGAAGGGGACCAAGGACAGACCCTTGGGGAACTCCAACCGAGACAGGACGAGGGGAGGAGGTATCCTTGGGAAAGGAGACACTGAATGAGCGTTGGGAGAGATAGGCGGAAAACCAAGAGAGGACAGAGTCACAGAGACCGAGCGATTGAAGAGTTTGAAAGAGGAGAGCATGATCAACGGTGTCAAAGGCAGCAGAGAGGTCAAGGAGAATTAATATGGAGTAGTGACCTTTGGATTTAGCGGAGATTAGGTCATTAGTCACTTTGATAAGAGCAGTCTCAGTAGAGTGGAGAGGGCGGAAGCCAGACTGAAGAGGGTCAAGGAGAGAGTTGGAATTAAGGAAGTGGGACACACGGGTAAAGACAAGTCTTTCCAAAAGCTTTGATGAGAAAGGGAGCAGGGATATGGGACGATAGTTAGAAAGGGAGGATGGGTCAAGAGATGTTTTTTTCAGGATAGGTATTACAGTGGCATGTTTAAGGTCAGCAAGAACAGTGCCAGAAGAGAGAGAACAGTTAAAGATGTGTGTTAGGGTAGGCACAAGACAAGGGGAGAGAGAGATCTGATGAGGTGAGATGGGACAGGATTGAGCGGGCAAGTGGTGGGGCGAGAGGAATGGAGAAGCGCAGCCACCTCTTGTTCAGTAGCCGGGTAGAAAGTCTGGAGGGTAGGGAAAGCATGATTTACATGTGGTTGAGAAAGAGAATGGCAAGGAGGGGAGAATTGTTTCCTTAGCTGTTCAGTCTTGTCGGTAAAGTAGCATGCAAAGCTATCAGCTGTAAGGTTAGTTTGGGGGGTGGCCACAGCAGGGCGGAGAAGGGAATTAAAGGTGTCAAAGAGACGTCTGGGATTGCGGGAGCATGAACAAATGAGAGAGGAAAAATATGACTGTTTGGCGAGGGCGAGGGCTGCGCTGTATGAAAGCAACATGAATCTATAATGGAGAAAGTCTGCCTGGGTGTGGGACTTCCTCCTGGAGCGTTCAGCACAACGGGAGCAACTCTGCATGTAGCGTGTTGATTTATTATGCCAAGGTTGGGGTCGTGTCCTCCTCGAGGTGAATGTTTGAAGTGGGGCTGCAGCGTTCAAGGCAGATGTGAGGGTAGTGTTATATGTGGAGATGGCCAGTGAGGGACAGGAGAGGGAAGGGATGGATAGCAGTTGTGAATCAATGTCAGCTGACAGCTGCTGGAGGTCAATAGAGTTAAGGTTCCTCCTGAGCTGAGGGGGGTTAGGCTGAGATTGTTGGGTGAGGGTGTAATTGAGAGCAAATGATAAGAGGTGGTGATCAGAGAGAGGAAATGGAGTGTTGCAGATATTAGATACTGTACATGAATAAGAGAAAATAAGGTCGAGGGTATTGCCAGCTACATGAGTGGGAGAATTAGCCCACTGCAAAAGTCCAAGGGAGGAAGTAATTGAAAGTAGTTTAGAGGCTGCTGGGGTTAAAGGTGGGTTAATGGGAATATTGAAGTCTCCAAGAATTAGGGATGGGATGTTGGAAGAGAGGAAGTAGGGTAGCCAGGCAGCAAAGTGGTCAAGGAAGAGGAGAGGGGAGCCAGGGGGACGATAGATTATGACAATGTTAGCAGAGAAGGGTTTGAAAAGGCAAATTGAATGAATTTCAAATGATGGGAAAGAGAGGGAAGGGGGGTGGACAGGGTTTTAAAGGAGCAGTGGGGTGAGAGAAGAAAACCTACATCTCTGCTTGTCTTGGATTGTGGGTAAAGTGAAGACCACCAAAGGACAGTGAGGCAGGTGTAGCAGTATCAGAGGGAGAGAGCCATGTTTCTGTTAGTGCAAGTAGGTTTAGGGAGTGTGAGAGAAATAGGTCATGGATGGAAGTAGATTTAAAGGTGCTGCACACAGAGTGTGCATTCCAGAGGGCAGCTTTAAAAGAGGAATTATAGTGAGAATTACATGGAATGGGTATTAGGTTGTTGTGGTTTCTGGTGTTTGTACCAGGTGGCGTAGTGGAGGGACCAGGGTTTGGAGAGACATCACCTGCTGCTAGGAGTAGTAGGATGGAAAGGAAGAGAAGGTGGGAGTAAGATTTAAATGTTGGGGATGAGAGCTTGTATTTAGGAGGGGTGTGTGGAGAAAGGCTGGATAAATATGAGTAAAGTGTGTGTGATGAATACAGAGATGAGGGGAGCAGAGGGGGAGCAATGAAGATGGTGTTAGCAGGAACAGGTAAGTAAAATGATAGAGAGATTTTAATGATGAGGGAAGTGAGAGAGAAAGTGAAAAGCAGACGTGAGAACATTAGTAGGAGGTTAGGTGCTGTATTTTGTAAGAGCTGTGGTTAGGAGGGTTAAGGAGGTATTGTGTGAGTATAGCTATTTTGGGTGTGGAGGGCTTGGTGGACAGAGGCTAACATAATTGGTTTAACAGGAAGGTAGGTAGTTTGAGCTATCTATAAATGTAGTGATTACAATGGGGAGGGTGGGGTGTGGGGTAGGGTGGGTGGGAAGCGATCATCCAGAAATGCTACCTCTGCTTATGGCAAGTCCTGCAGGGTTGTGTGTTGGGAGTCCTGGGTGTAGCTGATTCAATATTGTATGGGGCCCAGGCTATAAAGGAGAGAATCTGGGGTTAGATAAAGCAGATTGTGGGTGGAGAATCATTGGGGTGTTAAAAACAAAATCAAGGAAAAAGCAGATGAAAGGGAATATAAAATTAAGGATATGAGGGAATGGCAGAGATAAGATAGGTAAAAGTCATAAATAGGGAACATCATAAATTAATGAGGCATAGAGTGCAATAACTAACACTAGCAAAACAAACATGTAACTAAACAAGAGTTAAAGGACCACTATAGTGCCAGGAAAACATACTCGTTTTCCTGGCACTATAGTGCCCTGAGGGTGCCCCCACCCTCAGGGACCCCCTCCCGTCTGGCTCTGGAAGGGGGAAAGGGGTAAAAACTTACCTTTTTCCAGCGCTGGGCGGGGATCTCTCCTCCTCCGATCCTCCTCCGTTCCTCCCTGTCGGCTGAATGCGCACGCGCGGCAAGAGCTGCGTGCGCATTCAGCCGGTTGCATAGGAAAGCATTCACAATGCTTTCCTATGGACGCTGGCGTGCTCTCACTGTGATTTTCAATGAGACAGCCGCTAGAGGCTTTGGGGGAAGGCTTAACCCATTCATAAACATAGCAGTTTCTCTGAAACTGCTATATTTATAAAAGAATGGGTTAATCCTGGCTGGACCTGACACCCAGACCACTTCATTAACCTGAAGTGGTCTGGGTGCACAGAGTGGTCCTTTAAAGGATGGAGGGTATAATAGTAATCAATTAAGCAGTAATACTGTTGGGGGGTGGATAAAGAAAGAAATACAATTTATAACAAAAGTAGGAGAAATAAGAAGTCCAGGTATTCAAGATAATCATCCAGAAATGCTACCTCTGCTTATGGCAAGTCCTGCAGGGTTGTGTGCTGGGAGTCCTGGGTGTAGCTGATTCAATATTGTATGGGGCCCAGGGATTGATCTCTCCTTCTCCTCCTCCTACCATCCACAGACCAATGGTACAGCTGAGAGGGCTAACCAGTCATTAGAAGTTTATTTGCGTTGTTTTATTAATAACACACAGGACAATTGGTCCCAACTACTCCCGTGGGCCAAGTTCGCTAGAAACAATGCTGGGCACAGTCCATTTTTTTGTCAATAATGGTAGGCATCCTACGGTTCTCCCTGCAGTATTTTCTGATACTGCCATTCCTGCTCTGGATGAGCGTCTGGCCTCCATTTGGGATACCTGGGTTAAGGTTCAAACTGCTCTAGGGGCTGCTGCTGAACGCTTCAAACATTTTGCTGATAAGCGTAGGAGTGCCAACCCGGTGTACCAAGTGGGGGACCGGGTTTGGTTGTCATCTCGCAACATCAAGCTTAAGGTCCCTAGCATGAAGTTTGCCCCCAGATTCCTTGGTACCTATAGAGTGCTTCTTACTCTCTGGCTCTTCCTGCATCTTTAGGGATTCCCAACAATTTTCATGTGTCCTTACTCAAACCTTTTGTCTGCAATAGATATACTGTTCCTTGTGTTCCTCCCCCTCCGGAGGTGGTGGGTGGTCAGGAGGAGTATAAGGTATCTTCTATTGTGGATTCTAGGTTTTCTTGGGGCACTTTACAGTACTTGGTTGTTTGGAAAGGTTATGGTCCTGCTGATCGTTCTTGGGTTTCGGCTCCTGACCTGCATGCGGGCCGTAAGAGCCGCGCATTTCACGCCAAATTTCCTCTCAAGCCTGGTCCTGCCCGCCCGGTGGGTGTTCTTCAGGTGGGGGGGTAATGTCACATATTCATCCGCTTATAGAAATGTGGTTAATGTCATTTACTGTCCACACAGGAAAAGTTGTGCCGAGCAGCAACCTAATCCACAGAAGGGTTAATGCTGAGCAGCAATTATGCAAATGAAACCTGGTAACTGACTTTGGGGTCAAAGGCCGGTTACAGCTTATCAGAACTAAAGGAGGGGTATTTAGGCCCAGTTCTCATCCTGCTCAGTGCCCTGTTGTGGTTTCCCTTGTGGTTGTCCGAGAGCGCATTCCTGTTATTAGTTTTCCACCTGGTTTTTGACTTTGGCTTTGTTTATTGACTTCTCAATATTCTGGTATCCTGACTCCTGGCTTTCCTCATCGCTGCATCCCTTTCTGTGTTCCCTGTCCTCGGCTAGTATTTTTGACTATTCTATGTACGTTAAATCCGGCCATTCTAAGGACCAGTAATACGTTACTTATTTGTCATCCGTGCTATACAGTTCTACGTGCTGGATCAAACTGTAATCCTGACAGAGATTCAATTGCAGATGTGGTCATCTGGATGAAAAGATCTACACTTGACACTTCACTTAGGTTGGGGGTGAACCAGCCTTCGGGTTTTAAGTCCGTGAGTGCTGGTTCAGAATTTTGTTCATCTAGTAATGATAGTAATGTTTGATGGAGGTGAAACTCATCATCAGGAACACCTATTTCTTTGGCTGTTTTTTGGTCCCTTCTTTTATGCACCACATTAAGGGCTAATTTGCAGCCAAAAAGGTTAGTATCCTTTACCCAGTTAAATTTGTTGGTGTTGGGAGTTGGTACAAATGATAATCCTTTATTAAGCAGTGAAATATGGTGTTCTTGAAGATTGAATTTTGATAAGTTAATGATTTGATTAGAATTGTCACTAGTTAGTGTTGGTTCCTTCTCCTGTCCATTTTGTACCCCCATTTTTTTCGGTCTCTTAGTTTTTCTCGCTGAGGAAGAGACCAATCTTTGTCTAAAAAAGTATGTTCACCTACTGGATTAGTAACTTGATTTGTTTCAAGGACTGGAGTCTCAGGAAAAGTTATGTTTTTACTTTTGAGAATACTTCTACCCATTCGTGTATTGGGTTGGGTTTTGTAATATAACATAACGTTAGCTGAACTTTTACTGTATTTTTGGTACTATTTCCAATGATGGCTATAAATCCATATGCCATTTATTTGAACTATTTAATGACCTCTTATGTCCAACACAGAGTTGATTGTTAGCATAGTATTCACATTTATTATTATTTGTTGCTCTTAGATCAGCAGCTCTTGGTCATGAGAACCATTATTCACAGCTAATCATTGTATGTGGTATTCATATGCTATTAGCAGTATCACCACTGTTATCTTTATACTGACAACCTATGCATTTTTGAACTAGGAACTATATATTATTTCTACTATTTACTATTACCTGTATCCCACATATGCAACATATAGGATTTATATGCTCTGCATCCTATATTACTCCACTAATTAGAATCAATTCTATACTCCCCCGATATTAGGTATTTATCAGATACAGTCTCCCGGCTAGCATAGACGTGTGCTTCCTCTTATGATTTATATACCGTGTGATTTCAGAGTCTTCTCACTTCGAGTTATCGAGCTCTGCATTTATTTTATCCCATTCATTTTAGGTTTCCACTATTTATTTAGTGTGTAGCACTTTGGGTGATTGCTATTTTTTGCAATTTTTACATTTTATGAATAAATTCTTTTTTTGTTTTCTATTTCTCTAGTTTCTCAATTGAACTTTAGACTTTTAGACTTCTACATTTATTGTAGAAACTTTTAGTACTTTACAGACCATTTTTTCTCCCAGTATCCTCTCATTGGTATCAAACATTTTTGTCTATTTTTTTTCTCACAGCTACACAAACCACTCACAACAACAACACACAAGCAGCCACACACATCACTCACAGCTAAACACACACAATACACTCAGCTACAAGCAGGGCCATCTATAATATGATTAGGACCCTGGGCAATGCATTTTCTTGGGCCCCATGGGCCCTGTCCCTGCCACTGCCTCACCCCCCAATTACGTCCAACCCGCAATCACACTGACAGACGTACTGGCACATACACACACAGACAGACATTAAAACATTCACAGATACATACTGACACACACAGTCACTACACACAAATATATACTGGCAGACATACTGACACACACACAGACATACATACATACATACACAGACACATACATTAACAGATATACTGACACACACACAAACACATACACTGACAGATATACTAAAACACACAGACACATACACTGACAGACACATTGACACACACACAGGCATACTGACATACACACTGACACACACACAGGCATACTGACATATACACAGACAGACGTAATGACTGATACAGACAGACATTAAAACATTCACAGATATATACTGACACACACATACACTGACATACAAATATATCCTGGCAGACATACTGACACACACACACACATAGACACATACACTGACAGACATACTGACTGACACACACATACACACACAGACATACTGACACACAAAGACATGCTGACACACACAGACAGACGTACTGGCACATACACACAGACAGACATTAAAACATTCACAGATACATACTGACACACACATACACTGACACACAAATATATCCTGGCAGACATACTGACACACACACACAGAGACATACCTACATACACACACACACAGACATACTGGCATACACACAGACATACTGACACACACACACACACTGACACACACACACACACAGACATACACACACAGACATACTGACACACACACACACTGACACACACATACTGGCATACACACAGACATACTGACACACACACACATATACACACACTGACACACACATACTGGCATACACACAGACATACTGACACACACACAGACACACAGACATACTGACACACACACACACACACACACACACACACACAGACCTACTGACATACATTTAGACACCCCTTCAGCCCCTGCTGACACATGCTCCCCGGGTGGCCCTTAGTGCATGGGCCACCCGGGGAGCCTCCTCAGTGTGCGGGAGCCGCACTGCCCGGTCCACAAGGGCTGCGCAAATCGCGGGGCCCACAGAGCAGCTGCTCTGGGCCCCCAGGAGCAACTGGGCCCGGGGCAGCTGCCCTGTTTGCCCCGCGTTAAAGACAGCCCTGGCTACAAGACAGCTACAACACTTACATGCATACTACACTCATTCAACATTTTAATAAATATTAATATTTCATAACATAAAAAATAACATAGGGGGAGAATTTTCCGGTGGACACTCTAATGAAATGGGTAGCTCATGTCAAAGGATGTAGGAGTATCATCTCTAACAGGGAAATCGGTTATTTTTTCATATCCCCTTAAATAATTGGTACTGTGTATAAAATTGCCTATTCTAGCAAATAAAACCATTTCCTACTTTCAAAAATGTAAAAAAAAGTGCTAGAAAAAATAAATTGTGTGTATCTGAATATTCCATTTTTAATCTTTCTAGAATATAAGGATTCCTCAAAAATAACATAACAAAAAATATAGCTTTGCAGAGTTCTTAGACTGTTACTATAGTGACTACATTTCTTTCTTTCTTTTTTCTTTTTTTATTAAACTGTATGTACAGCTCAAGGGCAATGCCAGATATTTTTAATCTAGTACATTTTGGAACAATCTATAAAGGTTCATAAAACAATGAAAAGGTTAGGCAATGTTAAAGAGATATTTCACATACAAGGGCAGATGTTTGTGCTTTGTTATCATTACTATTTGAAATTGGCTCATTTGTAGATCCAATTTATCTATTGAGGGAGAAAAAAGCAAAATATTTGATTTGGAAAAATGCTCCTTATTTTAACCTTAAATTTGAAATTCACAAAATACTCACTAAACCAAAATTAAGAATAACAGATTAAACAAACTGCCTGGTTTGTTCCAGTCTCTTTTAAACTGGCATGTGCATTGTGTAAGAGTGTTTAACAAAACATCACAGCAACACATCTCACAAAACTATGCTCTGTATAAGCATATCAAAGAGTCCCACTGCAAGAAACCTCACAATAATAACCAAAGTGGATATGCATCACAGAGCTCCACAGCAATTACAGTGACTTAAAGAAACAGTGTATGTGAGTGCATCACAGAGCTTCACAGCAGTGGAGAACAATCACAATATTGCCCAGTGTATATGAATGTATCATAAAGTTGCAAAAACAGAGCCAGCCTTAGGGGTGTGCAATCCAGTGACATTACCAGGATTTAAATTTAGGGGGACACATGGGGGCCATCGACAAAAGTAGGGGGCAGTTAAAAAAAAATTGTCTATCTATATATTATATGAGAGAGAGCTCTCATCAGGACAGCAAAAAAAACATTACATTACAGCCTAAAAACACCTGTAGTGGCTGTCTGAGAACTGGCCACTAGAGGTGCTTCCTGGGGCAGTGTGTCACAGTGTTCTGCATGGAGAAGTTGAACTTTACCAATAGAGATACCCTCCTCGCTTCCCTCCTTGGCTGAGATCATCAGAATTGATGATCTCAGCCAATCCAATGCTTTCCTATGGGAAAGCTTTGTGATTGACAGATTATTTAAATGTATGTTTTCTAGCTTTTTAAGGGAGGATAGGGGGGCCAGCACCCTAAATAGTATTTTTAACACTGTAGGGTGAGGAATACAAGTTTTGTATTCCTGATCCTAAAGCATTCTTTTAAGATTATCAAACCAAGAACAACTACCCTGGAAAAATTAGATGTAGCTATAAAAAGCATAAGAAATAAATTGGACCCATTTGTGGGCACAAAAGACTTATAGGATAGGATTTATCCATGGAGACCACTGACAAGTTGGTTAAAATAGATCAAGACATTTTGAGAGTGAAGCATAAAAAAATATTTAAGAGATGTAGATGATTACAAGAGAGGTAATGTCAGGAAAAGTTATAAAATGGTGATTTCAAAAGATATGAGAAGAAAGATGATGGTCAAGAACATAGATTTAGAAAGGAATGTTAATCCCAGAAATCCAATGAGAGAGCATGGAAGCAGACAAGACAGACAAAATATATGGGAAAAGGTGGAAGGAAAATTGAATTGGAGCCTTTATGATCAGTAGCAGAGGAGGTTTATTTCTTTAGAAACTTCGAGCCCTTAAAAAGATGGAGAGAATGAAAAGAGAAAAGACTAGACATGTGCAATTCGTTTCACTCAGAATGTAAATTCAGACAAATTGCAGAATTTCCGAAGTGCTAAACCAAATTGCCGAAGTTAAAATTTCGGAACTGCCAAAGTGCTTTGGATTTCTGAAAAGTGGCAAAACAAGAGAGGGAGGGAAATATATGGGAATGTTGACAGGAATCTAACCCAAACCCCTAACCCTAACCCAAACCTTACCCCTAACCCTACCCCTATATGTGTAAGTGGTTGTGGTGGATAGGTTTAGGGGTTAGGGGTAGAGGTAGGAAATTGCTGAAGTGCTGAATTTCGGAAGTGCCGAACTGAACCGAAGTCCCAAATTGCCAAAGTCACGAATTTCGGTGAACCGAACCAAATTTTTTGACGTGCACATCCCTAGAAAGACAGGAGGGAGGAAGAACAAGAAGGATAAGAAAATTTAAAGAGAATATAGAACCTATAAAAATGTTTAATCATTCTAAGAAAATGTAAATCGTAATCATCAAAAAGTTTTAGAAAAAGGTTTTACATTTTCTCCTAGTCGTGCTTTAAATAAATGTGAAACTTTTATTAAAGGAACACTATAGGCTCAGAAACACAAACATGTATTCCTGACCCAATAGTGTTAAAATCACCATCTACCTCACCACCTCATGCCTCCATAAATATAGCAACATCTTACTTGTATTCAAGCCTGAAGCTGTAGCTCTGCATGCTTTGCCTCAGAAAAACAAGCTGTTTGCTGACATCATCAGAAGTGCTTCTCCATAGGATTGGCTGAGACTGACAAGGAGGCAGATCAGGGGCATAGCCAGCATGATTCAAACAAAGCCCTGGCCTATCAGCATATCCTCATAGAGATGAATTGAATCAATGAATCTCTATGAGGAAAGTTCAGTGTCTGCATGCAGAGGGAGGAGACACTGAATGTTTGGATGCATTTCAGGCAGCCATAACCCAGGAAGGAACTCTAACAGCTATCTGAGGAGTGGCCAGTGAAGTTATCACTAGGCTGTAATGTAAACACTGCATTTTCTCTGAAAAGACATTGTTTACAGCAAAAAGCCTGAAGGTAATTATTCTATTCACCAGAACAAATTAAATAAGCTGTAGTTGTTTTGGTGACTATAATGTCCCTTTAAATTTAGAAAATTTACTCATACTTACCGTCATTTTCTTTTCCTGGATAGATCCATGGCAGTATCACAATAGGGTTAGCTCCGCCCACTTGGCTGTTTAGGACAGGGACTAAATTATAAAATAGGACCTCCTCAGTCTTGTAACTCGCTTGAAGATCTATAATAAATTAAAGAAACAGAAGAAGGGAGGGAAAACTTATGCTGTCATTAATCTATCCAGGAAAAGAAAATTATGATAAGTATAAGTACATTTTCTGAATTCCTGGCAAATCCATGGCAGCATCACAATACGGTAATATCCACACTAAAATTAAGGGAGGGAAAATCCCCAAATAAATAAATAAACAGACGCCATAATGCTAAAATGATCAATGGAATTTTTATTATTCCAAACCAAAATATTTTATGAAACTGAACAAAGAATGTTTCTGACAAATTCTGTAGTCTTCTGAGATCTCACATCCAAGGCATAATGCGTTATAAAAGTGTTGGCTGATGCCCAGGTAGCTGCTTTATAAATGCTCTCAATAGGAGTGTTAGTTGCAGCTGCCCATTATGATACCCTATCCCCCAGGGGCTTTTCCTAAAACAGGACTATGTACTGGGAGATTCCAAGGGAGATAGAGGCTGAACTCCCTTAGGCCATGTAGAATGTGCACTTAAACCAGAAGGGACCTGAACCTCTTGCACCTGATATGCAGATTGAAATTACCTTTTCCCGAAGAAGTTTTGAAATATCTATTAGCTTGTCTTTTCAGAGCTATACTTGGAGTCTTTGCTGTTACACTCCTTTCTCAATATCCCTTTACTTGAGAATAAAATCTAACGAATGCTAGGGAATAAACCTCCTGAACAGAAAACATTCAAATTAACCATTCCCTTAGAAATAAATCTAAAATTACAAGCAAAACTACAGAACAGCAAGATTTTATCGAACAGAAACAAAACTAATAAAGGGAACGCCAACCAAGATGGAGAAAAGGCGCAAACACAACTATAGAAACGAAAGGGATAAGATAAGATCAAGGCTCAAAGGAGGTCCCCCATATGAGATAGATGATTTTTAAGTGCTTGGATTTTATATGTGAAGCATACTTTCCTGAATACATCCAAACTTGATATGCAATATTCCACATAATACACCGCTACCCTAAGGATCATGGCGGAATAGGAAAAATAAATGTATTGGAACAGCATAATATTCCGATACCCAGAGGATCACAGTAGACAAATAAGAGTAGATGATGAAATGTACCACTTAATACACCGCTACCCATAGGATCACAGCGGATTTTACCAGGGATCCTGTAACTAAGGATACCCTATCGGCCAGGGGTTTTTCCTTAAACGGGGCTACGTACTGGGGGATTCCAAGGGAGAGAGGCTGAACTCCCTTAGGCCACACTAAATGAAAATTAGTCAAGGTCAGCTAAAATAAATAGTAATGTATAGGTAAGTTAAGTTACCTGATAACTTGTCCACAGCCAAGAGGACAGGAAAAAAGACTGAGGAGAAGGGGCGGTCCTATTTATAATTTAGTTCCTGTTCAAAACAGCCAAGTGGGCAGAGCTAACCCTATTGTGATGCTGCCATGGATTAGCCAGGAATAGAAAATAGCTGAATACACAATAAAAATTGTATTTATGTTGACAGTTAACGCCTCACTCAAAGTTTGCTCATTGAACCTCAGTGCATCTTGTAATTTAACTCTTCTATTTACTTATGAAGAGCTGTTTAACAGCTTCAGTGAAGCTTCCCCCAAGCAAACTAGAAGAAACTCAGCCGCTTATTTAAAGAAAAAAAAGTCAGAAGTTCTGGACTCCTGACACAAGAACAAAAACAGTGGATAAAAGATAATTTGGCATGTTCTGCACTTGGAAGGCTGACGTTAGATCTGGTTATGAAGTTCCCATTTATGGCAGAATTAAAGTCTTGCATGAGATAAGCTAATCATCCTGGTTTCCCTTTTCTTCTCATGTATAGCTAATTGTAACGGATCACCTGGCACCCCGACTGGGTACCTCCGTTAAAGGATGCTCCTAGCACTTCCTGAGGACTCCAAGCACTGCAGCAGACACCAAAACCACCGAACCGTAGGAGCATATGAATGCTCTCAAGCATATGAATGCTGTAGACAGTTGAATAGGAACCATATGAATAGGTTTACTCTCCTAGCAGTCAAACTGGAACAGCATACAATAAATCCTTCCCCCAATAATGAGACGACACTTCACTTTGAGGGTTAAAACAGGAACTCCCTGTACTGTCACATACAGTCTCTTTTATTCCCAATCCACAAACATAGTACAGCCCACAGGGCGTTACAAAACAACCAATCACATCACAGTTACATCCCACATATTCCCTCCCCTTATCCTGAGAGGAAACTCAATTATACATACAGTTAAAACATACTTTCTACCCAACTTTCATAACTCTAAAACCATACATCACATTCACATAAAATTACATATTCACAATCAATCCATTCAGGGGAACAACATATTCAAAAATGGCACAAATCAGACAAGGGGTTCAAAAGTTAGTAAAAAGTCCTTTGTGACTAAATGAAGCATGGCTTTCTGGCCCAAACCAGTTTCAGAGTCTTCTATCCTGGAGATAAGTAATTCAATTATCTCCCAGGACAGACACAAGACTCCATTAAGCACATGGTTGCAAAAAGACACAAAACACTTTAAAATACATAAAGTCACATTTACACATAACACACAGACATTTCACATATCCCCAGATAGCTGGGATCTGAGTGCACATTATTAGATGAATGGCACTCAGATCACACAAATAAGCCTTTCTGCAGGGGAAATAAACAGTTTAACCTGCAGGGCCATAGTCCAAAGGGAGCAGGCGAGCAACCAGGCTTCTCCAGTTCACAGTGGCGAGGTTGGTTTCGCCACACTTCTCCCCTTTACCAACTAGACTAACAGGGTATCTGACCTCCTGCCGGTCAGTGCCCTGGTTAGTCCAGCAACCCACCCACAAAACAGAAACAGCAGTACAGCCCACCCACAATAACTGGTTACTACACCTGGGTAGAGGAAAACTTTGTCCATGTCCAGGTGCCTCACCACGACTGTGTGGGCAACTGTTAGGCTGCCTTGGTGGGTTGCTGAGTGGGCAGAGACCAGCGGTACTCTGCCCTGATGCCAGTGCTACCACGGAAGTAGCCTGGTGGGAGCCTGGTTGTGGGAGGGAGAGACCGACTGTCTCCCCTCTGGATACACCGCTCTGTGGCTGGGGAACAGGACCGACTGTCCCTACCCCTTGTGCTGTAAGTGCAGAGACTACAGTCCCATCTGCACTGTTGGGGGGTGTAACATCTCCCCTTGCTGGGTTAGGCTGCCGCTGGAGAGAGGGTGTAACAAGCTCCTCTCTCTGAACTGTAAACTGCCGCTGGGGAGAGGGGGTATCAGGCTCCTCTCCCTGACACTCTCTCTGCTGGTGGAGAGGGGGACCAGCTGTCTCCCCTTTCATTATTTTGTCCTGTGGTTGGGGTGCGAGACTGACGGTCTCTGCTCCCTGCAGGACACTCTGCCGCTGGGGAGGAAGGACGGCACCTTCAGCTCCCTGGGGTACACACTGCCGCTGGGGAGGAAGGACTGCACCTTCAGCTCCCTGGGGTACACACTGCCGCTGGGGAGGAAGGACTGCACCTTCAGCTCCCTGGGGTGCACACTGCCGCTGGGGAGGAAGGACTGCACCTTCAGCTCCCTGGGGTACATACTGCCGCTGGAGATCTGGGCCGACCGCCCAGCATCCCTGTAGGGCCGGTTGAGAGACCGCCGTCCCATCTCCACCTGCCATCTGTGGGTCTGCCCAGGACCAGTCTGTGAGGTCCCTCAACATTTGCGAGTAAGGACCACCTGCTTCCGCACCTGGCAACTCCGGCTGCTGCTGGGGATCTGGGCCGGTCCCATCTCCACATGCCTGTTGTGGTTCCTCACAGGACCAGTCTATGAGGACCCCTACTTCGGGTTCCTGCGGCCGCCTCAGGGGGAGACGGCTAGCCTCCTCGGATGCAGCCTCTACTCGGCTGCTGTAACACTCCTTCCGCTGAGCATACTCTCTCTCTTTCGCCAGCCGGAATTCTCGGGCCAGCCTTGTGTTTCGCTCGGCCGTGACCTGGTTCCAGATCACCCGGCGTACCTCCATGGGTAAATCATCCCCATACTGGGCCACTCGCTGCCTCACCTCGGCCATCCAATCATCGCCAGAGCCTTCCATACTTGTCTGCTCCAAGTCGCTGGATACCTCTGCTCCCAGGGTCGCTGCACGTGTGCTAGCGTTGCCCTCAATTTGTAAATCCAAACGAACTGTGTCTCTGAGCTGCTTTACCTCGCACTAGGATGCCATCCCACCGCTTGCCACCAATGTAACGGATCACCTGGCACCCCGACTGGGTACCTCCGTTGAAGGATGCTCCTAGCGCTTCCTGAGGACTCCAAGCACTGCAGCAGACACCACAACCACCGAACCGGAGAAGCATATGAATCCTCTCAAGCATATGAATGCTGTAGACAGTTGAATAGGAACCATATGAATAGGTTTACTCTCCTAGCAGTCAAACTGGAACAGCATACAATAAATCCTTCCCCCAATAATGAGACGACACTTCACTTTGAGGGTTAAAACAGGAACTCCCTGTACTGTCACATACAGTCTCTTTTATTCCCAATCCACAAACATAGTACAGCCCACAGGGTGTTACAAAACAACCAATCACATCACAGTTACATCCCACATATTCCCTCCCCTTATCCTGAGAGGAAACTCAATTATACATACAGTTAAAACATACTTTCTACCCAACTTTCATAACTCCAAAACCATACATCACATTCACATAAAATTACATATTCACAATCAATCCATTCAGGGGAACAACATATTAAAAAATGGCACGAATCAGACAAGGGGTTCAAAAGTTAAGGGAAAGTCCTTTGTGACTAAATGAAGCATGGCTTTCTGGCCCAAACCAGTTTCAGAGTCTTCTATCCTGGAGAGTAATTCAATTATCTCCCAGGATAGACACAAGACTCCATTAAGCACATGGTTGCAAAAAGACACAAAACACTTTAAAATACATAAAGTCACATTTACACATAACACACAGACATTTCACATATCCCCAGATAGCTGGGATCTGAGTGCACATTATTAGATGAATGGCACTCAGATCACACAAATAAGCCTTTCTGCAGGGGAAATAAACAGTTTAACCTGCAGGGCCATAGTCCAAAGGGAGCAGGCGAGCAACCAGGCTTCTCCAGTTCACAGTGGCGAGGTTGGTTTCGCCACACTAATGTACTGACTTTTTTTAATTTATGATTTCATTAGCAAGAGCCGATAAAAAGTGTTTCAAATACTGCTCAGGAATATAGCAGTACAAATCCATATATTTCGTATCACATCAGCAAGGGAGATATAGGTTTTGGAAAGCAGTTGAATAAAGCAAATAAAGTCTTGCATAATGCAAATTTTACTATCCAAAAACAAGCATCACGAATTAGAAAGGACAAGAGTTACATTATAAATATATATTTTTATTAATTTATATAATTCTATAGCTTGATTAATGTAGTTAAAATTGCATAGCCATTTGTCAGAAAGCCCCTGCCAGATTTATGAACAATCAAGCTTAAAAGAGATTCTTTAGTGTAAGGAATACAAATCTGTATTCCTTACACTATAGTTCCCTCAATGCTGTTACCCCTCTAGCATTGAAAGAGTTAAAAAAAACCCTCTCTTTACTCAAACGATTTCAGCACCAATCTCCCTCGGTGATGGGTCAGTGCTCCGCCACCTCTGACATCATCCTATGGGAGGCTAATGTCCATGCATGGTGTGCACTGCGAGTTCATTAGACCAGCCCTATAGGAAAGCATTGCTGCAATGCATTCCTATGGGGATTTAACTGGCGGCGGCTGTCCTCATGCAGAGTGTGAAGATGCCAAGCATCAGTTAGGCACCCAAACGTTGCCCAGTGGCGGATCCAGAAGCTAATCTCGGGAGGGGCACTGGCAGATTATTTTAATTAACAATCCAGGCACAATAACCACTACAGCTCTCTGTAGTGGTTTTGGTGCCAGGAGTTGCTGTGGCACCCTCCCAGAGTAAGTAGTCAAACCGTTTAAAAAAACGTTTGATAACTTACCCAGGTCTGCCGGGATAGGGGTTGTAGTGTGTATGTGTGTGAGGGGTACAGTGTGTGTGAGGGTCGCAGTATGTGTATGGAGGGGTAGTGCGTGTGTGAGAGGGGTGCAGTGTATGTATGGGGTAGCAATTTGTATATTGGGAGCAGTTTGTGTGTAAAGGGTGCAGTGTGTGTATTGGGAGCAGTGTGTTTGTGTGTGAGTGGCGCAGTGTGTTTTTGTGTGAGGGGTGCTGTGTGTGTATGGGGGACAGTGAGTGTATTGGGGCTGTGTGTGTATTGGGGCTGTGTATGTAAGAGGGGGGCTGTGTGTGTGTAAGGGGGGCTGTGTGTGTGTAAGGGGGGCTGTATATTTGTGTGTGGTGCAGTGTGTAGGGGGTTATAGTTTGTGTGAGGGGATAGGGGGGCAGATTAAAGATAAAAAAATTATTATTATTAAATAACTAAATAAATATAGCTAATGTCCCCCCTCCCTTCTTACCTTTGCTGAGGGAGGGGGAGACATTGCTTTCTCTTCCAGTCCCTGGTGGTTCTAGTGGGGGAGTGAACTCTAGCCTGCAGCTCAGGCTAGAGTTCACTCTCGCGAGAACGGAGCATTGCCATGGTAACCGCGGCAACGCTCCATGCTCGCCAGAGGAGAACCCGGCGGAGCTGCAGGTAAGAGCTCCCCCGGGTTCTCTCTCCCTCGCCCTCCCCTGCTGGCCGCCCAGCAAACTGCCTGTGTGGGCCGGGGAGGGAGATCACTGATCTCCACTCCGGTCCGTGATGGCAATCAGCAGGGCTGGCGCTTGGATAGCACCAGCCCTGCATGGGCGGGCAGAGGAGTGCCTCGGGCAGCAATATTTTCTCGGGGGGGGGGGGCAATTTCCCCGTTGCCCCCCCCCTGGATCTGCCAATGACGTTGCCTAGCCACCAGGAAGTGCCTCTTGTGGCTGTCTGATAGATGGTTACTAGAGGCAGTCTTAGTGCTGCAATTTAATCATTGCAGTTCCTCAAAAACAGCAATGATTTACATTGCAGGACTATTTGGGACTGGGACACTGCACCCAGACTACTTCAATGAGCATTACATTGTCTAGGTTCCTATAACCTAGACAATTTAATGTGATTAAGGTGAAAAAAACATTATACTATACCAACAGCAATAATGAATGCATACAGAAAGACTTGAGTTTATACACTTTTTGTAAACAGAACTTAATGTCAGTAAATATCTTGCTTAGAATCACAATACACAGATTGTCACAATATTTACCCAAAAAGAAAGCAAATTCTCACCTGCTAGTTGTACACGATTATGTTTCTGCTTTGCAAGAACTAACAATGACAGCTGTACATTTCCCATTTAAATCTCTTTTAAAATGTGTCCTGATGTCAACATGCTAAGCTGGATCCTCAATCTTCTCAGAAAATGATGATCGGATTAGGAAACCAGAGTTTTCCAAATGTCTTTCTCTCCATTCACATCAGATGCTAAAGACGTCTTTTCTATTCAATTTTTTGTTACTTCTGTGAGTTTTTTTCTTTTTTATTTGTTCTAGGTTTACATCAATCTATGCATCTTTGCTACTTTTTATATTTGTATCTTGTGAAAAATCATGGACTTGAAATTTTAGACTTGAAATCTCTACAGATGCTTTCCTGTGTGGAACAATATTTTTACACTCATCTGCGGATAAATTCATAAGGATTCAGTTAATTTGATTGTAATGTTATTTCTTTTATTTTTCCTATTTTTGATGTAATGATGGGGCTTTTAGCATACATAACAGGAGGAAAGTCCCATTTAAAACGCAATTAACAAGCACAAAAACGTCAGTTTTGGAAAGCTGCCAAACCAAGGACTTTTTTTTTATTGCTTTCAGATTCACTGTTTGGATTTTTTCTGGGTCATTTTTTTCCCCTTTAATTCAAGGCTTTTCTTTTCTTTTTTTATTCTGCTTCAAGCAATAACCTGATGTTTCAACTTTACATGGAGGTTTCGTGTTCTTAGAATACCTGACTTCTGGTACAGGTTGCAGTTCCTTTTGTTATTGTCAAGAATTTACATTTAAAGTTAAGAAAATGGTTCCTGTTGGAGATACATAAGGATGAATCAAACTGCTTAGCACTAATTCTTAAAAAGGAAGGAAGAAAAACAAGCTGTTCAATAACTGTTTAAATAAATGCTACATAAGATTTTCTTTGTTTTAATTCGTTTTCTTGACTGAACTGAGGGAGTTCCATCTTCATTCAAATCAAAGACAAGCAGTTGGAAACTGGATACAAGTATGTGATGCATTTGTTCAGAAGGAGTTAAGATATTAAGAGTCATTGTATCCTGTGATAATATTTGCTTTAAAAAATACAGGTATTTTAGAAACCTCTGTCATGATGCCTTTTGTGTCACATTTATATAATTATTGACGGCTGATAATGAATTCTTAATTTCACTCGGAACCAGACTCATGGTGCTTCTCTCTGGGGCAAGGAATGTAGGAGGGGAATCTAGAGGAGGAAAAGGGAAAGGTGACCTTCACCCCATAGAAGAAGGAGGAACGGAAAGCAACCTAGGGAATGGTGCTACAGAGCTGGGTGCAGATGGAGAATTTATTACCCCTGAAAATGAACTTGATACATTGGGAGGGACTGCAAATCCCCTGCCACAGCTACTCGCTGTGGTTCCCAGTTTGGAAGAACGAATAAAGAGGAGAAGGAATGAGGATGAGGAGTATGAAGAGTATGATGATTTTTCAGATCTGCCAGACACCAGGAGCATTGCATCAGATGACTCCTTCTACCCACCTGAACCGGAGACTTGCGGAAGATGGATGTGCAGTGATGAAGTTGAAGATGGAGAAGATGATAGCAGTTTAGGGTTAGATGATGACAGTTTCCAAAGCTGGGAGAGTACTGAGAGCCCTGAAACCCTTACTCTTTTTAAGGCCTGCAGCACTAATAATGCCATAGTGGTCAGGGCTCTTATGCGCCAAGGCTTAAATGAGGAGGAAGTACAAGAGACAGATCAAAACCATAGGGTGAGTAAACTCTTCAATTAATTTCTGTTTTTGTTTATTGTGAACAACTGATAAAATAGAGTATGTTACAACAGTAAATGCCTGACAAGAAAAAAGTGATCATAAATGCTGTCAACTTTATCATCTTTGCCAGTCCCCCTCCACTGCTAATTTATGGTAGAATTGCATAACTTGAACCAAAGAAAGCTGACAAAAACATAATGTTTTTTTTTTTTTTACTTGTACATTATCCCAGTGGCCAAATTATGTTTTCTATCCCCTTACTGCACGGATGGTGATGTCATCAGTTCAATTATTTCTCATAATAAACAGGCAGTGAAATACACTAACAATGTACCCCTATGCTACCCTAATCTTTATACTTACACTAACCTAAAATATTGTGTAACATTTTGGGGGGGGGAAGAATTGTTTCCAGGATTCATATTCAGGGGGGCACATGAAGGGCCAGGGACAAAAGTAGGGGGGCAATTAAAAAACATGTATATATGTGCGTGGGTACACACACACACACACACACACATATATATATATATATATATACACATATATATATACACACACACGCACAAACATACACAGGGCTCGACAAATCGACAAATTTTTCAGCCCTTTGCTAAGCTTGCCCCCCCCACACACACAGATTGCCCCCCACACACATACAGACTGATCCCCTCTACACACAGACTGACCAACAGACACACACAAACTGCCCCCCACACAGACTGACCCATACACACACACAGAAAGCCCCGCCACACAGTCTGACCCATACATACACACAGATTGCCCCCACACAGACTGCTCCATACACACAGAGACTGACCCACACCCGACACACAGACTAGCCAATACACACACACACAGACTGACCCATACACACACACAGACTGTCCCACACACACACACACAGACTGTCCCATCACACAGATAGACCTATACAAACAAACATGCTGTCCTCCGCCACACAGACTGACCCATACACACACACACACAGACTGCACCCCACACACACACAGACTTACCTATACACACACAGAACCCCACCCCCCACACACACACTGACTCACACTGACTTACACTTACCAGCAGCTGCCTGGATGCATCATTCCCCCACACTCTGTGCAAAACTGAGCTTCCTCTCCCTGTCTCTCCCCTACGCTGCTTTTTGTGACTCAGGAGGAAGTTCCTCCCAGCACCGTGCCCCCTTTGGCCACAAGTGGGAATTCCACCCACCGTTACTGCATCATGTAGGGGGACCATACCCCCCCCAGTGATGTACATTGGGGTAACTTGTTAGGTTTGGAGTTTAATAAATAACCCTTAGAGAATAGCCCTGGATGAGTTCTCCTATAATGTTTGTTGGCCTGCCTTGTTTCATTGTGTACAATATATACATTTTTAAGTGTGCCTAGTATGTTAATTCAGCCCCTGATATATGCTTTGCTACTATCTTTTCACACTGTTATAATATTATTCTTAATAAGTATATTCGGTTACTATATGCTTACAGGACAACTGTCAACAAATGTTCACTTTATTATACTTAATGAAACATAATATTTATTTTTTAAATGATGTGTATATATTTTTTGTTCTACTGTTATCTCACCAAATGATGTTCAACCTAACTTGCCTGTTGCTGTGATTGCTGTGTGATCTATGTTAACTAAAGTTAGACTAAACAGCAGTTGCTTAGATAATGGTAGAATCTGATCCAACATGGCTTTCAACACCACAGAAGTTATATAGAGCATTAACCTCTTCTCACTGAAACAGTGAAAGGGTTAATTAGATGTTCAAACATAGAGGGTCAATCTAACAATGCTCATGCCTAGTCATGGTAAGGCCTCAATTTAATAAGCTTTTCAAATGATTCAATACTTTTTAAAAAACGTTCCCAATGATTTATCTAAAAAACTTCCCGTAGACTTTAATGGTGACATCTGTAAATGTTTTTTTGCCATGGGATTTACACAAATAACCACAATCTCGTTTACAATTTTAAAAGCAAATGGCATTATCATTTATGCTTCCTATGGTGAGGTTTCACTTGCGCTTTTATTCTAGTTAGTAAACAGAATTTTGGTGTAATTTTACAGTGATGCAAAAAAAAAAAAAAAATAAAAAATAGAAGAACAAGCAAAACCAAAACAATAGTCTTTATAGCCCCATAAGGTCACAGGGCATACTATGCCATCATAATCACATGATCGAATCAGCAGTGCACATGACTGCCTTGGTTATCAAGCAGATCCCCCAAGTTAAAATTAATGACAGTAATAATAACACACACATATATATATATATAATTACTTTATTTTGATTAATTTTTACTTGACAACCCAGGCAGTCATGTGCACTGCTAATCCGGTCATGTGATTGTGATGGCAATCACATGGCCCGAATAGGGAAGGTAAGTATACCACGCTGGGGGGGCCCAATCCAAGGTCTTCTGGTTAATAGGAAAACTGGTGCTTTAATAAATCATCAGTGATGTACAAAAAAATCAATCGACGTTTCGACCCTGCCGGGTCTTTTTCAAGATCTTGAAAAAGACCCGGCAGGGTCGAAACGTCGATTGATTTTTTTGTACATCACTGATAATTTATTAAAGCACCAGTTTTCCTATTAACCAGAAGACCTGTGAGTGCATTTTGATTTTTATTTTTGTTTATATATTTGACGCCAACAATTTGCACCCAGGCATGTGAGTTAAAAATTTATATTTTTTTGGAGGTGAGTGCCAAGCGTTCACATATATATATATATATATATATATATATCCAACCTTTGTAATCCAGGGAGCACACTGGGTCTTGAACTTAGTGAAAAAAGTTACTTTAATGTATCAAAAAAAATACATCTGCTGTGAGTTACACACCGACCAACGTTTCGACCCTCCTGGGGTCTTTATCAAGATCACAGTGACACAATACATGAACAACAATATATACATAAATGTACACTAAACTTACCAATAGAGTGATGGAGCAGCCGCCGGACTGAACAACCCGGAAGTGAGAGACCCACGTGCACACATGCGTCTGACGTACGTGACAGGGGTTGCTAAGCAACCTAGCGAAACAAAGTGAGTGTATGCGGCAAAGAGCCGAACCAAAGTCCCAAACTTTCAAGTATAGAGTATAACATTAGGAGGAACTAAAATATCTTCCAACTAGCCTCCTGCAGCACAGAAGAGATTCTATACCAACTGTGCCAAGTGACCTGAGTGCAGTCCTGAATAAAAGTGCCCGAATAGTGAACGGACTCTATATCAAGTGAGATCAAATCTGTGCATGACATAGGCTAAAAGGAAGTAAAGGGCATAAGGCAAATGTCGTAATTACAATAATCATCATAGGTACCCTTCAAGTACAGCATTAAATATATATCAAGAAAACATATTTCTATTTTAATCACTACATCAAAAGCTGAGCATAGACTATATATAGTGTATTACTGAACACTGGAGAAAATAGTGAATACTAGTACAGCCAAATCTTATTATGGGGATAACCACCTTATTATAGCTGGCCGGCAGACAATTCATCTATCTACACGTAGTACATTACCACCTAAGTGTCAAGAGGTTAGTCAGACTACTAGTCAGAAAACAAATAAATAAACAATAAAAAATAAACAATGAATCTATACTAGAACAGGCACGGAGGGACCATCTATAGAGGACACAGATAGAGACACAAAGAGAGACATCCATGCTAATCGCAGGGGTAATTAGGTGATCGATCTGTGTATTCCCATTAGTTAATACATCATACTTGTATCTATAAGACAACAGTCAAGGGAAGCGCAATGAACCAGCAATGTATTTAAAGAAACATAGAAAGAACTAAGTTCTCATTGAGTCCTTTTGGCGTCACTGTGTTTAGGTGGTAGATCTAATGAGCTTCACGCTGTAGAAGGAGTTTAGACCTGTCCCCTCCTCTTGGTTGGACAGGTACATGATCGATCGCAATGAACCTTAAAGTTGGTAAATGATGTTGCATCGCAAGAAAGTGTTTTGCGACCGGTTTGTCCGTTCTTTGGTCCCTAAATGCAGTAAGAATCCCCGACCGATGTCCCCTAATCCGATCTCGCAAAGTCATGTCGGTCTTACCGACATATGCAAGTCCACAGGGACATGTAATCATATATATGACGTGTGTGGTCATACAAGAAATATAGTGTTTAATAGGAATTCTTTTTCCATTATGCGGGTGGGCAAATGTCTGTCCAATTAGCATATGACTGCATGTGACGCAGCCACTGCATCTATAACAGCCTTTTTTATGAATTTTTGGTGGTGCAGCGTAACATTGTCGAGGGTCATTTTTTACCAACAGGTCTCTCAAATTACGGTTGCGTCTGTAGCTGATAGTAGGGTGTACTTTGAATCTGTCAGGAAGGTTCTGATCGCACTGAAAAATATCCCAATGTCTATATATAGATTTTTTAATTAATGGAGTAGCTGTGTTAAAAGTAAGCGGAAGAAATATATTCTTCTTTTTATTAGATTGGGATTCTTCAGTTTGGTTGAATTTGGTCCACGCTTTTTCTTTTGCATTCTTCAGAATGCGAGAATGGTATCCTCTTGTTATAAATCTGTCCCACACTTCTTGGAGCTGCTGATCGCGTCTATTTGGATCACTGTTGTATCTCATGACTCTCAAAAATTGTGAGACAGGTAAAGAGTCCTTCACATGTTGTGGGTGGAAACTAGTAGCAGCCAACAGTGTGTTGCGGTCAGTGGGTTTGCGGAATAATGTAAACCCTAATAGATTGCCTTCTTTTTAGATCTTGACATCCAAAAACTCGATACTAGTGCTGTGCCAAGAGAGTGTCAGCACTACTGGAATAGGGAGATCGTTAATGTACTTTATCATCTCCTCGAGTGCAGTAGATGTTCCTTCCCAGATCATAAAGATGTCATCCACATATCTGAGATATTTAATTATGTACTGTTGGTACTCACGTAAAATATATTTCTGCTCGAACCAGTGCATAAACCCATTGGCATAGGCTGGTGCCATGGCTGCACCCATGGCAGTACCGGAGACTTGTAGGTAGAATTGATCCTCGAACTTAAAGTAATTGCACGTTAATGCAAGATCTAACCATTCCATAAGATATGGAATAGGTGGACCGTTATACATATCGTCATTTGTCAAAATATCAATGATAGCCTCAATTCCTTCCTTTTTCGGTATTATGGTGTAAAGACTTTGAACATCCATTGTGGCTAGAATTATCTCTCTATCTGTGAGGTCTATCTTTTGTATCTGGCTTATGAGGTGTTGTGTATCCCTTAAGCAAGTCGGGAGCTTTTTAACACTGTTGTTAATGTGGTAATCAATAAACTGGGCAATCGGCTCCAGCAATCCCTCTTTAGCCGATACAATAGGACGACCTGGTGGATGTTGCAAATTTTTATGGATTTTTGGTAAGGTATACATCACTGGATGTTTCGGATTTTTAACAAATAAAAACTTAGCAGTATTTTCATCCAGGTAGCGATGTGAAATTCCTTCACCAATCAATTGCTCTATCCTCCGCTGAAATTTTGTCACCGGGTCGAAGGTGAGTTTCAAATAGGTAGATGAATCCTGTAATTGTCGAATTATTTCTTTCTTATAATCAACATATGCTTGTATTACTACGGCTCCTCCTTTATCCGCAGGACGTATGGTAATGGTAGAGTCTTGCATCAAATCTTTTAATGCTAAACGTTCATTTTTTGACAAGTTGTCTCTATGTGTAGGCAGAGTGGCTACAATGGAGCTAGCATCTTGGCGTATTGTTTGCATAAAGGTTTTTATTGATGGATTAGGGGTATATACATCTTTTTTATAGCGGTTGGGAAACATGTGCACATTTAAAGAAGTATCTTCTTTTCTTACCTCATAGCTGTATAGTGTTCTTTGTAATTTATACAAATCAATCGCCATCTCGAACTTTTTAGGCTTAGCTACGGGTATGAAGGTCAATCCCTTTTGTAGGACCGAAATATGGTTGTAGTCAAGAATTTTATTAGAAAGGTTGAAAATAGATATTACCTCCGCTGTCTGGGAGGTTTGCCCATGTGTCCTGTATTTCTTGTGACCCTTTTGTCCACGTCTAAGGTGTCTCTTAGGTCTCTTTTCTCTTGTCCAACGGTATTGGGCATCCGTGGTGGGTCGTTTAGATGTTCGCCTTCCCTCAAAAAAGTCACCTGTTTGCTGCTATGTGTATCACCCCTGTTGTCCCCTTCTGAGGCAGATTCGCCTGAGCTGATATCCACTGTTTGTAGAGATGGTTTTCTAATCCGTGTTCTAAATTTCGGGGTCGGGTTCCGTGTGTTGGTATCAGACCCACTTAACCAGCGGTAAACTTGATGAAATTTGTAGTCATGATTAACTTTTTCTACTTTGATTTTCTTAAAACGAATAAGTTCATTCTGATATTGAAGATACAACAGTGATCCAAATAGACGCGATCAGCAGCTCCAAGAAGTGTGGGACAGATTTATAACAAGAGGATACCATTATCGCATTCTGAAGAATGCAAAAGAAAAAGCGTGGACCAAATTCAACCAAACTGAAGAATCCCAATCTAATAAAAAGAAGAATATATTTCTTCCGCTTACTTTTAACACAGCTACTCCATTAATTAAAAAATCTATATATAGACATTGGGATATTTTTCAGTGCGATCAGAACCTTCCTGACAGATTCAAAGTACACCCTACTATCAGCTACAGACGCAACCGTAATTTGAGAGACCTGTTGGTAAAAAATGACCCTCGACAATGTTACGCTGCACCACCAAAAATTCATAAAAAAGCTGTTATAGATGCAGTGGCTGCGTCACATGCAGTCATATGCTAATTGGACAGACATTTGCCCACCCGCATAATGGAAAAAGAATTCCTATTAAACACTATATTTCTTGTATGACCACACACGTCATATATATGATTACATGTCCCTGTGGACTTGCATATGTCGGTAAGACCGACATGACTTTGCGAGATCGGATTAGGGGACATCGGTCGGGGATTCTTACTGCATTTAGGGACCAAAGAACGGACAAACCGGTCGCAAAACACTTTCTTGCGATGCAACATCATTTACCAACTTTAAGGTTCATTGCGATCGATCATGTACCTGTCCAACCAAGAGGAGGGGACAGGTCTAAACTCCTTCTACAGCGTGAAGCTCATTGGATCTACCACCTAAACACAGTGACGCCAAAAGGACTCAATGAGAACTTAGTTCTTTCTATGTTTCTTTAAATACATTGCTGGTTCATTGCGCTTCCCTTGACTGTTGTCTTATAGATACAAGTATGATGTATTAACTAATGGGAATACACAGATCGATCACCTAATTACCCCTGCGATTAGCATGGATGTCTCTCTTTGTGTCTCTATCTGTGTCCTCTATAGATGGTCCCTCCGTGCCTGTTCTAGTATAGATTCATTGTTTATTTTTTATTGTTTATTTATTTGTTTTCTGACTAGTAGTCTGACTAACCTCTTGACACTTAGGTGGTAATGTACTACGTGTAGATAGATGAATTGTCTGCTGGCCAGCTATAATAAGGTGGTTATCCCCATAATAAGATTTGGCTGTACTAGTATTCGCTATTTTCTCCAGTGTTCAGTAATACACTATATATAGTCTATGCTCAGCTTTTGATGTAGTGATTAAAATAGAAATATGTTTTCTTGATATATATTTAATGCTGTACTTGAAGGGTACCTATGATGATTATTGTAATTACGACATTTGCCTTATGCCCTTTACTTCCTTTTAGCCTATGTCATGCACAGATTTGATCTCACTTGATATAGAGTCCGTTCACTATTCGGGCACTTTTATTCAGGACTGCACTCAGGTCACTTGGCACAGTTGGTATAGAATCTCTTCTGTGCTGCAGGAGGCTAGTTGGAAGATATTTTAGTTCCTCCTAATGTTATACTCTATACTTGAAAGTTTGGGACTTTGGTTCGGCTCTTTGCCGCATACACTCACTTTGTTTCGCTAGGTTGCTTAGCAACCCCTGTCACGTACGTCAGACGCATGTGTGCACGTGGGTCTCTCACTTCCGGGTTGTTCAGTCCGGCGGCTGCTCCATCACTCTATTGGTAAGTTTAGTGTACATTTATGTATATATTGTTGTTCATGTATTGTGTCACTGTGATCTTGATAAAGACCCCAGGAGGGTCGAAACGTTGGTCGGTGTGTAACTCACAGCAGATGTATTTTTTTTGATACATTAAAGTAACTTTTTTCACTAAGTTCAAGACCCAGTGTGCTCCCTGGATTACAAAGGTTGGATATATATAACGCGGGTTTGCACCTGGGCATTTATACTATATATGTATGAAGGAGGAGTGCCTTGCCCTACTGATGTTTTTGATATATATATATATATATATATATATATATAGGGGCATGTGGCACCCGGGGCGGGTCCGGGGTTTGGCATGCCCCCTGCCCCTCCCCCCCTCCAAAAAAAACCCCAACTTCTACATTTTTAGAAAAGTGTTTTTTTTTATTTTTTACATTTTACATCTTTTTTTTTTTTACATTTGTTTTATGTCAAACTTGTTAAAACCCCTGCCCCCTTCTACAAAATCCCTGCACCCCCTCACACACAGTTACAGTTACACAGTTACAAGCAGACAGTCACACACACACACACAGTCACATGCAGACAGTCATACATATAGTCACAGGCAGTCATACACACAGTTACAGGTAGAGAGTTACACACACACAGTCAGTTACAAGCAGTAACACACAGTCACGCACACTGTTACAGGCAGACAGTCACATATACAGTCACACACACAGTCCCAGGCAGACAGTCATATACATAATACAGCCACACACACACACACACAGTTACAGGCAGCTAGTCACACGCACACAGTTGCAGACAGTTACACACACAGTATGCAACAGACAGTCATGCACAAAGTTACATGCAGACAGTCACGCACACATACAGTCACAGGCACTGTCATACACAGTCACAGGCAGTCACACACACACAGTTACAGGCAGCATCACACAGTCACAGACAGACTGTCACACACAGTCACAGGCAGTCACACACACACAGTTACAGGCATGCAGTCACACACACACAGTTACAGGCAGACAGTTACACACAGTTACAGGAAGACAGTTACACACACACATGCAGTTACCGGAAGACCGTTACACCCACACACACAGTTACAGGCAGACAGTTATGCACACACACAGTTACAGGGAGACCATTACACACAAACGCACACAGTTACAGGTAGACAGTTACGCACACACACACAAAGTTACAGGCAGACAGTTACACACAGTTACAGGAAGACAGTTACATACACACACAGTTACCAGAAGACCAATACACACACACAGTTACAGGCAGACAGTTACAGGTAGACCATTACACACACACACACACAGTTACAGGTAGACAGTTACGCACACACACACAGTTACAGGCAGACCGTTACACACACAGTTACAGGCAGACCATTACACACACACACAGTTAAAGGTAGACAGTTACAGGCAGACCGTTACCCACACACAGTTACATGCAGACAGTTACGCACACACACACACAGTTACAGGCAGACCATTACACACACACACAGTTACAGGTAGACAGTTACGCACACACACACACACACACACACACACACACAGTTAGAGGCAGTTACACACTGCCTTATGTTTATCATCTAACCTATCTTTACATAAAAAATGTGTTAGATCTACCATGTACCTCTGTTCAACTGTTTGCATTACGCTGGAGGAATGCCTTTGGGGTACCTCACATGCGTCTGTTTAAAGCTTACACACTACAAAAATAAAGAATTTAAAAAAAAAATAAAATCCAAGAGCAGAGTACAGAATATTTGATAGAGTCCTAACCTGAACATCTTAGGAAAGGGATTTAGGGGTGATTATTTCAGACGACTTAAAAGTAGGCAGACGATGTAATAGGGCGGCAGGAAATGCTAGCAGAATGCTTGGTTGTATAGGGAGAGGTATTAGCAGTAGAAAGAGGGAAGTGATCATGCCGTTGTACAGAACACTGGTGAGACCTCACTTGGAGTATTGTACGCAGTACTGGAGACCGTATCTCCAGAAGGATATTGATACTTTAGAGAGAGTTCAGAGAAGGGCTACTAAACTGGTTCATGGATTGCAGGATAAAACTTACAAGGAAAGGTTAAAGGAACTTAACATGTATAGCTTGGAGGAAAGACGAGACGGGGGCATTTAATAGAAACATTTAAATACATAAAGGGAATCAACACAGTAAAGGAGGAGACTATATTTAAAAGAAGAAAAACTACCACAACAAGAGGACATAGTCGTAAATTAGAGGGACAAAGGTTTAAAAATAATATAAGGAAGTATTACTTTACCAAGAGGGTAGTGGATGCATGGAATAGCCTTCCTGCTGAAGTAGGAGAGGTTAACACAGTAAAGGAGTTTAAGCATGCGTGGGATAGGCGTAAGGCTATCCTAACTATAAGATAAGGCCAGGGACTAATGAAAGTATTTAGAAAATTGGGCAGACTAGATGGCTTTTATCTGCCGTCACATTCTATGTTTCTATGTTTTATTAAAGGGACACCATAGTCACTAGAACTACAGATTATTGTATAATCAATTTTGCATTAAACACTGTCTTGTCATAGAAAAGTGTTTGCATTACAGTCTATGGATACCTAGATGACATTCAGTCTTTTCACCCTCCGCAAGGAGACACTGAACTTTGCTCATAGAGGTGCATTGATTCAATGCATCTCTATGAGGAGATGCTGATTGGCCAGGGGTGTGCTTGGTTTGTGCTGGCTCTGCCCCTGATCTGCCTCCTTGACAGTCTCAGCCAATCCAATGCTTTCCTATTGCCGTGGTAACCCGCAGCAATGCTCTATTACATGGTCTGCAGCTCTGCATCCAGCAGAGCTGCAGACCGGAAGCACTGAGCTCTCACCCCTGGGCAGACTGATTGGAGGCCTGCAGTCAGGGCCCAGCAGATCAGTCTTCCACAAGATGATTGTGGCAGCCACATTTTGCCACCAAAGGGCCGCCTGGAGCCATGATTCACACACATACATTTATACATACACAGATATACATACTGTAACACATACACACATAGATGTGCACACACACATATACATTCATACACATATACTTATATACAATCAAAGATTGGCAATTCCAGATTTGACAGGACCTTAAAATACAAAACAATATATACAGATAATAGTGCAATACGTCAGGTCTGTGTGAGAGTGTTTTTAAGCTGCATAGATGTTAAACTCACACTTTTCTGAGCTGCTTACAGCTCTGCTTTATAGCGCTAGGACGGTGTAACGCCTACCTCAGGATATATTAAAATTTGGTTGAGAGTGGATCTAATAGTGCTCTAACAGAAAAAACAGAGATACTCCAATTGTGTAGTAGGTACATATAAATATAATAAAAGAAAACATCCTACCTGCAATTTTTTGAACAGTAACTTACTCTAGTATGGTGGTATAATCCCCACCTGGGATATATCAGGAACCAGGATAGTGGATCAGCAACAAAACCAATAAAATAGGGGGCGTGTACTGACATTACATGTGAGTGGTCAAAAATCTTGTGTGCTCCCGACGCCTTGCTAAAAAAAAAAAAGAGAAATGGGGGCCACGGGCTGGTGGGGGAGAAAGACTCACAGAGGAACATGAGGGGGAGATACGCAGAGGGACTGGGGGTGAACAAGACACAGGGGACCTGGGGGAAGACACACAGAAGGGCTGAATGTAAAAGAGACACACAGAGGGGCTAGGAGAATGGGAAAAAGAGACACACAGATGGTCTGGGGGGTGAAAGACACACACAAAGATGCTGGGAAGAATAAAAGACACAAAGGGGCTGGGAAAGAAGGAGACACACAAAGGGGCTGAGGGAAGTAAGACACACAAACTGTGGGAGGATCTAAGAGTAATACAAAGAGACACACAAGGAGGGTTTTGGCTGCTGCATTGCCAGCAGGGGGACTGCCTGTAATGACAGTTATTCCCCCTGCTGGCTGGAAATAAAATAAATTATAGTTAAAATCAGTGTTTAAAAAAAAAAAAATTATATACTTAGATCATATATATATATATATAATATATATGATCTAAGTATATATATACACATTTACATACACACACATACACTGTCTAGGTGTATTTTACTATTAATATATATATAATTATATATATATATATATATATATATATATATATATATATATATATTAATATCAAATTACACGTAGTCTGATACTGATTAAATATATATTTATATATAATATAAAAAAAAAATATGTAAATACGTTAAAAAATAAAATTACAAAAATAATTAAAAATAAATAATTAAAAAATATATAGATGTGTGTTATTTCATTGTAACTGTATTGTGATATTATATATATATATATTTATATCAAAATACACGTAGAACGAAATAATATATATATCTATATACATAAATATATACGTATATATCACTATATATATATATATATATATATATATATATATATATATATATATATATATACACACACACACACACATACACATATATATATACACACATAATGCATATATATATATATACACATATATTAATTCTACATATATATTTATGTAATATTTTACATAATTAGGTATCTTAATTAATTACAATTAGCGGACCGCCTGACAACCTATGCCGAAAGTAAAGGGAATTTAATTTGCTAGCACTATATTTAACCCTATAACTTTCCAAGACACCATAAAACCTGTACATGGGGGGTACTGTTTTACTCGGGAGACTTCGCTGAACACAAATATTAGTGTTTCAAAACAGTAAAATGTATTACAGCGATGATATCGCCAGTAAAAGTCCCGTTTTTTGCATTTTTCACACACAGCACTTAAACGGACGATATTATTGCTGTGATACTTTTTACTGTTTTGAAACACAAATATTTGTGTTCAGCGAATTCTCCGGAGTACAACAGTACCCCTCATGTACAGGTTTTATGGTGTTTTCAAAAGTTACAGTGTCAAATATAAGGCTTGTGTTTCATTTTTTTCACATTGAAATTCGCCAGATTGGTTACTTTGCCTTTGAGACCCTATGGTAGCGCAAGAATGAAAATTACCCCTATGATGGCATACCATTTGCAATAGTAGACAACCCAAGGTATTGCAAACGAGGTATGTCCAGTCTTTTTTAGTAGCCACTTAGTCACAAACACTGGCCAAAATTGGCGTTTTTTGCATTTTTCACACACAAACAAATACTAACGCTAACTTTGGCCAGTGTTTGTGACCAAATGGCTACTAAAAAAGACTGGACATACCCCATTTGCAATACCTTGGGTTGTCTACTATTGCAAATGGTATGCCATTATGGGTGTAAATTTAATTCCTGGGCTACTATACAGTCTCAAAGGCAACGTAACCAATCTGGCGAATTTCAATTTCAAATGTAACGTGCTATATTTGACCCTGTAACTTCCCAAAACGCCATAAAACCTGTACATAGGGGGTACTGTTTTACACGTGAGACTTTGCTGAATACAAATATGTGTATTTTATTGCAGTAAAAGGAAACAGTATTATGACATGGACAGTTAAAATGTCATGTAGAACTAAAAATAACAAAATTTCTTATTTTCTTGTGACAGGGTAAGTAGAGGGATATCTGTGGCAGGGTGAGTGTGACAGGCAGGGCCGGACTGGCCCACCGGGATACCGGGAAATTTCCCGGTGGGCCGTCGGCACCTGGGGCCGGGCAGGCAGCTGGCTCACCTGTGGCCGCAGAGAGAGCTCTTCTGGCGGCCGCAGAGGGAGCTGGCTGTTCTGCCTCTGCTCCCCCTCCCCAGTGCACTACAAAGAGACCGGGCCGGAATATGACGTCATATTCCGGCCCCGGTCTCATTAAGCGGCGCGCTGGGGAGGGGGAGCAGAGACAAAACAGCCAGCTCCCCCTGCGGCCGCCAGCACAAAGGTAGAAATTATGTATGTCAGTGTGAGTGTATGTGTGTCTGTGTCATGGTGTGTCTGTCTGTCTGTGTCATTGTGTGTGTGTGTGTCTCTGTCTGTCATTGTGTGTGTGTGTGTCTCTGTCTGTCATGGTGTGTATGTCTGTGTCATTGTGTGTGTCTGTCTGTGTCATTGTGTGTGTCTGTCTGTGTCATTGTGTGTGTGTGTCTGTGTCATGGTGTGTGTGTCTGTCTGTGTCATTGTGTGTGTCTCTGTCTGTCATGGTGTGTGTGCCTGTCAGTGTGACTGTATGTGTGTCTGTATCATGGTGTGTGTGTCTGTGTCATTGTGTGTGTGTGTGTCTGTCTGTGTCTTTGTGTGTGTCTGTCTGTGTCATTGTGTGTGTGTGTGTGTGTGTCTGTCTGTCATGGTGTGTCTGTCTGTGTCATTGTGTGTATGTCTGTGTCATGGTGTGTGTGTCTCTGTCTTTGTCATTGTGTGTGTCTGTCTGTGTCATTGTGTGTGTGTCTCTGTCTGTCATGGTGTGTATGTCTGTGTCATGGTGTGTGTGTCTCTGTCTTTGTCATTGTGTGTGTCTGTCTGTGTCATTGTGTGTGTCTGTCTGTGTCATTGTGTGTGTGTGTCTGTGTCATGGTGTGTGTGTGTCTGTCTGTGTCATTGTGTGTGTCTATCTGTGTCATTGTGTGTGTCTCTGTCTGTCATGGTGTGTGTGCCTGTCAGTGTGACTGTATGTGTGTCTGTGTCATTGTGTGTGTGTCTGTGTCATTGTGTGTTTCTGTCTGTGTCATTGTGTGTGTGTGTCTCTGTCATGGTGTGTCTCTCTGTGTCATGGTGTGTGTGTGTCTGTCTGTGTCATGGTGTGTGTGTGTGTCTCTGTCCGTCATGGTGTGTGTCTGTGTCATGCAATGTGTGTCTGTGTCATTGTGTGTGTGTGTCTGTCAATGTGTGTCTGTCTGTGTCATGGTCTGTCTGTGTCATGGTGTGTGTGTGTTTGTCATGGTGTGTGTGTGTGTCTGTCTGTGTCACGGTGTGTCTGTGTCACAGTTTCTCTTTTTTTTTCGTTTGACATCCCATTTTTGTATTTTGTGTCGTGGTGTCTGTGTGTCATGGTGTGTGTGTCTGTCTGTGTCATGTAATGTGTGTCTGTGTCACAGTGTGTGTTTGTGTCACAGTCTGTCTGTGTTATGGTGTTTTTCTGTCATGGTATGTGTGTGTGTCTGTCATGGTATGTGTGTGTCTCTGTCATGGTGTGTGTCTGTCTTTGTCATGGTGTGTCTGTGTTTCTGTCTGTGTCACGGTGTGTGTGTGTCTGTGTCACGGTCTGTCTGTGTCATGGTGTGTGTCTGTCATGGTATGTGTGTTTTTACTCACCTTTTCCCCTCCCACGTCGTGCTGGTCTCCCCTCGACTGGCCCTGCCTCTATGGCTGAGATCATCAAGCTTGATGATCTCAGCCAATCCACACTGACACAGGAAGCACCTCTAGTGACCGTCTGAGTGTCTGTCACTAGGAAGCAATGTAAACACTGCCTTTTCTCTAAAAAGTCAGTGTTTACATTGAAAAGTCTGCAGGGACAGGCTATAGACCCCAGAACCACTACATTAAGCTGTGTGTGTGTGCGCGCGCGTGTGTGTGTGTGCGCGCGTGTGTGTGTGCCTGCTACTGAGTGAGCTTGTGTTTTTATGTCAATGACCTTATGTATATCAGTGAGATTGTTTGTCTATGAGGCTGTGTATCAATCAGCTTGTGTCAGTGAGATTGTCTGTGTCTGCATGTGAGTATGCTTACTGTATAATTAAAAATGTTACTCTGAAAGGACCAATATTTTATATTGGAAAAAGCAATATATATATCAATCATCTAGGGTGGCAAGACATAGCCTTACATATTACACGCAACAATATATGGCGCAATGACTTATGGGGCTGGCATTGATTTTTTTTCCAGGGCTGCTTTGGAATCCCCAGTCCAGCCCTGGTGACAGGGCAAGGGGGATGAATAAGACAGGGTTGGAGGTGACCATCACAGATTGGAGTGAATGTGACAGGACGAGGGGAAGAAAGTGTGACAGGATTAAGAGGGGTTAATGTCACAGTGTGAGTGTGGCAGGATTGGGGATGAGTGTGGCATGGTTGGCACCGGGTGCAGAGTTGCAGACCATGTGGTAGAGATCTCTGGTATTTGAATTGTCAAAGCATTGCCATGGTAACCAGCAATGCTCGGATTGGTCTGGTTCACAAGACACCTACTTTATGGTCTGCAATTCTGCACGCAGCAGAGCTGCTGACCAGACGCTATGCTGGCCTCTCTCTCCTCAGGTAGACTTAGTGGAGGGGCACACATGGCTAGCCGCCAGGGCCCCTCACAGTGCCGGCATATTCTTAGCCACCTTCAAGTTCCCATATCCTTTTCGTGCAGGAGGAGGATTCATTCTCTTGGGTCCAGTTTTTCAGGTTTTCCTTTGCGGCTCTCTATGCAATGGGAGGAAGTGAAATTTGATCACTTCCTCCCAATTCAGCCACTGCTAAGGGAACTGCAAAGGTGAAAGGCGCCCCCAGAGATTCCACGCATTAGAGGCCCTTCCTCCCAATTCAGCCACTTGCTAAGGGAACTGCAAAGGTGAAAGGCGCCCCCAGAGATTCCACGCATTAGAGGCCCTAAAGTGTGAGGTCCATGGCCTTCTGAAGAGCCCAAGCTGCATCAAACTTTTCCAGGCCCAAAGCCACCCACCAGGGGCCTGATGCTTCAGTTGCTTGCAGTGAGGGGGAGTCACAGTGAACGCTGCATCATGATGTGTGTATGTTTCCATATTCAGAACTATTGCATGTGAGAGGCTGTGTGCACGTGTATGTGGATTGTCACTGGTGTTGTTCTTGTGGACTGTATATGTGTTGCTGTGTGGGCTGTTTGTAGTATTTGTATGAGGGGAGGCTTATTATGCAGCTCTTTGTATATCTAGCAGTTGTAATGGAACCCCCAGGCATAAAAGGGTTGTAGATCTTCCCCTTCCAGAGACACAGGCACAGCTACTGCAGAACACCAATCCGCCGAACAGGAAACCATATGAATGCTGTAAACAGCCGAATAGGAAAAACCATACGAATAGGTTTACACTCCTAGCAGTCGAACTGGAACAGCATAAAATAAATCCCCCCAAGAACGAGACAAAGCTCTGTGTTGAGGGTCAAGCAGTGAACAGACAGAGCTGTGGGTTTATTGTCCTTATATACACATTAGTACCACCCACAGGGTTTTGGAACACAACCAATAAACACATACAATAAACTCAGACACTCCCACACAAAATCCTCCGCTCTGCCTGTGATACAATTACCTTACACAATGGGTAATGTAATTATAACAAGCAGAGAAATAACATTTTTCCACATTATTCATAACTTGAAAAGTATGCATCACATTCACATATTCATATATTTACATTTTCAGAATCAGCATACTCCAAATACAAACATACGTCAAAATCATCCAAATTGGTCCAGTGGTTCACAAGATAGATCGTAGTCCTTTGTGACCAAAGGAAGCATGGCTTTTCTGCCCAAAACCAGTTCCACAGAGTCTTCTATCCTGGAGATAATTGGAAAGTAATCCAATTATCTCCAAAGACAGAGGCAAAACTCCATTGAACACATGGCAGCAAAAGACAATAAAACACATAAAAACATATAACTGTGCAGCCATTGCACAAAACTGGTACATTCAACATAGCCCCAGATAGCTCAGATCTGAGCGCACATTATTACTGAATAGCGCTCAGAGCACACACATACAGTTCAATTGCCATGGAGCCAAAGTCTTTCCCATAGTCTTTCATTATATGAATGGGCTCCATGGCATAGCTATCTGGGGTATCACCGCTCAAACAGGGCAAGCACGAAATGACCCGGCTTTCATGTCTTTGCAGGGGAAAATCAAGCCTTTTAACATGGGGCCATAATCCAAAGGCAACAGGCGAGCAACCAGGCTTCTCCAATGCAATGTGGCGAGATTGGTCTTGTCACAGCAGTGTGGGTGGCTTAAAGGATCACTATAGGGTCAGGAACACAAACATGAATTCCTGACCCTATAGTGCTAAAACCACCATTTAGAACCCCTGGGCCCCTCATGCCTCCATAAATATATCAAAATCTTACTGTCTTCAAGCCTGAATCTGTAGATCTGCATGCTGTTTGCCTCAGAAAAATAAGCTGTCTGCTGACATCATCAGAAGTGGTAGCCTGATCCAATCACAATGCTTCCCCATAGGATTGGCTGAGACTGACAAAGAGGCAGATCAGGAGCAGAGCCAGCATGATTCAAACACACCCCTGGCCAATCAGCATCTCCTCATAGAGATAAATTGAATCAATGTATCTCTATGAGGAAAGTTCAGTGTCTGCATCCAGAGGGAGGAGATACTGGATGTTTGGATGCATTTTAGGCAGCCATAACCCAGGAAGGATCTCTAACAGCTATCTAAGGAGTGGCCAGTGAAGTTATCACTAGGCTGCAATGTAAACACTGCATTTTCTCTGAAAATACAGTGTTTACAGGAAAAAGCCTGAAGGGAGCTATTCTACTCACCAGAACAAATTAAATAAGCTGTTGTTGTTCTGGTGACTATAGTGTCCCTTTAACTAGGGTCCAGTGGGATAACCTAGGTAAATTTTGACCACATCTATTTTTTAATGCATTATATATATTGCATGCATTTTACAACATTGCCACACCTTTCAAAATGTTCCATGCACTTCTTAGTGGTTCTGCCTGCAGCTGCAGAAGATGGACATGTCCAACATCAAGAAGAGCTGCTTCAATTAGGATTGTTTAATCCTAGTATATTGGGACTGATTTTATGCCAGTAAACTCAGTCTAACAGAAGTATATGGGAAAAAAAGCATATCCCCAAAGTACACTTCCAATCATCATATGGCCTTTTTGGAACTGCTCAGTAAACTGATAGCAGCCATACCTCAGGTGCTACCCATTTATAAACAGCCAGTAAATTGTTTGGCTGTTCAAAACAGTTTTAGTATTGAATAAATGCAGACCACGCATTTGTGCAGCCTTGGCTCGGCTCTCTCACTGGAGAGGAAAGACAGCCTTCCCTATTGTAACTGCTGCTACACGACACACACATTAGAGACATAATTGATACAAGTTAAAGGAACACTATAGTCACCTAAACAACTTTAGCTTAATGAAGCAGTTTTAGTGTATAGATCATGCCTCTCAGGTTCTACTGCTCAATGCACTGCCATTTAGACGTTACATCCCTTTGTTTCTGTTTATGCAGCCATTGCCAAACCTCCCCTGGCTATGATTGACATAGCATGCATGAAAAAAAAAACCCAACTGGTTTCACTTTAAATCAGATGTAATTTACCTTAAAATTTTTATCTCCTGCTCTGTAAATTGAACTTTAATCACATACAGGAGGCTCTTAATCACATACAGGAGCAGGGGAGGAGCAGGAGCAGGGTCTAGCAAGCTATTAACATAGGAGGGGATAAGAAAATCTAAATTAAACAGAACTTGCAGTAAAGAAAGGATAAACTTTAGACTACTCTTTGTAGGAAGTTTTTAGGAAGGCTGTGGAAGTCACATGCAGGGAGGTGTGACTAGGGTTCATAAACAAAGTGATTTAACTCCTAAATGGCAGAGAATTGAGCAGTGAGGCTGCAGGAACATGTTCTAAACACCAAAACTGCTTCATTAAGCTAAAGCTGTTTTGGTGACTATAGTGTCCCTTTAAGTGTCTGGATTCACTGATTAATAGTCCTGAAATATGGTCTTTCTACTAATTCAAAGCACAGGTCACACATCGTTTACACAGAACCTGGTAAAAAATGTGGAAATACAAAAAAAAACTAAAATCCCCTATGTGCACTCCAGACTACATAACCATCACAGTCTTCTGCCCTGGGGCCATCCCACATTAAGATTTCAAACTGCATTAGCACACATTTTGACAAATTACCAGGGTCTTGCCTATACCACATCTGATTTTCTCCAGGAGTAGAATTCTAATATATATTTAGAGCAAAATATAACTCACTGGGCCTAGAAGGGTATCAGACACACCTCATTGATAAGGTCAATCAAACCTAAACTGATTTCTTGTAGGTGCTGTATTGCATGTGCATAAATTCTTAATTTCCTTGTGGTTGGGTTCAGTGTGCTATACAAAGGGTAAAGGTTCCTCTGTAATGGCATAAGTAAACTAAAACTTCCATGTCACACTAGCAGGGCTACTTAAAGCGGCTCTGTGACAGCGATGAGGAAAAATGCATTGTCTATTGAGTCGCCAGTGATCTTGCAGGAACCTCTATAGACATTAACATTGTACTCTCGCACATACATTAGTTTAAAGAATTGAGATGGACTCCTGGCAAATAAAGCATCAGGAGCTGAAGAGTATCCACTGGATGGACATGGCAGTGGCTGCAAAAGTCAGCTTCAGACTGGTAACATTTTTATTCCCCTGCACCCCTTGGCTGGCACACAACAAGTGGCAATGTCACCAAAGGGAAGTTTGCAAAATATGTTGAATCCCCAAGGTAACCGACCCACTTTAACGGCAAGTTATTAAACTCCTCAGTTCTCAATAATCCATGTACTCTCTAAAGTAACCTTTTGCTAACCAACTTGTAAGTAAAGCAAAACTGAACAAGTTCACCCAGTGGCTGGCTGACCTTGAGAGTGCAGGTGACATTTCCAGCTAAGATTTCCAAATGATTATTGTCTGGATCTGGTCATAATGAATAATGTTGACCTTTTGTCAAATATTCAAGTAAAGGAGCTCTTGGGAAATAGTGATCATAATATGGTATGATTTGTAATCAATTAAAAAAAAAGCTAATTCATATGGGTTTCACTAAAACATATCATTTTTAAAATGCCAATGTCAATGGTAGCTTTACAACTCACTAACTGACAGAAACTCCTCTTCATACACATATTCATTCAATAAGAAATCTGAATTTGCTGGACTTGAGTAATTTTTTTTAATCAGATATTAAAATGGAATATGAGCAAGAGGTTAAATATAGCTAGTGTTTTATGTGTGTGTTTATTTATGATAGAGAGGAGAATAGAGGCAATCAAAGGGGAGAACTAAACTGCTTAGAAAATTAGAACTGGTAATTTATATTCCCAACTCCAATCGAAATTCTCTTCCTTGCCCACCTTAACTCCATCCCTTGATCCCAAGACAACCTAAATTCTGCATGGTATAGATTAAACAAGGTGCTGGAAGCACACCTTTGAGATTATGGTCAACATTAACATGATAGGATCACACATTTGCTGCAGATTTGTCAGTTGCATATTCATGCTTTAAATTTACTCCCCAAAAATGCCCTACTAGATTGAGATCTGGTGACTGCCATTAAAATGCATTGTATTATAGGAATTCTATTATTCTATGTATTATAGTGGGTTCTAGTGCCTATGGTGCCTGGAGTGTCCTCCCAATGTAAACAGTAAAACTGTTTTAGAACTGGGTCTGCCGGACACTGCTCCTCACCTCAGTGAGAGATGGAAGCTCTGTGCCTGAGATAATCCTGACAGTGCAGAGCTATTTGGCTGAGAGCTTGTAGCTGATGTCCTTAGCAAAAAAAACAGAATTTTTTCTAGATTTCTGGTTCCGAGCACTCCAAGCATCATATGCACTACAGCACATACAGTGTCTTGGCACCCCCTTCTTCCACCCCCAACAACACAAGAAGTAAAACTGTTTTAGAAGACTTTGACTTCTTAAGTGGGGTCTGCCCGGAAACACATTCTTCCCCCCTCTCTTTAGCTCTGAGAGGTGGAAGCTCCTACTAGCTCATCTAGAGAGCTTAAAGCACTAAGAGCTGAAGAGAGGGGGCAAGAATGTGTTTCTGGGCTGACCCCAATTAAGACGTCAAAGTGTTCTAAAACAGTTTGACTACTTATGTTGTTGGTGGTGGAAGAGGGTGCCAAGACACTGTATTTGCTGTAGAGCATATAATGCTTGGAGTGCTCGGAACCAGAAATCTGGAAACAATCCAGGTTCATTCTGAGCCACAATTGCACAATCTATACATTGTTTGCACTATTTAAGAATGTCCTGAGTGGCTGCTGATGTCCAAATGACCTCTCATGCATCCAAATGGTTTTGCCCCAATAGGATCTTAGTAAATGAGTATGACTGTAGTATAACTTACTCATTGATGACTGTATCATTATTCATTCAAGTACTGGAAATTGTTGAGAATTTTTTTTTTTTATAAATAACCGCACTGTTAGGCGAGTGTGTTAGCTCCTAGTTTGTGTAAAATAAAAGAAGGGAAAGCCTCAGCACTGAAGTTTGGTGCAATGGTTTTTAATTCAGTCATCACAGAAAGGTAATGTTTCAAAAAACTGGATGTCTTTGCCTCATGACTTGAGAAAGACACTCTGTGTCGAAATTTTGCCTTTCTGCAGCGGCTCTTCTTTCTTTTATTTTATACATTACTGTATATTCTTGCGTGACTAGGACCTTTTGCTCCACTCATCACCCCTTACATCACCCTAGTTTGTAGTTGTATTGTTTAGTTCACTTGTGAAAGGCAGATAGTATCTATATGCAAGAGTAGAGATTCTGAGATTATGCATGCAAGCTAAGAGGATACTATAAATAGCCGCAGCAACATGCAAAGAAGAGGATAATCAACGAGTCTGGAGTCTTTTATTAATCCTATTACTCCACAAAAGGCCTCTAGTCTAGATTTAGACATTTTAAATTAATATTATGACCTTTCCTTAACCCAGCTTTAGGCTCTAAATCTCTTTTCTTTACTTAATATGTTGAACTACTGCTGTTCCTCTCTCAATTGACATTTATGAAATCACAGCCACTTCATAGATGAATAGTTAATTAATAACATGGACTTTAAAAGGCAGTAGTTCATATTACAAAAAATGGGAACAATCATTGAACAGCACAGAATTATTTAAAACTCCTGTTTTTTCTTTATATGTTTATGCTTGTTAATTTAAACAATATATTACGGTGCTGCTAAAATGGCAGACACCTAATCATAAAATATAGAAGTGTTCAAATACTGCCAAAACTAGGGTTTCTTTAAAGTGACACTGCACAGTCTAAATACAAAAGAAATTAACTGTTTAGTAGATATACACCAAATGAAAAACGTGCATGCATTTAATTATGCATTTTTTTAATTAGAGTTATATCTAAAAAACACAGCTTGCAAAACCTACAGATCTCTTGCCTGCTGCATTTGCAAGCCCTCCCCTTCTAACCCCGCCCGACTCCCCAATGCAGGTCAATGAGAAGTCTTTGCAAGCCTTGCTGCCTCTTTGGTGCAAATAAGCTAACCAAACCAGGAAGTAACAAGACCTGTTGACTGCTTGAAAAGCCATGGGGTTGTAACCAGTATAATTTATAAAAGTGTCAATTGCGATTGAAATCTGCACTATTTCCAAAATTAAAAAAAGAGGACACACTCTTCATACATAAAGCTTTTACGGCAAACTAAAGTGTATTAGGGCTCTGGAGTGTCCCTTTATCTTTTTTACATTTTTTTAATATTTATTTTTATTAATTTATTTTAAAGACTACCTATATCAAAAACAGTAAAAAAAAAAAAAGACATTTACAAGACATCAGACATAAGAAAGAACATAATATGCATACCTTCAAAAAAAAAGGCTGCGTAAACAATCTGATTTACATAATAACATTAATGAGATTCTTTCTCAAACAACAACAAAAAGAAACACATAAATGCATAACTATAAACAACTTAGTTCATTCAGTCATTGAGAGTCCCTAACTTTCCTTTAGCCCTTTATATGCTATTTTCCTTTTTCTTTTTTCTATTATGGTATTTTCATATGAGTTAAGCATTTGCCATTTTTTAAATTTCCTTTTCCCATTTATCCCATAGATCTGAAGCTTTGTTTGGATATTTATTATAATTATTTTCCATACTTAACTGGAAAATTAGTTGGGAACTTATTTAAGAAAATACTAAATCATGATCTCTCTTCCAATTCCTTGCCACTACAATTTTCCCAGCAATTAAACTTTGAGTTATGAGAAATTGTTCTGGCCTTTTTTATTTAGGACAGTTTTAATGTAATAACATAGCCTCTGGTGTTTTAGGGAATTTAACTTTACATAGACTAAATATGATATTTTGAACCCGTGACCAGGCAGTCAACACATTTTTACTGGACCACCACATATGAAAATTATTTCCATTTTCTACCCCACATCTCCAACAATTTTCTTTAACTCCATTTGAAAATTTTGATAGTCTTGTCGGGGTCATATACCATAAGTTTGCAACTTTAAATTGCGTTTCGCGTTTAGCCCATTTTTTATTGCAGGAGGAGGTGTATTTTTTTTGTTCTTTTCCATCAATCTTGCACATCGAGAAAACAGTTGTTTTGATCTACTACTCTGTAGTAGACCTTTCATAATATTATATAAATTACCTTTTTATACTAATAAGACTCATTCTAGAAAGTGTTTTACTCTAATATATGAGAAAATCTTGTTATCTGTCAGCTGAAACTCATTCACTAAATTATTGAATGGTTTTATCTTGTCATTTAGAATTAGGTCTTTGAGTGAAGTGGCTCTGGAGTACTAGACTCTAAAGTCAATAGAAAGCTGCGCAACAAATATTGTGCCTAAATGTGACAATTCGTGTGTGGTAATGAGTCAATTGTACTTAGAAATTGAAGTGGTCTGTAATTTAATAAACAGCTATGGTAAAGTATATGTGGCCCACACTGGTGCTGCTCTCTTGTTAGGTGGTATCCTTATCCCCCCTTGTATAAAGTATTGAATAGAGTCTAAGATAGCGCAAAAGGTAGGAGCCTATACAAATTTCATACAATATATATAAAAACATATAAATTTTATTTTAATGATATAACATAGAATAGAATAAAACATAAGTACACTGACATGCAAGCTTGGCTTCAGATGTAAATAAATCTGTATTGAATGAAAAAAGGAGCTGTTATCACTGTTGCTTTAAATCCCAAATGTGCACAGTCGGCTCCTGGTGTAAAAAGAGTGAGGGATCTCAATAGAAAAAACATTTAATACTGTAACCAAGAGAAATAAAATAGTCCAAAGGATATAAGGTAAATGTCCTTAAACAAACTCTAAATCTCAAAACAAAGTGTGTTAAAAGGGGATAAAAAAATATAAAAATTAAAAATAAAAATGAAAGTCCGACCTGGTAATGAAGATCTGAATGTGATACCACATGAATCCGTCAGTCTCTTCTCGTGGGGGTGCTAAGAGAATATGGCTGCCAATGGAATAAAGTTGTGGTTCCAATATCTGTGGAAATTGGCTGGATCGTGTCCACAAGTTGAAAGGAGGCACCTTCCTTCACCTGCACGTCTCTCAGGTCTGGCGCGCCCAAACTTCTGGAGTGCAAGTATGGTGGCTATTCCATGCATCCACTACCCTCTCAGTAAAGTAATACTTCCTGATATTATTTTTAAACCTTTGCCCCTCTAATTTAAGACTATGTCCTCTTGTTGTGGTAGTTTTTCTTCTTTTAAATATAGTCTCCTCCTTTACTGTGTTGATTCCCTTTATGTATTTAAATGTTTCTATCATATCCCCCCTGTCTCGTCTTTCCTCCAAGCTATACATGTTAAGATCCTTTAACCTTTCCTGGTAAGTTTTATCCCGCAATCCATGAAACAGTTTAGTAGCCCTTCTCTGAACCCTCTCTAAGGTATCAATATCCTTCTGAAGATACGGTCTCCAGTACTGTGTACAATACTCCAAGTGAGGTCTCACCAGTGTTCTGTACAATGGCATGAGCACTTCCCTCTTTCTACTGCTAATACCTCTCCCTATACAACCAAGCATTCTGCTAGCATTTCCTGCTGCTCTATTACATTGTCTGCCTACCTTTAAGTCATCAGAAATAATCACCCCTAAATCCCTTTCCTCATATGTTGAGGTTAGGACTCTATCAAATATTCTGTACTCTGCCCTTCAAGACCTTCTGCAATATCACTAATAAAAATATTAAAGAGAATGGGTCCAAGTACAGATCCCTGAGGTACCCCACTGGTGACAAGTCCAAGCTTCGAATATATTCCATTAACTACAACCCTCTGTTGCCTGTCACTCAGCCACTGCCTTACCCATTCAACAATATTTGAATCCAAACTTAAAGATTGCAGTTTATTGATAAGCCTTCTATGTGCAACAGTATCAAAAGCCTTACTGAAATCTAGGTAAGCAATGTCTACTGCACCACCCTGATCTATAATTTTAGTTACCCCATCAAAAAAAATCAATAAGATTAGTTGCTTAGGGTTGGTTGATAACTATATGCTTGTACGTCCACCCACTGTAAAGCGCTGCGGAATTTGTTGGTGCTATATAAATAATAACATAATAATAATATATGATGTGTGGAATATTGTATAAATACTAGTACAAATGAAAACCGTATTGAAAATAAGTGTGAAAAAGAAAAGAGGAAAAATTGGAAAAAATTGAAAATAAAGATAACTAATAATTTATATAGATAAAATAAATGAACATGAGAATAATAATAATAATAATAATAATAAACATATATAAATAAAAAGGAAAAGGAAAAAATAAAAATAACTATGGAATGGAAATAAGATTTAAATTAAAGTTGAAAGTAAAAATACAAATTTAAATTAAAGAAAAAATAAGAATAGAAATATAAAAGTAAAGAAATAAATACAAATAAAAATGGTAGTGAAAACTTAGATAAACATAAAAATAAAAAAGGTTATGTAGACATGAGTCAAAGTATGAGAAATAGTAGAAATATATTGATGAAACATACAGGAATGATCAAATGAGATAAATATGTAGATGGTAATGGATACAGATCGAGTGTGACCTAATTAATTCATTACTGGATTGGAAAATTAAAGTGGCTTTCTCGAGCAGTCCCTATACAGTTGCAAGAAAAAGTATGTGAACCCTTTGGAATGACATGGATTTCTGCACAAATTGGTCATAAAATATGATCTAATCATCATCTAAATCACAAAATTGGTCATAAAATATGATCTAATCATCATCTAAATCAACATCATCTAATGTCACTAAAGACAATCACAGTCTGCTTAAACTGATAACACACAAAGAATGAAATTTTGTCATGTTTTTATTGAACACACCATGTAAACATTCACAGTGCAGGTGGAAAAAGTATGTGAACCCCTAGACTAATGACATCTCCAAGAGCTAATTGGAGTGAGATGTCAGCCAACTGGAGTCCAATCAATGAGATGAGATTGGAGGTGTTGGTTACAGCTGCCCTGCCCTATAAAAAACACACACCAGTTCTGGGTTTGCTTTTCACAAGAAGCATTGCCTGATGTGAATGATGCCTCGCACAAAAGAGCTCTCAGAAGAACTACGATTAAGAATTGTTGACTTGCATAAAGCTGGAAAGGGTTATAAAAGTATCTCCAAAAGCCTTGCTGTTCATCAGTCCACGGTAAGACAAATTGTCTATAAATGGAGAAAGTTCAGCACTGCTGCTACTCTCCCTAGGAGTGGCCGTCCTGTAAAGATGACTGCAAGAGCACAGCGCAGACTGCTCAATGAGGTGAAGAAGAATCCTAGAGTGTCAGCTAAAGACTTACAAAAGTCACTGGCAAATGCTAACATCCCTGTTAGCGAATCTACAATACGTAAAACACTAAACAAGAATGGATTTCATGGGAGGATACCACAGAGGAAGCCACTGCTGTCCAAACAAAACATTGCTGCACGTTTACAGTTTGCACAAGAGCACCTGGATGTTCCACAGCAGTACTGGCAAAATATTCTGTGGGCAGATGAAACCAAAGTTGAGTTGTTTGGAAGAAACACACAACACTATGTGTGGCAAAAAAAAAGGCACAGCACACGAACATCAAAACCTCATCCCAACTGTGAAGTATGGTGGTGGGGGCATCATGGTTTGGGGCTGCATTGCTGCGTCAGGGCCTGGACGGATTGCTATCATCGAAGGAAAAATGAATTCCCAAGTTTATCAAGACATTTTGCAGGAGAACGAAAGGCCATCTGTCTGCCAGCTGAAGCTCAACAGAAGATGGGTGTTGCAACAGGACAATGACCCAAAGCATAGAAGTAAATCAACAACAGAAGGGCTTAAACAGAAGAAAATACGTCTTCTGAAGTGGCCCAGTCAGAGTCCTGACCTCAACCCGATTGAGATGCTGTGGCATGACCTCAAGAAAGCGATTCACACCAGACATCCCAAGAATATTGCTGAACTGAAACAGTTCTGTAAAGAGGAATGGTTAATAATTACTCCTGACCGTTGTGCACGTCTGAACTGCAACTACAGGAAACGTTTGGTTGAAGTTATTGCTGCCAAAGGAGGTTCAACCAGTTATTAAATCCAAGGGTTCACATAATTTTTCCACCTGCACTGTGAATGTTTACATGGTGTGTTTAATAAAAACATGGCAACATTTCATTCTTTGTTAAGCAGACTGTGAATGTCTATTGTTGTGACTTAGATGATGATCAGATCACATTTTATGACCAATTTGTGCAGAAATCCATATCATTCCAAAGGGTTTACATACTTTTTCTTGCAACTGTATATGCCGATCCCCCCATTTTAATGTATTTCTATGTTTGAATATAGGAATTCTAGCATAACGTGCATATGGATGTGTATAAATATCTATACATATGGGAAATCTAGGATCTCTTTCCTGATTGTTAGAAAGCTGCCAAGTCTAGATCTTTAGAGTCCTCAATTGGACAGTGTGCCCATCTTGAAGATCCAGTAGGATTCCCTCTGTCTAAGGATTCTTAGTTGAGCTGCTCCTCTCTTGGTTGGGTATATGGCTTCTATTCCTTTCAAGAAAAGGCCCCATGGGTCTCCATTGTGGGCTTCTGGGAAGTGAAGTGGAACTCCATGATTGGTTGATTTTCTCTTAATTGCTCTTATATGTTCACTTATTCTAGTTTCAAGTTTTCTGCATGTTCGACCTATATATTGTTTGCACGTGGGCATTCTTTAAGGTAAACGATGTACAATGTATTGCAGTTGATAAAACCTTCGATCTCATACTTTTTTCCATTATTGTGATTAGATGAAAAGTGTTTATTATCCTTCTGCTTATGAATGAGCAAGTAATGCATTTTTTTTTAAACATCTGTATGTTCCCTTAAGCGACAGGTTCCTTAATGACTTGCTAGTATTCTTTTTCTTGTTGTGTGTCATACTAGGAGCTACTAGATTTTTGGTCTGTTTTATTCCTAAAACTATTTTAGGTGTGGTTTGTACACATTGCCTTGTCCTAGGCAATAATTGGCTATTGTTCCCATAATTTTCTTGATTGTTGAAGCTGCTGAATTGTATGTGGTTACAAAGACAGGTAATGGTTTATTGATATTGAAAATTAGAGGTTCTTCATACATCTCTGGTGGTTTCTTCTTATCAATGAGAACATTTTCTAGCCATATTCCGGATCTCGTTGCAAATTTTTTGCAGATGTTGGTAATTATAGTGTTTCTGCAAATCTTCCTCTAGTTCCTTGAGTCTGCTACAGTTTCTCTTAATTCTCATGTATTGGCTTTGTGGAATGTTAAAGATCCATCCTTGATGGTGAGCACTCCTCGCCTCCAAAAAGATATTGCAATCTACTTTTTTCCGGTGATTCTAGTTTGGAGGCTTGCATTTTCATCCAAAAATATATTTAGATCTAAGAACGTAATGCTGGTTATACTCATTTCATGAGTGAATTTCAGGTTCATAGTATTGGAGTTGGTGTGGTCTATACATTTCATCAGATCCTTCTCTTCTCCTCACCATATTAGTATGATAACATCAATGAAACATTTGTAAAATATCAATTGGTCTCGGCAAGGGTCTTTTTTTGCCAAATATATTGACTTTCCCACCATCCCATAGTGAGATTGGCATAAGAGGGTGTTAGTTTTGTCCTCATGGCAGTCCCAGTAATTTGCAGGTAAAATTGATTTTCGAATAAAAAGTAGTTGTGTTCCAAAACGAAACTTACACAGTTTAATATAAATTCCTATTGGTCTTTATTTATTTCATCGAATAGGTCCAGAAAGTATTTGACTGCATCTCTCCCAATGTTGTCTGGAATGCTGGTATACAGTGAGGTCACATCCAAACTTACTAGAAGACACTTTTTCTGCTGGATTCTAGTTCCTGCTCTGTTTCCTCCCTTTGTAGGTTTCTTTTTAGTTGTTGTTTGTGACGTTGTGTATTGTCTTTGTCTTTTTTTTTTACTTTTATATTTATATTTAGATTCTTTTTTCTTTAATTTTAATTTTTACTTTCAACTTTAATTTAAATCTTATTTCCATTCCATAGTTATTTTTATTCATATATCTATATATATAAGTTTATTTATTATTTTTATTAATTTTCATTTATTTTAACTATATAATTTATTAGTTATCTTTATTTTCAAATTTTTCCAATTTTTAATTATTTCTTTTTCACACTTATTTTCAATACAACTTTTTTCATTTGTACTAGTATTTATACAATATTCCACACATCATATATCTACCAACCCTAAGCAACATTAACTTTCTGGTCTTCTAATTACATTACGCATTGGATTATAGACAATTACCCATTTATCTTCATTCTATCAAAGCAGCAACATGTAGAAACTGTAGTAACTAATTGTTTATTATCCAATAATTACAAAAATTGATACAAAGTTTCATCCAGTGGGAAAGGGCAAATGATCTACAACTAAGACATGCCTGTATATATAAATAAAACACTTATATGCATATTATCCATAGACTTCTTACTCTTGTATTTTCATTTTTAAGCATGTCAAACCTCCACTACAAATATCTTTGTATGTAAAACGTGTTACAAACGATAGAATTTCATAATTTACATCAATCACAATGTTAAAGATAACCCTTTACCATATTGTTTTGTTGGAGTCTAAATGTTAGTATTTCAATGGTTAATATATAAAAAAAAAAAAAAAGAGGTGATAGGGGACAATCCCAGCTAACCCTGTCAAACACCTTTTTGGCGTCAAGAGACATCATTAGCATGGGGACTAGTGATGCACCGAACGGTTCGCTGGCGAATAGTTCCTGGCAAACATAGCATGTTCGCGTTCGCCACGGCGGGCGAACATATGCGCGGTTCGATCCGCCCCCTATTCGTCATCACTGAGTAAACTTTGACCCTGTACCTCACAGTCAGCAGACACATTCCAGCGAATTAGCAGCACACCCTCCCTAGCAGACCCTCCCACCTACTGGAAGGCATCCATTTTACATTTATTCTCAAGCTGCATGCTTAGTGAGAGGAGGGAAGGTGTAGCTGCTGTTGATTAGATAGGGAAATGCATAGCTAGGTTAGGGTATACAGTGTCCACTACAGTCCTGAAGGACTCATCTGATCTCTGCTGTAAGGACAGCACCCCAAAAAGCCCTTTTTAGGGCTAGAACATCAGTCTGCTTTTTTTTTTTCTGTGTAATGTAATTGCAGTTGCCTGCCTGCCAGCTTCTGTGTCAGGCTCACAGTGGATACTGTGCCCAGTGCCACCACTCACTCACTGGTGTCACAATAGCTTGCATTTAAAACCAAAAAACTTTTTTCACTGTTCTAGATTGAATAGCAGTTAGTTGTCTCAAAGCGTCTGTGTCAGGCTCACAGTGGATACTGTGTCCAGTGCCACCACTCACTCACAGGTGTGTCACAATAGCTTGCATTTAAAACCAAAAACCTTTTTTCACTGTTATAGATTGAATAGCAGTTAGTTGTCTGCCAGCGTCTGTGTCAGGCTCACAGTGGATACTGTGCCCAGTGCCACCACTCACTCACTGGTGTCACAATAGCGTGCATTTAAAAACCCCAAAACTTTTTTCACTGTTATAGATTGAATAGCAGTTAGTTGTCTCAAAGCGGGTGTGTCAGGCTCACAGTGGATACTGTGCCCAGTGCCACCACTCACTCACTGGTGTCACAATAGCTTGCATTTAAAACCAAAAAACTTTTTTCACTGTTATAGATTGAATATAAAAGTGGCCTCTTTGAGAGAAATATTTCCCACAATCAGAACAAAAATAAGGTTTCTCTCCTGTATGGCTCCTCAAATGATGCTTAAGATTGGAAGCGGCTGAAAAGCATTTCTCACACTCAGAACAAAAATATATATTTTTTTAACATTCTCTCCACTTTGAACGAAATGACGTTTGGGAAGAGATTTTGTATGAGTAGGTTTTTCATGTACGATACGGGAACATGATTTAGATCCTTGGTAAGTTTTGCGAGATCCAATAGTGTGTATGTAGGGGAACAGTCAATCCATATCTGCCAAGTGACCCTATGTAGGAGGAACAGTCTCTATTCTGCTCTGTGTCAGTGTGTATCAGGGGCTCTGAGGACAGGTGTCAATCCATATGTCAAGGTGTCAATATGTCATATGTCAGGTGTCAATCCATATCCATTGTGATTTAGGAATGTTAGGTGATTTATGCCCTTTATGGATTAAGACCAGACTCTGCATCAACTGTGTAATTTTCCATGGGAGTTTTGCCATGGATCCCCCTCCGGCATGCCACAGTCCAGGTGTTAGTCCCCTTGAAACAACTTTTCCATCACTATTGAGGCCAGAAAGAATCCCTGTGTGTTTTAAAATTCGCCTGCCCATTGAAGTCTATGGCGGTTCGCCCGGTTCGCCGGTTCGCGAACATTTGTGGAAGTTCGCATTCGCGAACCGAAAATTTCGGGTTCGCGACATCACTAATGGGGACTCCGTTTTTGTCTGCCATATCTATTACGTCAATCAATATTCTAATATTATTGCTGACCATTCTTTCAGAGACAAAACCTGATTAGAATGAATTATAAAATTCATTACAATTTTTAATCTCTGTGCTATAATAGAGTGATATCAGACGATAACTTTTTTCATTTATGGATCCTTCCTGGGTTTAAGTATTGGTAGGAAGTTTGCTTTTAACCTCTCACTTGGAAACCTGCCTTAGGCTACAGCATTATTAAAAGTGTTGGTTAAATGCTCTGCAATTAGATGTTTCATTCCTTTATAGAAACCATTACCGAATCCATCGGGCTCAGGTGTTTTATAACTATCTAGGCCAGTGACGGCTAACCTTGACATCATAAATTGTTTCTGGACTACATTTCTCATGATGCTCAGCTAGCCTTTAGATGCTAAACCAAATGGGAAATGTAATCCAAAAACAATTTATGGTGTCAAGGTTAGCCATTACTGATCTAGGTTATCAATATCACTTATAGTTTCTTCTTTTGATATTTCTTTATTCATTGAAGATAATTGAGCAGATGTGAGCTTAGGAAGATTCACAGATTTAATATAATCATTTACTGCATCTAACAGAGTTTTTTCTGGGATGTTACATAGTTTTAAATAATACTGGTTAAATGCATGCCCTATCTCTTCTGGTAATAGGTATACTTTATAATTTGAGATGATTTTTTTTCTGATTTTTTTTTACAAGATTGCTTGAGTTTCTTTTTTTAGTAAATTAGATAATATCTTATCAGCTCTATTGTATTTATGATCGTGTGACGAAAGCCATTTTCGCCACTGGGTTTTGGAGGGGACTACTTGCCAGCCTTTTACCATGTGACTATGGCCCCTTTAATTTATTTATGCGGAGAGACCCTAATTGTGCCTATTGGCACTTTAAACATTGGTTTTTCGAACTGCTGAACAGTCGAAGTGGCTGCGATTCAACGTTTAAACACGTGGTGGCGGCCATCTTATTCGCATGTACTAAAACCGCCAATAGACTTCAGGGGGACTTAGCCGCGAATGCCCTGAAACTATTTTCAGCATTAAAACCTCGCGGTTCCCGGTATGTCCTCCAGCGGCCGTGAATCTATGGAACTGTTTTGGGCATGAAATCCTGCGTTCGCCTGGGGAAAAATATGACTTCCAAAAAATTTCTGAACCCCTGATCTGATCTGATTTTTGGATATGTTGTTCACCCAGATCAGAGCTATCAGGGGATGTAACATTTATGGGGATATGTTGTGTTTTGGGGTACCTATGGTACTTTATAAAAATGTGTATTTTTTCTGCATTAACTACCTTAATTATATCACAGGCAGAGGGGAGGTCATTCATTGTTACATTGTTTTTATTGGTCTATACATTTTGTAATTCGGTGCTCCATCAGGTCCAGGGGGTGTTCCCCTGGCCTGAGGAATTGTATATAACTCTAACCTGTACCAATAAACCTTCAGACCTCTTCACCCTCAATACTGAGTTCTGTCTCTTATTGTAGGGAGCTGCTATATCACTACCAGGGATTGCTATACTCGTTATACTCCCTTGGATAATCACTAGCTCTTGTAAGAGCTGTTCCTGTTAAGCTCTCCTGGAGGAGAGATCTTTCCCACACGGTCCAGGATGTCAGCGGTTGGTCCAGGGTGGGAGGAAGATGGCGAGATTCCAGTTAAGCTACGGCGGTTGCGGAGTCTGCAGTGCTGATGGTGTCCGGTGCGGTGCTTATAGTCCTCTGCGTCCACTAGGAAGCATCCGTTGATGCAAGTGCCCAGTCGGGGTGCAAGGTGGTCCGCTACAGATCGTATTTTACTTTTAACTTTAGAAAATTTTTATTTATTTTCTCCATAGTTTTGTATCTCTTTTTTTATATTCATTATTTTTTGCTGCATTTCCTTAGAAGGTTTAAAATGGTTTTCTTTAGTTAGATTATATAATTTGATATAGAGGGTTGATAAACTTGCTCCTAATTTGTTATCCCTTAATTTCTTTAACTTTATACAATGGCCTCTTATAACTGTTTTATAGGAACACCAAATAATATCCTCTTCTACCCCTTTCTTTGTGATCTTTACATTCTTTATTTTGCAACAGAGATTCATCAAGTCTCCATGTTGTTTTTGGATAACCTCCTCTTGTCTTTTTCAGCTATAAAATGACACTATTATGGTCTGACCATGACATTGGTTAGATTTCTATTTTGTGTGTTCTCTCTATTAATTTTGAATTGCCTAACATTTTTTTTTATCTATTCTTGAATATGAGTCATGTGTCCAAAAATAAAATGTGAATTCTTTTTATAAGGGATTGTTGATTCTCCATATATCAAATAAAGCTTCCTTTTCATTATATTATTAAAGGTTCTGGTGTCTTTTTGAGTTCTTTTATCAAAATGTACTTTTTTGTTTGACAATTTGTCTAAATAGATCATGGGTACAATTAAAATCTCCTGCAATTATATACAGGCCTGCTCCTACTTTCTCTACTCTTTTTAGCACTTGTCTCATGAGACTCAGAGGGTTTTTATTGGGGAGGTACTAAGTTACACAATTCATAGTTGATAGTGCAAACAGTAATTATAAATCTGCCTTCTGGATCTAGATCCTTAAATTTAATATTGACTTTTATATACTTCGAAAAAAGGATTGCTACCCCACATTTTTACCCAGTTGTTCTGGATGCACAGATTTTAATGGAAAAATCCATTGCTATTCCATCTTTTCTCATCCATCTGCTGCCAATGAGTCTCCTGTACAAATGCCACTTGTATCTCTTCCTTTCTCAAATAATCTTGCAATGCCCATCATTTTTTGTGGCATATTGAGTCCTTGTATATTGATTGAGACAAATCTAACCATATTCAGAAAATCTAATTTTTTGGGGGGGGCTAAGTAAGGGGCTCTTGATGACCGAAACATATAACATAATTATAGATACTAAATAAAAACATAAAAAAACCATACCTTTGACAAGACTAAAACATTCACGCAAAGGATTCTAAAAAGAGTAATTACAGTAACCATTCTGTGTACCTTGTTTGTACATACTAAAATCTTACCAGGATTTATGGTGGGGAGGCATAAGCCATTGTCTAGGGAAGAAAAGAAACAAGAGACTATCTCTTTAATCTATTAATTTATATGTGAAGTCTACCTGATTTTACAGATTTCTATTAAAATTTTATATTTGCCGTTATAGAATATCTTCTCCTGCATTTGGGAAGAGAAGCCACAAATGGAGAAGAGGAAGAGCAAGAACTATAAAACCAAAAAATAAAAATAAATAAATGAGTAAAAATTAACAAATATATACCTATAAATAAAATTTTAATAATCCTCATCTATGCGTGTTCTCTTATCCTATAATTCCAGGAATATCATGCACTTAAGTGCCTTTCAGCATGATTATCTAATGTTATGTTCTATCCCGTGCAATGTGTCTAAAGTGTACCAGAGAGAGAAAAAAAATTATCTTACGTGAATTAGTTTAATTTATTGTATTATGTTTAACCCTTTCACAGATTAAACCAGACTAATCTTTACATGATTTTCATACTTTGTGTTTATCTCTTTTAAGTGTATAAATCAAACTAGTGGTTATCTTCAAATTCTATCATATAATAAGTGTCTTATATACAATCATTGTTTAACTTTCTTAATATTTTAACCCTTAATAGATTTATATAGTGCTCTAAAATTTTACATCTCTATTGCATAGTGATTTACATCTTCTATAATTTTATGTCCTTATCTATCATCCACCAGTTGTCAAAAATGTATATTCTACTTGAATTATTACTTGGTTATTTTATCATTTAAAGTGTAAAACATGTACTAATTATTTATACCACCTACTAAAAGGCACTCTTTGTTTAACTTATCTATTTTCTGCTCATTAGAAAAAACTCGAGAGAGAAAAAAATATCCATTATAGACCAGTATTCTCTGATCCCTTTCTTTATCCCTTTATCTTCTTTTTTTTTTTTCCAATCTTCCCTTCTTCTTCTGTTTTCAGTTCTTTCAAAAACCTTAAATAATTTCAGAACGCTCCATATTCAATCTTCGGTTATAGATCTTTTGATTTTCCTCTCTTTCATTAAGTAGTACTCTTCTTCTGATTATTTAAGCAGGAATCTCAGTGTCTATATTTCTTGTTTTCAGCCAGTCCTAAACTTGTTGTGTAGATTCAAATGTTTCTATTTGGCCATCTGTTATAATCTTAAATCCCATGGATTTGCACAGAATATTTGTAGCATGCGAGAATCATTTCTGTTTTGACCTGATGAAGAATGACAGATCTTGATATATGACAATATGTTTAAAATCATCTTCTTTGGTAATCTTGGATCGGCTAGCTCGCATGATAATTTCTTTAAATTGAAAGGATTGAAAATGTATTATAATATCTCTTGGATATTTGTCTGAAACTGCTTTTAGTTTATATAATCGGTGGTACCTTTCCACATTGATATTATATTTTGATATATCTATGTCCAATGCTGTCCATAGTTTTTCTAGGAAATCTGGGATTTAATCTTGCGTAATAGACTCTGGGACATTACGTGATCTAAGATTGTTTCGTCTTGTACGGTCTTCTAAGTCCCCCATCTTCACTTGATTCTCAGTTGATTGGTCAGTTGTATGTTTTGTTTTCTTAGCCTATTTTCTTGATGTTCTAAGTTGATGATTTTTTTTTGTTTACTTGTCTTGTACAGAGATCTGTAGATCTGTAAATTGACTTTTGAGTTCTGCTGTATTTATATTTATTTGGTTTGTAATTGCCTCCCTCTCATTTTGTCCCTAGGCAAGTCTTCAAGAAGTCAGCTGTGATGTGATTTTCATTTTGTTCAGGAATATTTTGTGATGAATCTTCCATCCTTGATGAAGCGAGAGATGTATTTTTTTTTTTTTTAATCCTTAGATTACTTATTTATTGGAGAGAAAAAACTTGAGGGTTCTTTTTCTGTTTTTTTGTAGGAATTTTCTCAGTGGATTTGGTTGTCATGTTTAGTTACTGCTTTCCACTGTCCAGTGCCTGGATTAGTTTTTCTTTTTTGAAGTTGTGAGCTTTACCTTTTAGTGTCCACTTAATAATAATGTAGTGAACCTGATCAGGTGCTTCTTTGCTTAACATGCTTAGCTTTCTCAATTTTAATATTTACATTGATTTTACACCTTTCAGATTTCTCCTTTTCTCTCTTCCCCTCCCCTCCACCAATAGTACAAGGAAACAAAAATAATGTTGCAGAATATATAAAGAAATAAATAAATGTCTGTTTAGGACTTGATTGAAGTGAGGATAATAGTTGCTTAGTTAACTTTGTTTCTATCTCCTTTTCTGATTAATTATGGGGTTCAAGATTCATTGATATCTCTTGAAATAAATGATAATTCTTTATAATTTTGTAAAGCTTTTGCGTACGTATTTTTGCTCACTTGGAGGTTTAAAAAACTTTTCTCTCTTTTTTTATTATCTTATCCCCCCTTTTTAAAATTATCTTCTTTAAGGGGTTAGATAGTTTGAACTTTTATCTTTTTCTCTATATCCTCCTTATCTCCTCTTCTTAGTTTCTTTTACCAGATGATTGCTTTTATATTTATATAATGTAGTGTAAAACATCACTTATCTGACTCAATTTTGCTTGCCCAGGACCTCAGAATCAGTTACTTTAATTTTCCTTTTATCTTGAATCCTCGTATTCAGTATTGTTTCCCCATTTTGGTGCGCTTCTGGCTTGGTCTTTTTTCAAGCAGATCTTCTCCTCTCACCAGCACTCAGCCCTATCTGCCCCGTTAGCCCTGTCGGCTTTTGGTTCTATTTTACCTTACCCCGGCTATATTTATCGGTGTCTGCAGCTATGGACTTCGCTGTTTTCCCTTTGTCGAGACTCCATCCCCCGCCTTAGGATGCGTGCGTGCGTCCACTCTACGTCATCACGCAACCCCTGCAAGCCTGGAGTATCCCTTTAACTGATTTGACAGAACATTATAGTATTTTGTATCTGTAAGCTTACTCAGATACTCGACTACAGTATCTGACTTCAAAGTTCATTGGCAACGTGGCATTTATCTTTACATATGCTGGTTTGGAACACATTCGAGATGCTCTGTACATCAGCTGTGGCAAGATTCTTGGAATCACAGCACACAAATCCTTGTAGTGAAGGTAAAATGTCATTAATCCCTTCTGAAAGCAGGAGGGCGGCATAGAACTGGCGATCGCGGTATGGGCCATGTGATCGCGAGGTCCTTGCGAGGACCTCATGATCACATGGACGGCATAGCCGTCCATATCAGTGCCAGCAGGGGGAGTGCCTGTAATGACAGGTACTCCCTCTGCTGCCTGGAAAATGTAAAATAAACGTTAAAGTTACTATATAAAATAAAATATATACTTAGATCATATATATATTATATACACACATAAACATACATACACACACTGTCTAAGTGTATTTTTATATCTATATATATATATATATATAATTATAAATATATATTAATATAAAAATACACGTACAATGATATTGATTACATATATATATATATATATTAAAAAATTTCATTATATATATATTTATATATAATAAAAAATAAATATGTAAATACGTAAAAATAAATAAATAAAAAATAAATATAAAAAAAATATATGTGTAAATCCGTTCTAACTGTATTTTAAAATTAATATATATATATTGATATCAAAATACATGTAGAACGAAATAATATATATCTTTATACATTTGGGATTTTCTTCACGTGCATACACCTATATCCCAACAGCGGGGGACCAATACCGCTGACTGCGAAGTATACCCGAGCTAATTCGAGCTCTACAATAGGTGAGTGAGATATTCTTTCGTTTTATATCTCCATAAAGAAACTCCAACCACAGTATACACAATTGGAATTCTCTTCTGTTCTATTCACATATCGCCACTCGGAACAAGAATCTGATGACCACTTCTCTGTTTGGACTATTCCTCTTTTTTATCACTTCTTAAGTGGACATGAAAACTGCTTGTTCATTTTAGGATTCGTTTATATATACTGCTTTGTTATATATGTAAGTACTTTTTGTATTGCTCCTATTTGGTTTTTTTATCAAGAGATTGTTTTATGCTTGTTATACTTGTTCCATTTTTATTTATTTTATTCTGTGGCGCGACCTAAATTACTTTTACTTCTCATAATATTATTGCCTGCTTTATAGTGGGGCTTAGAGTGACTCGTTAAGGTGAAATTAGTGAATATTACAGAGCTCCCCGACATTAAAATTCTCAGCAACATGGAGTGAGTATGAATTTGGTATAACATTTCAAAGCAAAGAAACTTTGCATTTCACATTTGTATATTGTTCTTATATATAAATTATGTTGGCAGTATCTAAAAGTCATATATTTTTGCTGTGACTTTTTTCCAAGTCAAAGTGTTTTCCCTTGGACCTTTTTTCACTCACCAGTTGAGAAAGGGGAAACTTTAGAACTAATGAGGAAGGCATATAGAAACATGGAAGTTCATTCACTAAACTAGGAATTGTGAAGAATTGACAGAAAGGGAACAAAATAGCCTAGGTGTAAAATAGCTTGAGGTTTAGAATTTTCCTGTTTAGGCCTTAAATTTGCAGTTCAAATTCTCCACAGTTAAAGCAGCACTTTCAAACTCATGTTTTTATTAAGATATAATCCTTATAAAAGCCAATGCAGACTGTGTTGTAATATCACTGACATTCAAATGCAGACAAAATGGATCATGAGACAATGCAGAAAGTGCTAGAGTCCCATGAGATGGATACAGGAGGAAGAAGGAGAAGAACTTCAAGTAAGTGAAGTATAATTGTGATCCAAATAACGTGGGTGATAACAAACTGAGGCAGAGCAACCTAGTGCAAAACAAACAATAGAACTAACTGACCAACCCCAGTTACCTTTAATAGTCACAGTGATCTGATATGTCAGAGGCCAAAGATAGTATCTTAGTAAGATGTGGTTCCCGGGTAAACTAGCACAACTAGCTTATCTATATTTTGAGGTAGCTAATGATTTGTTGAATCATGTTGAGAGAAAAGGGTCAGTAGTTATAATGCAATTGTTGGGACCACCCGCCTAATGGCACAGTCGAGAGGAAAAGACCCTACTGTTTATTGCTATTATTCTTTCCTGTTATCGAAGTGCAAGGTGCCCAAAGCATCTGTTAGACTTTTACCCTTTGAGCCCAGAGGACATAGCTAAGGAGACATAGGAACAGGGGCTATGTGCCCCCACTATAGTGTAATTACTCAGATGTAGGAGCATATAGCAGATTTTACACCTATAGTTAAAGAACAAATGGAAAATACCCAGCAAGATCAAAGGAAAAACTACACAATAACAATGCTAAAGTTTTATACAGACAGGAAGGAGACAGAGCTTTGGCTTCGGTTCCCACTGTGAATTTTTTTTTTGGCAAGGACCCTATGAGGTAAGTTAAAAGACAGGTGAATCATGGGAACTTGTGGACAGATTGGTAAGAAAGGGATTTTTTTACTAAAGAAATAACCTACAATATTGAAAATAAGTGATCCTGAAGCTTTTTTTGTCTGTACAACCTTGTTGGTGCATCGAAAACGAGAAGTAAAAGTGTTTCTCAGTCTTAATAAAGAAGTGATTTCCAATTATAGAAGCTAGAGGTTTCTCTAGTTTAACTGTTATAAACATGACTTTGTAACTGAAGCAGGGTAAAAGTAAAACAATAAAGAACTGTCACCTCACAAGTTTCTGATATAATAATTTTGTCAAGTTTGGAAAATAAATCTTTTTTTTTATGGCTATATGTAAAGAAATTAGAGAAATGTGTCTATACCTTTAGTATATGACAGAATCCTTCACCCATATACATACACCTTCGGTCAGACAGTGTTTCAAAAACAAGTTAGTCTCTGTAGACTGTGAGCATTCAGTTAAAGATAGTAGTGATGAGTTCTTTTTTTTTTTAACTTAATATAATATTTATACACATTTTTGTATTATTTTCCTTTCAAAGGTTAATTAAATGATTATTATATTAAAACATCAATTTAGGGTGACAGTTGTCCTTTACGCTATATAGAATATCTATGACTATACTGCATATACCAAAACCTCAAAACCTGGTACATACCCTATGCCGAGGATTGTAAAGATAGCAGGCTTTCCCAAATTAACACAGAAGGCCTAACTATAGGCTGGTGGCAGGTGCCACTTACAGAACAAACAAAAGAGAAGCCTTTTATACATCTGATTTTAATACATCATCTTACATTTTGACTTACGTGGGATACTTGTCACATTCAAAAGACAAATAAATGGAATATTACAGCTGCTTACTTTGATGTTGTAATATACAGATAATATTGGGAATCTAACCCTTCAAAAGTAAAAGCTGTCCTGATTTCAGTACAGAATGCGGATTTAAAGGTTAATCCTAGTAAGTGGTAAGTGTGCTACTAGGGACTGGTTAAACCGCAGTATGTTTAAAAACATAAAAGTGGTTGATATTACTGTTGACAGCTCTCAGTGCAGGTGCAAAATGCGCTCAGGTATGTGATATGTCTTTCTTCCTCCCCTTGCCTATGTACAGTTTATTAATTTTCACTATGTCTCTACCGTTATTACTGCATGTTTTGTATGCATATGGATACAAAATAAAGAGAAGATGTTTTAATGTTACTCTGTTTTTCCTTTTTTATTTTTTCTCCTATGGTGAAGTGCAAGGTTTGGTTATATTGTTTTCTTTTGTACTAATCGGGGTAATCCTTATGTGTGCATCCCTAAAAGGAGGTGTACAAGCACATTTATGGTTTACTATAATATTTATTCTATAAATTTATGAGCTTTTCTGTTACTTGAGCTTGTGCTCTTTGTGAATGATCATTTAGTGTATATGGATATAATAGAGTTAATTTTCCAGCCTTAGGATCTTATATTTATATGTCTCTTTAGAGTGGAGCCACTACTAGAATAATAACATCATACATATATGTGTTCCATGATTGTTTACCATCATCTTTTTTTCCTGTGTAACCTTTTCGATTTAGTTCACGTGTTTTGGTGATGTATGCTTTTACCCCGTTTGATAAAAGTAGACCGAAATGTTAAATGAATATTTTTAATAAAATTAACTAATTTTGCAAGACTCCTGAGTGCTCTCCCTCTGTGCATACTTAAACATCAAAACTGTGTAAACATTTATTACAGTATACAGTTTTATTTTTATACATTTTAATGTACATTTACATGTACCGTGCCAATTAGTATTCTGTTTCATGACAGCAGTAGTATTAATAAAATATATTTTAGAGGATAAGTTATCTCTCCTTATTATGTAAATATTCTTACATTCCTTTAGTCTCCTTAATCTTATTATGAGTCATATATGGCTTAATTAGATCTGAACTTTAATCATCAGTAATGAAATACAGCCATTAGGAAATGGTTTGTATCCAATGGTGAAATACTAATTAATGAATATAAAATGTACTATATGGAATAATGAACATGTAATGCCAATTTTATAGAGATTGAGATAAAGGTGTACATTATGTATGCAATCCCTTTAATGCACAGAAATCGCAAAGTATGCTTTTTAATCAAAAGGAATATTTGAACTGCTGAAAAAAAGTCCAAGTAAGAAGTGATTTGCTTTTATCATATATCAATGTCATATAGTTGTAGATTTTGACTTCTAGACAAGATGTATATTTATCAAGATATTGAGATGCTGAGATATGCAATTTGATAAAAGGGATAACTAATATATGTAAAAACCTATCCACAAGCACTTTATTATACCTATTAACATTGCTTCTTCAAAATATATAATTTCAAAAGCAACTAATATACTAAGGTTTTTAGGTAAGAGATTAATGATTGGTAGGTAGAGTTGAGCGAACCCGAATTAAAAAGTTTGGGTTTGTACCGAACATTAAGTTTTTTGGACCCCGGATGCAAACAAAGACATATCACTGTATGTTCGGGTTGTAGTTCGGAGTTCGGCGATTTAATGACGCGTTTTGAAAGGCCGCAGGGCAGCCAATCAACAAGCGTTTGACTCGTGTGCCCTTAGAAGCCATCACAGCCATGCCTACTAATGGCATGGCTGTGATTGGCCAGTGCAGCAAGTGACCCAGCCTCTATAGAAGCTGGTCACTTAGTATTAGTAAATTATGCCCCTATTCGCCATACCGCCTGTGGCTGCTCACTGTTACAAAAAAAAAAATATTCCCCCCTCCTGAGCATCCACCCGTGGCGCGCGAGTGGGGGCTTTTAAACTAAAGGGGGCCCATTTTGGGCTGTCCAACTTATCGTGTCCTCCTTCTTTATTTACTTTTTGGGCGGAAGTGACATCATAATCCTCCATGGTACATCACTTCCGCCCATTCAGAGAGGGATCTCCCTCTCTTCTCCAAGTGTTTATAATTCGAGCAAAAGAAACGCTCAGATAGTATGTCCAAAATTCATGGTGAAGAAGGGGAGTAAAAGGGAAAGATAATTATGTATAGTACTATGAATCTATAAGGTTTGGGCATATGTGTAAGTTTTAAAATATATATATTAAACATAGCTATATAAAACTATCTGCATATATTTACATAAATATACAAGCATTTTATTGCATAAAAAGAAAATAATTGTTATTAAGAAAATATATACTATAGATAAAAACATGGACTTAGATTGATACTACAGAAGAAAAATTTGTGAGGCAAAACATTTCTGCTAGAAAAATAAATAAATATATATATATATATATATATATAAATCCAGTCGACATATATCGAATCCCGGTCCGACCACTGCTCCAGTAAGTGTCTCTAGGCAAGACACCTAATGATATATACGCTGCCCACCTCAATAATATGAGAGCAACACGAACCAAGAGAGTCACGCCGGATCGGACGTCTCCCAGATTAACAAGGTCCGTGTCAAATGCTAGGGAACCAGGACAATCTGGTGACAAGTGGGCTACTAGAACAAATCATTCCTGGACACAGAGACACATCCTAGACCTACTTGAATGCTACTTCAACATCAGACCCAATGAGAGAGGCTACATGAAACGTATGTGGGAGCTAAGGATTAATAAGAGACCATCATCTACCCTAACACCAAAACAGCTGGTTACAGAACGGTTGAACATCTTCAAGAAAAATCTAGTGTAACAACTGGGAATAAATGGACTACAGAAGAAATCAACTATACACCATGAGGAGGAAGAAATTCAAATACCCACATTCTTACCTGCCGAGAATTTTACCACATGACAGGAGGCTTCCTATTTTACACAAAACACTACAGATTTTCAAAATATGATCAGTGAAACTATCGCTGCCTCGATGGAGAAGGCACTCTCCAGGGTTCTGACGGCCTCTGCCGAACAACAAAATGCAATATGCTGTATAGTATTCACAGTGATGAGGCTCCTCCCCCTCTTTCTTTACTGCTCCATCAGCAGACAGGTCAGAGTTTCAGCTCTTCCCTTCCATTACTGTTTATTTTGTTATCTAACTTTATTTAAATTTATTTATACTTCATTATTCATTTTCTGTATGTTTGGGGGATTGTACTCTTGATTTTCTATGTTCCTGGGGTCTCCTCCTGATGCCACAGGGACCCCTGTGTTCACTTCTGCCCTTATCTTTGGGGCTTCATCGTTCCCCTCCCAGCCCTTGTGGCTTCCCCTCCCGAGCTACCCGCCCCCCCCCGGCGGTTCGCTCACATTTCCCACTCCTGTGGTAACGCTCACCCCCTCCTCTATCCCTGCCTCGCGGTCTCCTGACCGCTCTCAGCACGACCGGCGCGCACGGGCTTTTTTTTCCCGCCCGGCGCCAGCGGTGGCCATCTTGGATCTCGCATCTCGCGAGATCCACGGCCGCCATTTTAGACGCTCCCTGAGCTCAGGTCAGACGGCGCCCGTCGGCTGCTTACTCCAGGTCGCCCTCTCAACTTCCCAGGCACTTCATTGTGCCCAAGGCAGGGGTCAACAGGTCAGTGTACCTTAGTCTGTGAGCAAGCACTATAGGGTTCCTAGCCCTGTGCACTTGGGGTGAAACCCATATATATATATATATATATATATATATACATATATATATATATATATATACATATACATATATTGTGCTGCTTAGAGGTGTGATACATACATCCTCCATATACCTGGGTGCCGCCCAGTGACTACAAAAACACAATTATACCCTGCTGGGGTACAGGTACTGCTGGTACCACGTGCATACTATTTACTCTGTCTTATACCCTGCTGGGGTAGTTTGGTGCTGCTGGTGCCACTGCACGCATTTATCATACACCCTGCTGGGGTTAAACTGGTACTGCTGGTACCATTATTATACAGACTGACCCCTAGCCCAACCTGCGCCCTGTGCCTAGTATAATTCTTTGTGGTCAATATTACAACCATGGATACACAAAACACTACAGATTTTCAAAATATGATCAGTGAAACTATCGCTGCCTCTATGGAGAAGGCACTCTCCAGGGTTCTGACGACCTCTGCCGAACAACAAAAAATTCCCACTAAAGTCCAACACCAGGACTACGATTCCGAGGCTTCGGAATCACACACACAAGCCGATACCCGGCCTTCTAAACACCACTGGAAGGGCGAAAAGGGGAACGTCAACCCCGACAAAGGCAAGACCCCTGTCAAACGACGTAAGCCAGCTCCTGCTGCCCTTTCCCCAAGACGCCATTACTCCTCGGACGAGGAGGGGAGACACTCTCCCCCCATGGCGATTTTAGACTCATGGCAGGCTGTGGATTCCGATTCCCCAGAGGAGAATGCCTGGGACTCGGAAGATGAGTCACGCCCAGGGCTCCTGCAGGGAACCTTCCTGGACGACATTCAACTGCCGGACGACCCGTCACACGCACAGGACGAGGGAGAAGCCATCCTGGACCCCTCGGGTCAACGTCTATTCGACCCACGAAACATCCGACACCCGCGTTCAGGGGACTGGACACCCCCTGAACACCTCGCGAAGTTCATGCACAAGTGGCTACGCAAACCAATGGATAAGACGGTACGCAACCGCTTACGTTCTGAATGCCCTCGCCCTTCGTTGCCAGATCAGGTGGCTCAGACGCCGGAATTCGACCAGGTCATGACCAACTTTATGTCTCGGGGTGGTCGCGACCCCCGGAAAGGGGTGGAGAAGGGATTCCATGGCGTTCAAGACAAGTTGCTGGATTCAGTCGGACCCCTCTCCCGTATCATGTACTTGGCGGATGACGCCCTCACACGAGCCGACCAGTTTGATACCAACATGGTACGTGAATGGGCTCATGATGTAAGAGAATGGGCGAAACGCTGTTTTTGTTTTATTGGCAACGCCAACGTGGCCCTCTCCTCTGAGAGGAGGAAAGCAGCATTACTCCGCTTAGAAGGAAAGCTGGTGGATTTGGGCACCAGAGAGTTAGGACCACTGGCACAGGGCAAGCTGTTCGGGGACGCCTTCTTGAAGGACCTGAACAGACACGTGAATGTGTTCATATCTCTTAACAAGGGGTTGTTCCTGAAGAAACGGGTCTTCAGGAACAACCCCAACCGGGGTGTTTTTGGGCGGGCTGGCCGTTACAGGGGCCGTGCAGCCAGCCGCTTTTGGCCTTCAGGCCCCCGCTCGCAAAGACCTCAACCGTTTTACCCGGAAGTGGGCTACAGACAACCCTTCTCCTACACCAGGGGAGCCGACAGAGGTCGTGGATCAAGGGGCCGTGGCAGAGCACGCTTCACCCCCACAGGTAAGCCAATATGTGACTCACGTACCCCTTACTTCACAAACGGCAGGTCGTATTGCTCTCTATTTTCAGAATTGGACCACCATTTCGACGGACGCATGGATCCTGCAGACTGTACAGGGCTACGTCATAGACCTCATCGGCCACCCGAACCAAACGGTGCCCCCTTCCCCCTGGACAGGTTCCACGGAAGACCACCGACTCATAGAAATCGAGTTGGGGGAACTCCAATCGAAAGGGGCGATAGAACCCGCTCACGATCAAGGGGGATTTTTCAGCAACATCTTTTTGGTAAAGAAGAAGACCGGGGAATTCCATCCGGTCATAAACCTGAAAGGCCTCAACGCATTCGTCGTATACAGGCACTTCAAGATGGAGGGCATACATCTTCTGAGGGACCTCCTCCAAGACGGGGACTGGTTCACAAGACCGGATCTCAAGGACGCGTACCTTTCGGTACCCGTCCACATCAACTACCGCCGATTCCTCAGATTTCAGTGGCAAGACCGGCCTTGGCAATTCACGTGCCTTCCCTTTGGACTCAGTTCAGCCCCGTGGTGCTTCACCAAATTAATGAAGCCAGTAGTCGCACATCTTCGAGCACGAGGGATTCGCTGCATTATTTACCTGGACGACCTGCTTCTGTTCTGCTCAGACAAGTCCAGACTGACTCAACACAGACAATTTACCGTGGACTTCCTGACATCACTGGGCTTCGTGGTCAATTTCCTGAAGTCAGAAATGTCTCCAGCTCAGACGGTGCAGTTTTTGGGCTTCGAAATAGACTCCAAGTCCAGCACGTTACGTCTGCCGACGACAAAGATCGCGGCCATCAAAAAAGAATTACGCAGAGTCATTCGCTGCCAATCCATTCCGCTCCGCAATCTGGCCCGGATTGTGGGACTACTATCCGCGTCCATCCAGGCCATATTCCCGGGACCCCTGCACTACAGAGCGATGCAACGCCTGAAGACCTCCTTCCTGCACCGGAACCCGTCTTACGACCAAACTATCCCGATTACGGAGGAGGTAAAGGAGGAATTCAGATGGTGGCTAGACAGCATGGAGGCATGGAACGGCCGAGCCATCTTCGGGAGTTCGCCCGACATAGTTCTGGAATCGGACGCCAGCCTTTGGGGCTGGGGCGCGACGGGCGAAGGCAAGTCGACAGGAGGCGCCTGGACTTCTCAGGAAATTGACCTACACATAAACTGCCTAGAACTCCTAGCAGGTTCATTCGCGATTCTCAGCTTAGCAAAGGACAGATCGAACTGTTGCATCCTCCTCCGGATGGACAACGTCTCCGCGGTTCGATACATCAACCGACTGGGCGGAGCTCGGTCCAGACTGTTATCCGAAATAACGAAGGAGATTTTCAACTTCTGCTTACCCCGCAACATCTCCCTCAAGGCGGAATACCTTCCGGGGGAGACAAATCTGACAGCAGATTGGTTTTCACGTCACTGGCGGGACAGCAGCGACTGGAGACTGGATCCTCAGGTCTTCCGACGCCTCTCGAGCAGGAGAGGTCCCTTCCAACTGGATCTGTTTGCATCTCGCAACAACAGACAGACACTCAACTACTTCAGTTGGCTTCCGGACCCGGAGAGCGCGGCGGTGGACGCATTTCTCCAATCATGGCCAACCGAGGGAGCATACGCCTTTCCCCCGTTCGCCATCATAGCGAGGACGATTCAATACCTGAAGAATCAGCACGGATCTCTAGTCCTCATCGCTCCCCTATGGCGGGGCCAACCTTGGTTTCCGGACCTCCTAGCACTGTCCTACGCCGATCCACTTCTCATACCATCCTATCCGATGCTCCTCATGGATCCAAAGGGGAATCCCCATCCTCTCATCCTCAAAGATCGCCTTACCCTGGTGGCTTGGACGCTTTCAGGGGAGCCTGGCAAACCTGCGATTTATCGCAAATGGCTAGAGACCTCATATGGAATTCCTGGGCACCTGGGACCAGACGATGCTATCTATCAGCTTGGAGTTCCTGGTCCTCTTGGTGCAGTGAACGGAACTTCGATCCATTTACGGCACCTGTAACAGCTATTCTGAATTTTCTTTCACATCTTTTCTCTACGGGTCGCTCCTACCGCTCGCTTAACGTCGTGCGCTCGGCGATTTCGGCGGCTCACGTCCCGAACTTGGGTATTCCCGTTGGGAAGGACCCTCTGGTATGCCGTCTCCTGAGGGGTATCCGATTACAGAGACCACCAGGACCTAAGTACTCCCACATGTGGGACGTGGAGGTGGTCCTACGGTTTCTGAGAGACTGGCCGACTAATGACAGACTGTCTCTCAGGCAACTCTCGGCCAAACTGACCCTCTTACTTTGCCTCGTTTCCTTCCGTCGGGTTTCGGACGTGTGGGCTTTCGACATCAATGCCTTTTCGGTCTCCCCCGAGGGAGTTACCTTCCGTGTATCACGACGTACCAAATCGGACTCTACGTCGGTCTTTTACCCCTTCTTCGCTACCGAACCGCAGCTATGCGTCGTCTCTACCCTGCATCAGTACGTGGAGACCACAGCCATGCTTCGGGCCTCTGCCTCGGGACAGTTACTAGTATCCTATGTCAGACCACACGTTCCCGTTTCGACTACCACACTCGCCAGATGGGTGCGATGGATCCTGTCACTGGCGGGTGTGGATGCTAATTTCAGTGCACACTCAGTGCGCGGGGCGGCGACCTCCTCGGCTTTCTCGGCAGGCGCGTCTCTGGCGGATATCCTTCGGTCAGCTGACTGGTCGAGGGAATCTACCTTTCGGACATTCTACTTTCGCCCGAGTTCAGGTGCGGCTATGTCTCTTCTACATCAGCGTTAAAAATGCAAAATAGGAAGCCTCCTGTCATGTGGTAAAATTTAAGATTATGCTAGCGTTAGTGTACTTATAATCTTAATTTTAGTAATGACAGGAGGCGAGTATTTTCCCACCCTTTCCCTCCCTTGGGAAGAGTGGATGCACGTAAGTATATTTCTATATCCCTGTTGTCTTATCTGGTATCTATACCTTCGTCTCCTCTTGGTTTGGGATCTGTTATGTTCAGGTTATTATGCATTAACCTTTTAACCAGGGGGTCTCCTATTGCTTTATTATGTGGGATCGATACTGCAACCAGTTGAAAGATCGGTGCCTAATCCGTTTCACGTTCTCGTTTCAGTTTAAATCCACGTTGTTCACAGATCCTTCTCTGAATGGACACAGTTGAACCATCCCTCAGCTCCTGGAGCTTCGTTAGTGGGACACATCTACCGCTGCACGTTGCAGGACATTCTGAATCAGTTCGCATCCCGTGAAAGTCCGTTTTGTCGATGGGAATCACACGTTGGTGCAAGTTATACATGTTTGGTCGTTATGGTTTCTTCAGTTTTGCCTGATGTCGCTTATGAAAGAGGGGGAGGAGCCTCATCACTGTGAATACTATACAGCATATTGCATTTTGATTGGTTATCGTTTTCACTTTTCTTTACTGCTATGTGGAGTTAGTAAAGAGAGTTATATGCAAAATACTCGCCTCCTGTCATTACTAAAATTAAGATTATAAATACACTAACGCTAGCATAATCTTCAATTTTACCACATGATAGGAGGCTTCCTATTTTGCATATAACTCTCTTTACTAACTCCACATAGCAGTAAAGAAAAGTGAAAACGATAACCTATCAAAATGCAATATGCTGTATAGTATTCGAGGCAGCGATAGTTTCACTGATCATATTTTGAAAATCTGTAGTGTTTTGTGTAAAATACTCGCCTCCTGTCATTACTAAAATTAAGATTATAAGTACACTAACGCTAGCATAATCTTCAATTGTCAACCTGAATCCATACCCCAAGATGGCATAACAACAGATATAAGGGAAATGATCCTAGAAAAACTAGCAGTCATTAACCTGCGGACAAGACTACCGAAGATCACTGGAAAGTAACCACCACACAGCATACTAGTTGCAGTTAAAGAAGCTTTGTCCACAATCCCGTCCTACACCATCACAAAACAAACATCCTCATATATGCCACAGCATTAGTGGTCCTCCATCTACTTGACTGCAAGATCAGGCTCAAAGAGAAGCAATGCCCACCATGGAGACTATGACTGGAAGTCAAGATAAAGACAGCACAGAAGGAAGTTAGTAAGTTGTATCAAATTAACAGAGGTGGAAAGATCAAAGATAGATCCTGGCTTCTGCGGAAGTACAAGGATATGCCCATACCGGAGGCACTGGAAACAGATAAGCAAAGACTGACAGTACTGGCAACCAGACTGAGCAGATACACCAGAGAAGAAGAGGCTAAGAGAATCAATGCCCTCTTTACCAAAGAACCATCCAAGGTGTATGCACAGGTACAGGGTAACCACATCTACCTGCAAAGAGTCAGACAGGTCCTGAAGTCCCAGCTCAATGGCAAGAACAAGATCCAAACCATCAGCATATATGCCCTACTGGTCATCAGGTACCCAACTGGAATAATAACCTGGCCAAGAGAAGAACTGGTCACCATAGATGTCAAGACAAAAAAAACACTACCCACTATGAATGGAGAATTCCACCCGAATTCCAGCACCCAAAGACTGTACACCTGCTGGAAAGAAGGAGGTCAGGGCCTGATGAGTGTCATGGCCACAGTCCTAGATGAAACACAGAGCATCCACAAGTACATCACGAAGATGGCTCCCAAAGATGAACTGCTAAGGGAATGCCTGAGACTTCCACAGATCGAGGATGATGAAAAAGAGGAGGTTCCTTGGCAAAACAAACCTCTCCACTGTGTGTACCACATGCAGATAGTGGATGAAGTTCACATGACAAAATCCTACCAGTGGTTGGAAAAGGCAGGACTGAGGCACTAATACTAGCAGCACAAGAGCAGGCACTCAGCACCAGATCAATAAAAGCTGGGCTCTACCACACCAGGCAAGACCCAAGGTGCAGACTGTGCAAAGAGGCCTCTAAGACAGTCCAGCACCTAGTAGCCGGATGCAAGATGTTAGCAGGAACAGCATACACGGAGAGAAACAACTAACTTGCTGGGATTGTGTACCAAAACATCTGCACAGAATATGGATTGGACCTGACTAAGTCCAGATGGGCGATACCACAAAGGGTAGTTGAATAAATTGAATTGTTACAATGCAGCCGCCCATCCCATGTGTTTCCTATTAAGGGCTAATAAGTATATAGTGGTGTATATAAAAAAAATACCCATCTCTGTCTCAGTGGAGATATCTTTGTCAGAAGCTCAAGGAAGCAAGGTGAAGGGTCAGTGTAGGACTGCCTTGATGTTGGCAGACGGGCATTCCCTCCAATGGCCATTGGAGTAACTAAATGACCTCCATTTGTCTAAATCTAATATCTTTTGTAGTCCCAAAAATGTTAAACCCCTTGGGTCTCCATTATTTTTTAAACTAAAATGATGGGACACACTATGTCCATAAAATATTTTCTTTATATTACGGAAATGTCCTTCTATGCGCGTATGCAAATTGCGTTTTGTGCGTCCGACATATTTAAGTCCACAGGGGCATATTAATAAATAAATAAATAACATTTGTAGAATGGCATGTAATTAAATCTTTTACTGAGAATTCTTTGGACTCTTGTGCTTTTTTTATGTGTCTCTTCTTGTTCTGGGTATTTCTACAGGCTAAACAGGTGCCACAGCCAAAGAAGCCCTTTCCTTTATTTAAAAAAGAAGAATTATTTTGGTCATTCTTAATGTAATTTTTTTTTTTTTTTTACCAATTTTTGTCTCAAACTCTGCACCCCTCTAAAAATTATCCTAGATTTGTTGGGCAGAATGTCAAAAAGTGCAGGATCTTCTCTTAAAATTAGCCAGTGTTTATTTATAATATTTCTTAATTGTCTGCTATTTTTATTATAGCTGCATATAATTGGTACGCTATTATTTAAATCTTCCTGTTCTTCCTTTTCTCTTAATAAAGTGTATCTTTGCATATTTAAAACCAGTTGGAAACGTATCTAACTCTGGTTCATTATAACCCTTTGAGATAAAATCGTTCTTTAACTTTAAAGCTTGTTCTATTAATTTTTCTTTTTCTGTATAAGTCCTCCTTAGTCTTATAAATTGAGATTTTGGAATTCCTTTTATCCAAAGATAATAATTTTGTATGTAGCTATTTACGTCTACAGATTTGAAGTGTGTACTGGTTCTAATTATTCATCAATCTTGATAAAGATGTTCTAATCTAAAAAAATTACTAAAATGTTGCTAAAATCCACTGAGATGAATATCCCAGTCATTTGAATTTAAATAACCAATAAAACTGTTCAAATCATTAGTTGTGTCCTTCTAAATAAAAAAATAAATCATCTATGTACTGGCGGTAGGTCACAAGGCTCATCATCTAGCCATGCCCCTGATATGTATATTTCTGTTCCCAATCAGCATTAAACAGGTTGGCATAGCTGGGCACAAACCTCGTCCCCATCGGCGTTTCACAGGTCTGGAGATAATCTCCATTAAACCAAAAATAATTGTTATTTAAAATAAGCTCTATTCCTTTTTTATGAATTATATTAAGTAATTATATAAGTGCTCCACAATAAATATATATAAAAATAACCTAATACAAAGTGATCTGTGCGTTTAAAGGCACTTAAAGTGCAATATAGATGTGCATTAATAAGTAGCAGCTACAACACTTTCAAATCCACCCAACATACAAAGTGCAGAAATGGGAGAATTAAAAAGGGGGTGGTAAAAACCAGTCCACTTAAAAAGACTCCCTCAAGTGGAGCCATCCAGACTTCGATTGAGAAAGCCCTAGGAGAGGGCAAAACATGCCTTGGAGGAACAGCAAAGCATTTATATGGACATTTATTTTGTTGTTTTGTAAGTTTTAAGTGTTTTTTAATACGTTTTTATTTTGAATACATTTGATCTTTGGATTCTGAATAGTCCTGTGGCTGCTATCTCCATCCTGCTGCTAATTACTTCAAAGAAGGTTTTACCCCCCTTAGTGGGTAACAGGCTGTTTCCACCCGAGCCACGTACACACAATTGGCTCTATAAAAGGTGAGCACTCTATAATACAGTACTACTTTGCACTTATGATATTGGCTTTAATATACACTACACCAGAAGCATATTTTCTCTCTCTTTCTGAGGACTGAAGATAAGGTGATCATTTAAAGGGGAAGGTGTCTCCTTATGTACACCAATACGCTTGAGATTTGAGCCAATCCTTCATTTGGCTCCACACATGTGAGTTTGCCATTCTCCTATATTAAAATTATTTTTTTGCACTACTACTTGACATACTACACCATTGTATTTTCTCTTATTTTATGTTCCATACTCATCTCCATTTTGAGATATTATATACCCCTGGACTGTAGGGGTGAGTACAACTTCAGCGCTCCACTTGAGGGAGTCTTTTTGAGTGGACTGGTTTTTACCACCCCCTTTTTAATTCTCCCATTTCTGCACTATATAAAAAACTATGTAACACCTTTTGCACAATTTTGTTTGGAAGTGTGGGGAGGAGGTACTCCCATACAAATGTTATTAGAGCTGTTTTTTATTCCACAAGTACCTTTTAAGCGCTAATTATGTAACACAACTTCTCGTTTGGAGGATCACTTATTTGCCACAAGTGACTGTGATACTTTCTCTTACTTTAAAGGGACACTATGGTCACCTGAACAACTTTAGCTTAATGAAGCAGTTTTGGTGTATAGAACATGCCCCTGCAGTCTTATCCCTTGCTATGTTAATAGCTTGATAGACCCTGCAAGAGCCTCCTGTATGTGATTAAAGTTCAATTTAGAGATTGAGATACAATTATTTAAGGTAAATTACATCTGTTTGAAAGTGAAACGAGTTTTTTTTTCAATGCAGGCTCTGTCAATCATAGCCAGGAGAGGTGTGGCTAGGGCTGCATAAACAGAAACAAAGTGATTTAACTCCTAAATGACAGTGAATTGAGCAGTGAAATTGCAGGGGAATGATCTATACACTAAAACTGCTTTATTTAGCTAAAGTAATTTAGGTGACTATAGTGTTCCTTTAATGAGTTTAAACACACTCTATGTGTAGCAGAGTATTATAGCAAACTAGATGCGTCTGATTCTTTGAGGAAGTTGCCCACGAGGACTAGGAATTTCGTTCTGGTGTCTGGGTGTTTGTCAGCCTTTTCAGCAGCTGCAGTATGGAGGCAGTGTCAAGCCAGCTCTAATCTTCAAAGCTCTTCTTGCTCTGCTTCTTTACACTCATTGCAGTGATGCCAGGAGCCAGGATATGACATCACTCCAGCCCCAGCATCACTAAACAGCATGTGAGGGAGCAGAGCAAGAAGAGCAGGAAGATGACCGGAGTCCTAGAAGCCAGACTAGACCACAGGGAAAGGATCCACTCCAGCTCTCCCAAAGTAGGGAGCCGGGATGTACTTAAATTAAAATAAAAGATAACAATTTGTGTCAGTTTCTGTCAGTGAGTGTGTGTCTGTCTGTCAGTGCTTTCTCACAGGAAGCAGTGGGAGGCTATTGCATATGCAAAATGCTGGCAATCAGCATCTCTTCATAGAGATGCATTTAATCATTGCATATATATGGGAACATTCAATGCCTCCATGCAGAGCGTGGAGACACTGAAAGTAGGTGCTGCACACTGTGTATCACTGGACTAGGAAGCACCTCTAGTGGCCGTCTGAATGACTTTCATTAGAGGCAGGGCCGCCATCAGGAAGTAACAACCATGACTGTTGTCACAGGTAGGTGATCCTGGGGGGCCCATGGTGTGTGTGTATCTGTGTGTCAGCATGTAAGTCTATGTGTGTATCTGTGTGTCCCTTTATGTCTGTGTGTGTATTTATGAGTTAGTGAGTGTATCTGTGTTTGTGTCTGTGTGTATTATGTGTCAATGCGTATCTGAGCATCTGTGTATTTTTGTGTATCCGTGAGGGTATATGTGTGCGTATAATGATGTGTCATTGTGTGTAACATGTGTCATTGTGTCTGTTTATCTATGTGTTCATGTGTGTATCGGTGTGTCAGTGTGTTTAACTATGCGTGTCTGTTTGTCAGTGTGCGTATCTGTGTCTTTGCATGTGTGTCAGAGTGTGTCTGTGTATCTGTGTGTATGGGTATCAGTGTGCGTGGACGTGTATATACTACACACAAATGCACACATGCATTCAAACACCAACATTCACACACATACGCAATACAAAAACATGCTTACATTCAAACACATTGTGTGTGTGTGTGTATATATATATATTTTTTTTTTTTTTTGCACAATATACAAACTACTGCATCCACTTCACACATTTATTGCATCCACTACACACACGCACTGCATCCTCTACACGTGCACTAACACACACTGTGTGAACTTTATACACACTGCATCCACAACAACACACCATCTTAAAAACATAGCTAACATCCGCCCCTTTCTTACGCAAGATGCTACCAAGGAGCTGGTCCATGCTCTAGTAATTTCTAGCATTGATAATCCTCTCCTAATTGGTCTTCCCAAAAAAAGCCATATAGCCCTGCAACAGTCTGTAATGAATGCTGCCGCCAGACTGATTTTCCTCTCTAATCTATCCTCTCACACGCCACCCCTCTGTCAGTCCTTACATTGACTTCCTGTATCCTATAGAAGTCAATTCAAAGTGCTAACCCATAACTTTTAAGCACTGAACAATTCTAGCCCCTCTTATATCTCTTCACAGATCCATAGGTATGCCTCTTCTCGGTCTCTCTGCACGTGACCTTCTCCTGGCTGTTGCTCGCACCCGTACAGCCAACTCACACTTGCAGGACTTCTCACAGGCGGCTCCCTTCCTATGGAATAGCCTGCCTACCGCCATCAGACACTCCCCTAGTCTTGCATCTTTTAAGAAGTGCCTTAAAACCCATCTCTTTGGGTCTCATTTGAGCCGGGTCAACCTATCGTTCCTGTAAGTTTTCTTGTAATTGTCCTATTTAGAGTTAAATCCCCCTTCTCATAATATTTTAAAGCACTAAGGAATCTGTTGGCGCTATATAAATGGCAATAATAATACAATACACACAGACACTGCATCAACTACACACACTGCATCCATTATACAAACACACAATCTGCATCCACTATACACACGCACACAAACACACACACATTGCATTCAATATACACACTGCATCCACTACACAAACACAGACATTGAAATCACAACACAGAGATCCCTCACACTCATCACACACTCTATTGTAAGAATCCTGATAGGTATACATATTGGAGGATCCCGTGGAGTGGTTTAAGCAGTTTGTTTATTTTATGCGCTAACATTTGGTTCTGACTATTGTAGAAGTTTGACATAATAGTGGTAATAAAACGCATCAAATTTATGGCCATGTAGTATGAATCCAAGACTTAGCTACTCTCATATATTAAAGGAACACTATAGGGTCAGGAACACAAACATGTATTCCTGACTCTATAGTTTTTAATCCACTTACTCCCCCCCTTATATACACCTTGCTCCCCCTTAAAAAAAAATTAAAATGCACCTTATTTCCAGCGCTGTGCGGGTCCACCGACACTGGCCCTGCCCTTAATCCACCTCCTTGGTAACATCATCAGAATTGCAGATTTTCAGCCAATCCAAAGCTTTCCCGTAGGGAATCAATTTATCTCTATGAGGAAAATTTGGCATCCCCATGCAGAGCAGTGTTTACATGAAAATGCCTTAAGGCAATGATTATACTCACCAGAACAACGACATTAAGCTGTATTTGTTCTGGTGACTATAGTGTCCCTTTAAAAGTGATCCAGGCCTAAATGCTCCAACCAACTGACTATGTGGAACTCTAAAGGAGAGTGTCCCTTTAAGAAATAAATAGGACTTAGGGATTGTTTCCAATATTGAGAGTAGCTTTTCCCAACCAGCGAGTAGCAGCTGTTTCTAATCACAATCTCACCACTAGTGACAGGATTTGCTGATAATGTTCCTGCCTGGTTTTAAACCTTGGCACTTAGTTTTACCAGCAGCTGCTACTCTTTACAATTTAAAACCTCTCTGAATGGTGGAAACAAACAAAAGTATGTTAATGGTTCCCCTGTGTCCAATATGTCCTATAGAGAAAGAGCTGATCATTTTATCTTAATTAAAACAATTATATAAGAAAACTATATAAAAATGCGATGTGCTGTTGGACACCAATAATACCTGGTAGGTACCCGAAGAGTAATAAGGGGGCCGAGTAGTTGCCTGGGTTTGTTAGCTACGTTATACCTAGTTGGGCACAGGAGATTGGGCATCTCTTGGGACCTCTTCCAGGTGCATCATATGTGCCCAGGAGACTGGGTATCTCTTGGTCCCATTATTACCCTTCACCCTGTTGCCACATAAGTGAACGATAGGATAGGGGCCACTCGTCAGGCCCCTGCCGAGCATTGTATTGTGGTCTCGGGAGATCCCACCCTTTTTTTTCCACTATGCCTTCAGTAATGCACGTAGGAGTTGCAGTTGCTATGGAAATTTAGTGTTGGTGCATTTTCTTCTCAATTTTCATACTGTTAATTGCTATCGCTATGGCTGATATTTAATGACATCATTGGAAGCAAGTCGTCCATAATGGGCCACTCTAAACATCTGTCACAGACTGATTACATCTGTCAGGCCAGCTTCCTTGCCCTACAAGTAGACTCTGGAATGCTCTGGAAAGTTGATGGGGTCTCTAGGGACATTTTCTCTGTATGCCTTCCCTCCTGTACAGCAACAGTGATTATAGCCCTTCCTCCCACACATTATCCAATATTTAATGTAGAGGGTGAAGTGAACAACCATTATTTCACCCACAATTCAGCTGTTTATACAGGACAAATGTGTATTCACCCTCCAGGGGGTCCTGCATGCAATACAATGCCAATACAGTAATCCCCTCACCGGTGCCACTCTATCTTAGGTCTTGGTTGTGTTAGTCCCAGCTAACAAAATAGTGTCCTCCCAGATATGCTATAATGTGCAAAAATCCCCCAGCATCTCTCCACATTATATATCCATGGGTAGCTCATCATCCTAGCTACCCATTGTACAAATAGCGACTTCATCAGAGAATCTGTGCCTACGCAATAGTGTGTTAAATTTATACCGGGTAATAGCTATTCTCTGATCCAGCTAGGAGTTCAAGGCATGCATCCCAGTCTCATAAAAGGGGCTTCTGGAGCTCTGGGGAGAGGAGCTCCCTTGAGTCCTGCATTTACCAAATTACCTCATCACCTCCTTGACATCCTCTCCAAATGGTACTGTGATTGGTGGTAGGGGTACAGAGTAACATCTGATCAAAAATTCACTGAATTATGCACAGGGCCAATCCAGTGAATAGTTAACCGCCCTTCAGCGCTCATGATCCAAAACATAAAACATCATCTGTAAAAAACGGTGGAGGCAATGTGATGGCATGGGCATGCATTGCTTCCAATTGCACTGTTTCACTAGTATTTATTGATGATGTGACCGAAGACAGAAGCAGCCAGATGAATTCTGAAGTGCATAGGGATATATTGTATGCTCAGATTCAGCCAAATTCAGCAAAACTGATTGGACAGTGCTACATTTTACAGATGGACAATGACCCAAAACATACTGCAAAAGCAACCCAGGAGTTTTTTAAGGCAACAAAGTGGAATATTCTGTAATAGCTGAGTCAGTCACCTGATCTCAACCCGATTGAGCAAGCATTTCATTTAACTCAGAAAGACCCATGAACAAACAACAACTGAAGACAGCTGCAGTAAAGGCCTGGCAAAGTTTTACAATGGATGAAATCCAGTGTTTGGTGATGTCTATGCATTCCAGACTTCAAGCAGTCTTTTTCTGCAAAGTATTTAAAGTTAACATTTTATTTATGATTCCTAATTTGTCCAATTACATTTGAGCCCATTAAATAAGTGGTCTGTGTATAAAAATGCTTGCAATTCCTAAACATTTCATACACAATTTTTGTTCAACCCCTTGAATTAAAGCTGAAAGTCTGCACTTCAATTGCATCTTGGTAGTTTCATTTCAAATCCACCGTGGTGGCGTACAGAGTCAAAATTACGAAAATTGTGTCAGTGACCAAATATTTTGAAACTTAATTGTATCTTTATTAATGAAAATTGATTTTACTTCAAAATTATAGTTTTGCATGACTTTATAACAGTGCCTTTTTTTTTGTAACATATACATACAGTCTATAGAATTAAGCCATATTATCTTTCCAATTTAATGGCTGGCAGAGCATCAGGGGATTTGCAACTCTTCAACATCTATCTGCCTTTTGAATACCACTGACTATACATCATGTGAATGATTGTACTTTCATTATATCACTACATGGCCTTCACCTCACACGTTACATACAGTGAGTGACTAACAGAGCATACATTTTTCAGCAAATATTGCCTGTAACTACAATGTTGCCATTAATGACATACTTCCATGGAGATAGTATTTGAAAATATATTGCTAGCAATTTTCCTGTTATGTTTAACAACTGCATTTTAAAGGACTAAAATAAATCAGAGAACAAGCCATGGTAAGAAAACATTGGAAGTGTCTATAATTATTTTTCAAGGTGGTTTCCTGTTTGTTGTTTAAAATTAAGCACTCTGTTGGTGCAACTGATTTGAAGGAAATGTTTAACCTTGATAACATGAGGGTTATTACGATTCAATAGTAAGTATAATCATTCTGTTATTATCATTATATTCACAGACTGGCCTTCTTGTTGCATGCTATCAAGGTTATGTGGATATTGTAATAGCCTTATCTCAGTGCCCTCACGTTGATGTGAATTGGCAAGATAATGATGGAAACACAGCACTAATAACAGCAACACAAGCAGGTAAATATGATTCACCTTCAAGTCTCTTTACTACTCCACTGCTCTCTACAGAACTAATTCCCATTACTGGCAATACTCAAGATATGACCTTTACTCATGGGGCTCCTAATACATCTCAATGTACATTGTAATACTAATGTAGAAATAAAATACATGTGTTGAACATGCCAACTCGCCTCAAACTCATAATTATGCACAATATGCCTCTCGTGTTAATAGTGTAAATTACACAATACCAGGGACGGACTTACAGTGGTTTGGGGACCCGGGCAAAATTAGGACCCGGCCCCCTGCAAATCGATATTTGTGCTGGTGTAGATGTACCGTGTATTTGATTGTATGCTACTGTGTGTATATTTACTGTGAGCCATGGTGTAATTAAATATATGTATGTCTGTGTGTTGTGTCAGGATATGTGGAATTAGAGCTTATTTAAAGGGAAACTATAGTGCTAGGAAAATAAAGTTGGTTTTCTGGCACTATAGTTCCCCACAGTTAAAAACCCCTTCTGTCACTTACCTGAATCCAGCGATGATGTCCCTCAGCGCTGGTTCAGGTTCCACCGTCAGTCGGCAGGAGGGGACCGAATGTGCAAGCGCCGCACTCGCATTAGGACCTCCCACATAGTAAATCATTGTATAATGCTTTCCTTTAAGGTTTTGTGTGACGCTGGATATTCTCATGCAAAGAGTGAGGACATCTAGCATCAGTTAAGCGACCAAAAGTCGCCTAATGACCTGGAAGTCTCTAGTGGCTGTCTGGTAGATGGTCACTAGAGACCGAGTTAACCCTGAAAGGTAATTATTACAGTTTCTCAAAAACTGCAATAATTATCATTGCATGGTTAAGGACCCGGGTATACAGCACTCAGACCACTTCAATGAGCTGAAGTGGTCTGGGTGCCTATAGTGTCCCTTTAAATATATTTAAATGGATAAAAAGACCACACAATCAAAAGCGGTTGGGGGGGAATTTTGGAAGGACTAATAATTTCTACCAATAAATCATGGTAGTAATTGCGGGGTGGTAGTGGGTGTAGGGGAGGCCATAGCATAGGATGCAGGGTGATAAAGGCCATGGTGGGTGCAAAAGTTAATAAGGGGACATGAGGGCTGCGGTGGGGGCAAGGGAAAAAAGGCTGCGGTGGAGGCCGGGGACATAGAAGCTATAGTGGTTACAGGGGCTTTAATGGGGAAAGGGAGTAATAAAGCCTATTGTGGAGGTAGGGAGAAATAGGGGCTCTAGTGGGTGTAGGGGAGGGATAGGGGCTGTGGTAGGTACTGGGGAGGGAAAAGGCTGTGGTAGGTGCAGAGGAGGGATAGGGGCTGTAGTGGGTGCAGAGAGAAATATATGCAGCAGTGAGTGCAGGGGAAATGGACTGTAGTGGGCATAGGAGCTGTAATGGGCATAGGGACTGTAGTGGGTGCATGATGTTAAAAGGGCTTTAGTTGATGCAGGAGTATTGGGGCTGTAGGGGATATAGGGGGTGCAGGGCTTTTATCGACTCTGGGGGGTAGAGGGGCTGTGGGGTGTGCAGGGAGTTTAGGGGCTGTAGGAGGTAATGTGGCTGTAGGGGATAGGGAGGCTTCATGGATTAAAAGAGCTGTAGGGTGTAGAGGGATTATATGGGCTGCTGGGGATAGTGGGGCTGCAGGGGCAGTGTAGTTGTAGGGGTTAGAGGGGTTATAGGGGCTGCAAGAGGTAGAGGAGCTGTAGGGGGTAGAGGGGCTGCAGGGGTTAGAATGGTTGCAGGGGGCAGTGGAGCTGTAGGGGTAGAGATGTTTGAATGGCTGCAGGGGGTAGAGGAGTCTGTAGGAGATTAAGGGACTGTAGGGGGTGCAGGGATGTTATGGTCTGTAGGGGGAAGAGGGGCTGCAGGGGTTAAAATGGCTGCAGGGAGTAGAGGGGGCAGGGTAGTTGTAGGGGCTAGAAGGGTTATAGGGGCTGCAGGGGTTATAATGGCTGCAGGGGTTATAATGGCTGCAGGGGGTAAAGGGGATACAAGAGGCAGTGGAGCTGTAGGTGGTAGAGGGGATGCAGGGGTTAAAAAGACTGCAAGGAGTAGCAGGGGCAGGTGAGCTGTAGGGGGTAGAGGGCTTATAGGGGCTGCAAGGGGCAGTGGAGCTGTAGGGGGTAGAGGGGCTATATGAGGTAATGGGTCTATAGGGGTGCAGGGATTTTAAGGGCTGTAGGGGGTAGAGTGGTTGTGGGAGATAAATGGACTGTAGGGGGCAGATTATATAGAGTTTTAATTGAAAAAAATAATTCCCCTTCCTGAGCCTTACCTGTGGCATGCTGTATCACATACTTCATGCTGCATGTAACACTATCAGGCGGCTCCGCACATCTAGTTGAACTTTTGACACATGATGTCATTTCCTCTATAACGAGCTGCACAGAGCTGCCTTATCAGGACTACAGACAACTCTCCTGCTGTGCTCAGCAGTCAGGCACAGTGAGAGACAGCCTAGTGGGTCTTTGTGAGGGCCCTTTAGCTGTCTCTCACTATGCCTGGCCAAGCAAGGGGGGAAATAATTTTGTAACAGGGGCCTGCGGAGGGCCGTGCGGGCCCCTGACTGACTGCAGGCTGGCTGGGGAGATTGTTAAACTCCCCAGCCAAGCCTTAATTTCCTGCTACAGTAGGAAAGCATTGCAAAATGCAGATCTGTGCATCAATGCAGAGCATGGAGACGCTGAACACCAGTGCTGCACACTGCAGCACTGGACTAGTAAGCACCTCTAGTGACCATCTAAGTGATGGCCACTAGAGCTGTTACTGGGCACCAATGTAAACACGTCCTTTTCTGTGAAAAGTCAGCGTTTACATTCAAAAGCTTGCAGGGACAGGCTTTAGACACCAGAACCACTGCATTAAGCTGTAGTGGTTCTGGTGACTATAGTGTCCTTTTAAGAGTAGCACACACCCTCCAATGCAATGAATGATAAACAGAGAACAAGGAGGGTTTCTCTAATTATTTACTAAATTAAGTAGGTGCAAATGGATAAGGTTTTGATAAGAGTTTTGTGAGACATCTTCTTAGTGATTAATTTATGAATTTCCTTGATTGAATGGTTATTTAAGCACCCTGACACTTCACTGGTCTAAAGTAGTTATGTTGTTTTGGGTAATTATTATACTGAAACACTGCACATATTTCTGTCTTGGACCCAAATTGCTCATTACCATATAAACAATAATGTCATGTTGCAAAACATATATAAATTATGCTGTAAGACAGCTTCAATAGTCACTAAATGATACACCGATAAAAAATTATTAAAGGAATTCTTTAAGCGCCATAACCACTGTGTGCTATTGTGGTTATTGTGCCCGGTCGCCCTTTCTATTGTAATCAGTCAAACCATTATAGAATTGTTTTCTTACCTTGCCTGGGGTCTGCCAAGCGCTGGACCCCACTTCCCCTAAGCTTCTAAGCAAGAGCTTCTGTTAGCTGGTCTGAGCTAAGTTCTGCAGGGCAAGGATAGCTCTTTTGCTGAGAGCATTAGCTGATTCTAAAATACAGGGTACCGCGAGTACAGGGGGTGCCAAGGTACTCCTGGCATTATGACCACTAAAGCATGCTATAGTGGTAATGGTGCTTGGAATGTACCCTTAACCACTGGTTTCAGAGATAAAACACTGTATCTCTTTTATCAGCAAAATGTTGCACTAGAGTGTCCACAAAACTACTTAGAAATAACTATTATGCAGAACAAGAGATAATGGTAAAACAAGGACATGGGTAAGATATCTATCAGAAAATACAATAACAACTGAAGAGCAGAGCAGTTTTAGAGAAATCTAGCTAGAGAAGAAAGCTATAAGCAGGGCTAGATTTCAAATTAGGCAGTGTAAGTACCTGCAAATTAGACTGATCCCACCCAAAAGAACAGTCTAGTTTCAGAATGAAGGCCATCTTTCTGTACAAGAGATACAGAAACCCAGACAATCATTTTGGCCTAGTCAGTGAGATATAGCCAATACCCCTCTATGCACAGTGAGCAAGATGTCCACGTCTGGATTACCCTTTAAACTTGGGAAGAGCGAAAAACAAAAACATAGTTCAGGAGAACACTGAGAACAGTGTAGTTTGCCCTTCAGTGGGTTTCTGCTCATATCTCAAGCTGGCTTTAGCTAATCTTGTGCCATTACAAAGAGAACCTAGGCTAAGTGCATATCAGACTAATCCCACCCAAAAGGGTAGTCCAAAACCGATATGCAGGCTGGATCTCTCTGCACAAGAGATGCAGCAACCCCAGATGATATTTTCAACCTTGTAAGGCCTTGTTAGTGAGGTATAGCAGATAGTGAGCAAGAGGTCTGAATTGCCCTTTAAACTCGTGGAGAGCAAAAAAAAAAGAGAATACTGCAAGAAGTGCAAGAGAATACTGAGATCGGACAACAGCCCAAGTAGCTTCCCCTTCGGTATGTCCCCACTTAGATCTCAAGTTGGTTTTAGCTCATATTGTGCCATCACCCTTAGATAAAATCATTAAATTTACTTCACCTGGCATTTTTTTTTTTTTTTGGGGGGGGGGAGGTGGTGTTGACAGGTGAAGGGGAGTAGATTAGTATTCTGACATGTAAATCTGGAATTGGCTGCAAGACAAGTGTGAGAAGATACAATGAAAGGGAGAGGATGTAGTATACAGGGATGCAAAATTGCAATTGTCATAATTTGAGGAAACCTGTATTGAGCATAAGTAACAGATGGTATCATATTAACATCACAATCAGCCACCAAACACGAAGAAGAAAGAGAATATATATATTATACTACGTGATTTGTCTACAAAACCAAACTTGGCATTGATATAAAATCAGTATTACATTCTAGTCTGGTGGTTGGAGGGGGCAAGCAAAGGTGAGTTTAACTTACCTGAACCTGTCCCTTGTGTGTGCAGCCAGCCTGCCACCCTCTTCCGGCTGGTCCTCTTCTTGCATGCGCGAGAGTACAGCATTGTAGCCTATGGAGGATCCTGTGAGATTTCAGGAGAGTCACTTTCCATGCAGCTTGTCACTGGCTAGGGAATTGACACATTTTGACAGTGGTAGCTTCATCCAGTGTCAAGAAATGTGAAGCATGTAAAAAATAGTCCCTATCTTGTCTCAGTATATCTTTGCACTGGGTTGGAATTTCAGTGAAATTCCAACCAAGTCACTATGAACATTTCATAAAGAATTTATACTCATTTTGCGATGTGTGTGTGTGTGTGACAGTGCTGCTTTAACAATTAAATATTTTGGGGTATTAGCTATTTGTTATAAAAGCATATGGCACTTGCTCACAGCACATAAATGCTAATAACTATGAATGTGTAGTGTTTCAAAAAGCAGAAGTGTTCGGAGCAACCCTTTCATCCAGCTAAACGTTTGGCTGAGCAATCTGGGAAATTAAATCTGTAAACAAGAGGATATGTAGTCCACAAATCATGTCTAACATGATTTTACTTTCATTAGACATTATTCATGTCTCTAGTCATGCCAATGTATCACAGTATTTCACTGTAAATTGAATGAAGTGTGTCTGGGGGATTTATAGCCACTGCCCAGCAATTCCCTTCCTAAGTTCTGTCAACATGATAGGTCTATAGGCAGTCAACATAGGGCCCAGTTCCAGTATTGTCGCTAAATATATGCCATAAGCTGTTGTTAACCCAATAAAGATCAGCTTCAGAAGCTGAACATACCCTTAATTACACAAGCAATTTTTGCATTTTTTGCTGTTTGTGTTCAATGGCAATTTTTTCTTTTTTCTTATTTATTGCACCGACACATATTATATATAGTTTTTTAAAGGACAAAATGGGCATTAGTTTGATGTGACATATACATATATTAATTATCATTTATTATATAAAAAAGGAAAAATATGCAAACAAAACAACAACAAAATTTTTTTTCCACAGTTTTGGCAATAATAACATGTGCATAATATGTCCAGCTTAGGAAAAGTAATTTAAAGGGACACTATAGTCACCCAGACCACTTCAGCTCAATTAAGTGGTCTGGGTGCCAGGTCCCTCAGGTTTTAACCCTTCACATGTTAACATAGCAGTTTCAGAGAAACTGCTATGTTTAAATTAGGGGTTAAGCCAACCTCTAGTGGCTGTCTTCCGGAGAGCCGCTAGAGGCGCATCTGCGACTCTGGGTGCAAATTTCACATCCACCGCGCAGAGCGTCCATAGGAAAGCATTGGAAAATGCTTTCCTATGGACTATTTGAATGCACGCAGCACTTGCCTCGCATGCCCATTCCGCTCCACCTGGGAGCTGACATCGGCGGGGGAGGGGAGTTCACCAGCGCTGAGAGAGCCCCGGTCTGGAATAAGGTAAGTGGCTGAAGGGGTTGGGACCCTGAGGGTGGGGGCACCGCTTTGTTTTCCTGACACTATAGTGATTCTTTAATATAAATTAATGTATATACCTTAAATTACACAGTACATAATATGTCTAGAATTTCAGTTTATTTTGAGTTACAGGTCATGAAATACAAGGAGTAAAATAGCATTTCAATGTGTAACAATTTTAGAAGTTGGTATGTATGTCTTCTAAGTTTAATAGCCAACCCAAAAAACAAACACACAGATTTATATAAAGCATACATTGCAGGCTATTTACCCAATGTTATTTTTACACTTTTTATGTAGCCATTTCACCACCAATCTCTGCTAAATATTACAAAAATTGTGTTTTTGCTGTGTATATAACAAGGTTTTTAATGTGTATTTCTTAAAGCTTATACGTACTGTTCCTGTACAAAACCCCACATTGTGTTCAGCAACATCTGCTGAGTACAATGATACCCTAATTGTATACCTTTGCCATTATTCTGTGAAGCTACAATTCCATTTAGGAGACCCTGCTATGTTAATTCCTAAGGTTAGAATTTTCATAGATTAATTTAATGGCCCCATGTCTGATTTTGGGGCATTATAGCAGTTTGATTGTTCAAATAACCCCACAAAGGCCTTCCATTTGAGAAAGGAGACACTCCAAGGTATCTTATATGGCATATATTGTGCCTCAACTTTTTAAAAAAATTCTCTCTCTTTCATAGTGCAAAGAGTAACATACAGGCTTGTAATACCCCAATGACAGACAAGTTATATCTAATAAAGTTACGAACGGTTATGTCAGGCTAATATTACATCATGACGATAGTCAGTGCTGATTAATTGTATTTCTTATTGCTGGCGCTTGCTACATTAATATAACTGCTGGTGAGAAGGCATTAAAGTGAAAAGACATTGTGTCTGAAGTTGAATAAAAACATTAGCATTATAAAAACATGAGCAGTAGCAGTGGAGCTTTGTGGTATCCATTTCACTGCAGATCAGAGCTAATTGTGATATAATAGGTAGAGTAGAAGAAAAAAAGGTAGAATAACAGTTCCACGATGTGCTACCCTATCTGTGTAGGTCAGTGGCTAGACTGAGGTGCTTTAGCAGTTAGTTATACATACTATACAGCATTCTTGGGCGCTAACAGGCTAGATAAGCACGGTGGCGTGCTTCAGTTAGGTAGGGCACATAGAGTTTAAGGTAAGCACTAGACATGGTGGGTATTCTATATATGTATAAGTGTTAGACATCTTGCTGATAGGAGTCGCTTATATTGTACTAGTGATGCACCGAACGGTTCGCCGGCGAACAGTTCCTGGCGAACATAGCGTGTTCGCGTCCGTCGCGGACAGCGAACACATGCGCGGTTCGATCCGCCCCCTATTCGTCATCATTGAGTAAACTTTGACCCTGTACCTCACAGTCAGCAGACACATTCCAGCCAATTAGCAGCACACCCTCCCTAGCAGACCCTCCCACCTACTGGAAGGCATCCATTTTACATTCATTCTCAAGCTGCATGCTTAGTGAGAGGAGGGAAAGTGTAGCTGCTGTTGATTAGATAGGGAAATGTATAGCTAGGTTAGGGTTAGGGTATACAGTGTCCACTACAGTCCTGAAAGGACTCATCTGCCCTGCTGTAAGGATGAAGCACTCCCCAAAAAGCTCCCCTTTAGGGCTAGAACATCAGTCTGCTTTTTTCTGTGTAATGTAATTGCAGTTAGTTGTCTGCCACTGCTGCCAGCTTCGTGTGTCAGGCCTCACAGTGGATACTACAGCCTATTTACCCAGTCAGTGCCACCACTCACTGGTGTGTCATAATAGCTTGCATTTAAAAACAAAAAACTTTTATCACTGTTATAGATTGAATAGCAGTTAGTTGTCTGCCAGCGTCTGTGTCAGGCTCACAGTAGATACTGTGCCCAGTGCTACCACCTCACTCACTGGTGTCACAATAGCGTGCATTTAAAAACCAAAAAAACTTTTTTCACTGTTATAGATTGAATAGCAGTTAGTTGTCTCAAAGCGGGAGTGTCAGCCCTACAGCGTGTAATCTGCCAGTTTACAGCGCCACTCATATCTGGTGTCTCTCTATAGCGGCTCTCTTTACAAAGAAAAAAATAGTTTTTCAGTGTGTTTTTCAATAGCAGCTCAGTGCGTCCTAAAGCTGCGGTGTCAGTCAGGCCTTCAGCTGTGCTCTGCAGACCTCTGCCAGTGTACTTTCTGCCACTCATAATCTGGTGTCACAATAGCTGCATTTAAAACCAAAAAAAAAAAAAAACTTTTTCACCGTTATAGATTGAATAGCAGTTAGTTGTCTCAAGCTGGTATGCTTGTGCCACAGTGGATACAGCCCAGTGCCACCACTCACTCACTGGTGTCACAATAGCTTGCATTTCTAAAACCAAAAAAACTTTTTTCACTGTTATAGATTTGAATATAAAAGTGGCCTCTTTGAGAGAAATATTTCCCACAATCAGAACAAAAATAAGGTTTCTCTCTCCTGCATGGCTCCTCAAATGATGCTTTTTTAAGATTAGAACCGCTGAAAAGCACACACTCAGAACAAAAATAATATATATTTTTAACATTCTCTCCACTTTGAACGAAATGACGTTTGGGAAGAGATTTTTTATGAGTAGGTTTTTCATGTACGATACGGGAACATGATTTAAATCCTTGGTAAGTTTTGCGAGACCCAATAGTGTGTATGTAAGGGGAAAAGTCAATCCATATCTGCCAAGTGACCCTATGTAGGAGGAACAGTCTCTATTCTGCCCTGATGTCAGCTCTTGCGCTGGGATAGCCGGCAGAATGTCAAGCTCTGTACAAGGGTCAAAGGGAGGGCAGAGGCCAACTGCACTCTGCCCAGCTGCCAGCTCTTCCGCTGGTATAGGCTGCAGGACATCAGGCTCTAGACAAGGGACACAGGGAGGGCAGAGGCAGACTGCACTCTGCCCAGCTGTCAGCTCTTCTGCTGGGGTGCTGGGAACATAGTCCAGCTCAGTAGCCAGGGGAATATGGGAGTCAGTGGGGGTTAACATCTCCTCTGTTAACCCTGGGGCCAAGTTACCCCCTCCTCCTGTTGTCCCTGTGAGGGTAGTTGGGGATCTGGACAGGCTGTCCAGCTTCCCTGTAGGTCGGGCACGGAGACCATGGTCCCCTCTGCGCCATCTGGGAAATTGGTGTCTCCCCTTGGTAGGGTAAGCTGCCGCTGGGGAGATAGGGTGCTGTGCTCCTCTCCCTGAAACACAGTCTGCCGCTGGAGAGGGAGACCGCCTGTCTCCACTCCCATAACATTGTCCTGCTGCTGGAGAGAGAGACCAACTGTCTCTGCTCCCAGTAGGACACACTGCTGCTGGGGGGGGGGGATGGACGACACCTTCGGCCCCCTGGAATTCACACTGCCGCTGGGGAGGAAGGACGACACCTTCGGCTCCCTGTAACTTGCACTGCCGCTGGGGAGAGAGACCGGTTGTCTCTTCTCCCTTGTTAACACACTGCCACTGGGGAGTCAGAGCTACTGTCTCAACTCCCAGTGATGATGGTTGCTGCAGGGATGAGGGACCGACAATCTCCTCTCCCTTGGATGCTGTCTGCCACTGGGGAGAGAGATCAATTGGCCACAGCCCCGATCTCCGCAATCGGAGCTCAAATTCCCATGCCGCTCGATTCTCCTCATCCAACTTGCGCATGGTTGCCAGGATCGTCTCTAACGAGGGATCCGTGCCATACCTGGTTAACCGCCTCTTTGCCTCCTCCCTGTAAGCGGCACCCTCAAAGCGATAGGTCATGTTTGCTGTGACCAGGGGCGCTGTACGAATACTAGCGTTGCCCTCAAATTGTAATTCCAAACGTTACCGGTGCCTCTGCGCTGCTTCTCCTCGCACTTGGACTCCATCCCACCGCTGCCACCACTGTGACGGAACCGCTAGCACCCCGACCGGGTACCTTCCGCCGACGGATGCTCCTAGTGCTTTCCGAGGACTCCAAGCACTCTGCCCGACACCATAACCACTGCAGACCCCACGAACCTCCGCAGCTTGGTTGGGGTCTCGCCGTCTCCACCCACTCTGGACCCAAGACCAGGGTCCAGCTTCCAGTAGGTCGACCTCTCCAAATTCCAGAGAGCAGGAACAGGAACAGGAACAAGCTCTTAGCAGAGCTTAGTGATTATACCCTGGGGAGTATAGTGATTATAGCAATCCCCAGAGTGTAGTTTCTCCAATCCCCCAAACATGAGCCGAAACTGCATGAAGGTACAAGATGATCTGAACCTTTAATGGCACATAATCTGCTTTTATGCAATCCTCCCCTGCAAGGGAGACGCCCACAGACAATTATACATTACCCAATCACACAATGGTTACATCCCACACATCTCCTCCACTTAGACTGAGAAGTAACCCAAATATCAATACATTTTAAAACACACTTTTTACCCAACTTTCATAACTCTAAAACCATACATCCAATATTAATAAAATTAATATTATATTATTAATCAGCACATCCCAAATACAAACATACCCAAAAATCATGCAAATCCTTCCATTAGTTCAAAAGTTAGTTAGAAGTCCTTTGTGACCAAAGGAAACATGGCTTTTCCTGCCCAAACCAGTTCCCACTGGTCTGGCATTGTCCCTGGGACAACTCCCTGCTGGAGAACAATAGACAGGAAACGGGGGAGGGGAAGAAACACACCTTCCCATGGATTCCAATGGGAAGAAACTGTCTTTAGAAGCCAATAAGCCCCAAATAGTCTTTTTAAATGGCAATACACCCCAGGGCCATAGTCATGAGGAAGGAGGCTGGCAATCAGGCTCCTCCAAAAGCAAAGGGCAGCTTGTCACCTAACAATCCAGGGACAAAAGGCATTTTGTCACAAGGGGCTCTGAGGACAGGTGTCAATCCATATCTGCCAAGTGACCCTATGTAGGAGGAACAGTCTCTATTCTGCTCTGTGTCAGTGTGTATCAGGGGCTCTGAGGACAGGTGTCAATCCATATCTGCCAAGTGACCCTATGTAGGAGGAACAGTCCCTATTCTGCTCTGTGTCGGTGTGTATCAGGGATCCTTAGGACAGGTGTCAATCCATATCTGCCAAGTGACCCTATGTAGGGGGAACAGTCTCTATTCTGCTCTGTGTCAGTGTGTATCATGATCTCTGAGGACGGGTGTCAATCCATATCTGCCAAGTGACCCTATGTAGGAGGAACAGTCTCTATTCTGCTCTGTGTCAGTGTGTATCATGTTCTCTGAGGACAGGTGTCAATCCATATCTGCCAAGTGACCCTATGTAGGAGGAACAGTCTCTATTCTGCTCTGTGTCAGTGTATATCAGGGGCTCTGAGGACAGGTGTCAATCCATATCTGCCAAGTGACCCTATGTAGGAGGAACAGTCTCTATTCTGCTCTGTGTCAGTGTGTATCACGGTCTCTGAGGACAGGTGTCAATCCATATCTGCCAAGTGACCCTATGTAGGGGAACAGTCTCTATTCTGCTCTGTGTCAGTGTGTATCATGTTCTCTGAGGACAGGTGTCAATCCATATCTACCAAGTGACCCTATGTAGGAGGAACAGTCTCTATTCTGCTCTGTGTCAGTGTGTATCAGGGGCTCTGAGGTCAGGTGTCAATCCATATCTGCCAAGTGACCCTATGTAGGGGAAACAGTCTCTATTCTCCTCTGTGTCAGTGTGTATCATGGTCTCTGAGGACAGGTGTCAATTCATATCTGCCAAGTGACCCTATGTAGGAGGAACAGTCTCTATCCTCCTCTGTGTCAGTGTGTATCAGGGGCTCTGAGGACAGGTGTCAATCCATATCTGCCAAGTGACCCTATGTAGGAGGAACAGTCCCTATTCTCCTCTGTGTCAGTGTGTATCATGTTCTCTGAGGACAGGTGTCAATCCATATCTGCCAAGTGACCCTATGTAGGAGGAACAGTCTCTATTCTCCTCTGTGTCAGTGTGTATCATGGTCTCTGAGGACAGGTGTCAATCCATATCTGCCAAGTGACCCTATGTAGGAGGAACACTCTCTATTCTTCTCTGTGTCAGTGTGTATCGGGGGCTCTGAGGACAGGTGTCAATCCATATCTGCCAAGTGACCCTATGTAGGGGGAACAGTCTCTGTTCTGCTATGTGTCAGTGTGTATCATGGTCTCTGAGGACAGGTGTCAATCCATATCTGCCAAGTGACCCTATGTAGGAGAACAGTCTCTATTCTGCTCTGTGTCGGTGTGTATCAGGGGCTCTGAGGACAGGTGTCAATCCATATCTGCCAAGTGACCCTATGTAGGAGGAACAGTCTCTATTCTGCTCTGTGTCGGTGTGTATCATGGTCTCTGAGGACAGGTGTCAATCCATATCTGCCAAGTGACCCTATGTAGGAGAACAGTCTCTATTCTGCTCTGTGTCGGTGTGTATCAGGGGCTCTGAGGACAGGTGTCAATCCATATCTGCCAAGTGACCCTATGTAGGGAAACAGTCTCTATTCTGCTCTGTGTCAGTGTGTATCATGGGCTCTGAGGACAGGTGTCAATCCATATCTGCCAAGTGACCCTATGTAGGAGGAACAGTCTCTATTCTGCTCTGTGTCAGTGTGCATCATGGTCTCTGAGGACAGGTGTCAATCCATATCTGCCAAGTGACTCGATGTAGGGGGAACAGTCTCTATTCTGCTCTGTGTCAGTGTGTATCATGGTCTCTGAGGACAGGTGTCAATCCATATCTGCCAAGTGACCTATGTAGGAGGAACAGTCTCTATTCTGCTCTGTGTCAGTGTGTATCAGGGGCTCTGAGGACAGGTGTCAATCCATATCTGCCAAGTGACCCTATGTAGGAGGAACAGTCTCTATTCTGCTCTGTGTCAGTATGTATCAGGGGCTATGAGGACAGGTGTCAATCCATATCTGCCAAGTGACCCTATGTAGGAGGAACAGTCTCTATTTTGCTCTGTGTCAGTGTGTATCAGGGGCTCTGAGGACAGGTGTCAATCCATATCTGCCAAGTGATCCTATGTAGGGGAACAGTCTCTATTCTGCTCTGTGTCAGTGTGTATCATGATCTCTGAAGACAGGTGTCAATCCATATCTGCCAAGTGACCCTATGTAGGGGGACCAGTCTCTATTCTGCTCTGTGTCCGTGTGCATCAGGGGCTCTGAGGACAGGTGTCAATCCATATGTCAAGGTGTCAATATGTCATATGTCAGGTGTCAATCCATATTGATTGTGATTTAGGAATGTTAGGTGATTTCTGCCCTTTATGGATTAAAACCAGACTCTGTATCAACTGTGTAATTTTCCATGGGAGTTTTGCCATGGATCCCCCTCCGGCATGCCACAGTCCAGGTGTTAGTCCCCTTGAAACAACTTTTCCATCACTATTGTGGCCAGAAAGAGTCCCTGTGTGTTTTAAAATTCGCCTGCCCATTGAAGTCTATGGCGGTTCGGCCGGTTCGCCAGTTCGCGAACATTTGCGGAAGTTCGTGTTCGCCATTCGCGAACCGAAAATTTTGTGTTCGTGACATCACTATATTGTGCCTCTTGGAGCAGTATCATTATGGTATTTTACCACATCAATAGTAGGTCATATAGTGTAGAGAGAAATAAAAGAAAGGAAATAAAAAACATAATAAAAAAAAACTTGATGCATGGCATTTAAAACATATAAATTGCTTCTCTTATTATCAAGGATAGTGTGCTCAGATGGCAGTCCCAGCAGCAAGTTTAGCTGATTCCTTAGTGGCAAAGTGTCACATATTCGTCTGCATATAAAAATGTGATTAATGACATTTACTGTTCTGTCAGGAAAAGTTGTTCTGAGCAACATTACTGTCCTGACAGGAAAAGTTGTGCCGAGCAGCAATCAAATCCACAGGAGGGTTTGTGATGAGCAGCAATTATGCAAATGGGAACCTGGTAACTGCCTTTGGGGTCAAAGGCCAATTACAGCCTATTAGATCCAGAGGAGGGGTATTTAGGCCCAGTTCTTATCTTGCTCAGTGCCCTGTTGTGGTTTCCCTTGTGGTTGTCTGAAAGCGCGTTATTGATTCTGGTTATTCTGGTATTTTGACTTTGGCATTGTTTTTTACTTCCCTGTTTTCTGGCATCCCTGACCCCTGACTTTTACTTATTGTTGTGTCTCTTTCTGTGTCCCTTGACCTCGGCTATTTCTGACTATTCTTTGGTACGTTAGTCCGGCCATTCTGTGGTCCGGTATACGTTACCTATTAGTCCTCTGTGTTACACAATTCTACGTTCTGGATCATACTGTAATCCTGACACAAAGCTGCTGCATCACCTGGGCAGGCATGACTCTGGAGCAGGGTGCCTCCTTGGCCCCAGGCCTGTATGAGGGCCGGCATCATTATACCACAGACTTGGGTTCATCGATGGACCAAGTCTATCCCCTTTTATTCATGCCATGTGCATTTGTGCACATCGCATCCGTCATCTTGGGATGTTAGTGTGCGATGTGGTTTCTCCTCAGTTTGAGTGAAAAGTAAAGCTACTACTCTCCAGAGGGGACCAGGATATCCCCTGCCGGTCCAGAGGGGGGTAGGAGAGTCATGTCTAGAGTGGCGTCAGAGGGAGGAAAGCGGCCGTCTGTCCTCCACTCCATCTCCAGTAGGCCACAGCCTGCCGCCATGGTTCTTCTGGCTTTAGGGCGTCAATTAAAGTGTCAAAAGGTAGATCAAGATGCCCCCAGTGAGGGAGTCACATTGGGTTGAGGTCTCCGACTCATTAGCCCAGGATATCACTGGGTCAACAGCGTTGGCAGCGGGAGCTCATGCGATACATGTCTTGCCAGCTTGCAGTCCAAGCTCTGCCCCTTCTTTACATTCTTAGAGTTCCTGGACAAGGAACAGAGGGCCTCCATCTTACTAATTTACAAGAATCCTGGCTTCTGTAGTGCATTCACCCTCCTATAATTGATCATCTTGACGCAGTTTATTTTTTTACCAATTTATGTCAGGAAAGATTGTGGGGGAAAATAATTTTTTTCTTTTTTTACATTCAGTGCTGGGTATTTTTCTAGGTATTTTTTCTGAGTATTTTGCACATTTGATATGTGCCACTGAGATAACATCCTACAAAATATGTTCTGTTACATCTTCTGAGTAAAACAATATGCCCAATGTATGACTTAGACACTATTTTGTAAAGTTACAGTGCTGTAAAAGTGACGAGACAATTCCAGGTTTTTAATTTTGATAGATGGCATTGATGGGTCTGTGTTCCATTGTATGCTAATTCAAACTACCCCACAAAGGCCTACCATTTCTTGAAGAAGTCGTCCCAGGGTATTTAAAAAGGCATATTTTGAACCTTAGCGTGGGATAATTCCTTTGCTAGTTTGAACCAGGTGTAGTGGTAGTAAGCATTTTTTTCTGTCTTTTTGACACATACGGTGAGCTATTACTGTATGTTTTGCAAATCTAATCTGCTACGGCAATATAATACTTCATAGGTTGCTCAGCTATGTCATCAGAGTACAAATCTACCCCTATATGTACCTCTGTCAGGCATATAGTGATGTTGAAGGGATACATGTATTAATATTATTTATATAGCTTTAAAGTGGGTGGACTAACAAACATGTAATTGTAATCAAATCAATCAAACAGTGAATCAATCATCACTGTGCGTCCAACAGCCAGTGTTTGTGACTAAGTGGCTACTAAAAAAAACTAAACATACCCCACTTTCAATACCTTGGCTTGTCTACTTTTTCAAATGGTATGCCATTATAGGGGTAATTCTCATTCCTGGGCTACCACACCGTCTCAAAGGTAACATTACTAATCTGGCAAATTTCAATTTGAAAATGGAACGTTCTATATTTCCAAAACACCATAAAACCTGTTAATGGGGGGTACTGTTGTACTCGTGAGACATCGCTGATTACAAATATGTGCAACAGTATTATGACATTTACAGCTAAAATGTGAGGCGGAACTATAAATTGTTTTAAAAATGTAAATTTCTCAGTTTTTTAAATTTTATTCATAATAAATTATGTTTCATAGCTAAATATTTGATATGAAATGAAAGCCCTGTTTCTCCTGAACAAAATGATATATAATAAGTGTGGGTGCTTTTAATATGAAAGAGGTGAATTACGGTTGAACAGACATATAGCTCAAATTCCAGATTTTGTTTACGTTTTGTTTTGATCAGAACGTGCACTATTGACTCCGTCCTGAAGGGGTTAAGGACTGAGCCAATTGTACAAGTTGTGATCAAAACAAAATGTAAACAAAACCTTGAATTTGCGCTATACTTCTGTTCAACCATAATTCAACTATGTCATATTAAATGCACCAACACTTATTATATACAATTTTATTAAAGTGAAATAGGGCTTTCATGTCACATCCAATATTTATATATTAAACACAATTTAATATGAATAAAATATAAATAAATGTGAGAAATTAAGAAAAATTCTGCTTGTAGCTCTGGGAATGGCTTAATTCCAGATATTGTGAAAGGGTGATACATTCTGTTAATCCCAACCATTACCATTGTCTCACAGAAAGGTCCATGGTTTATAACTACAGGTTAGTTTGAACCAATTTATGAACCCATTGATGCTAAATGTATAGAGACAACTTGCAGTTAAATCTGGCATATATGAAACAGTGCACAACTCATATTTAAAATTTTATAAAACATACTTACTGTTTATCATTTTTCTTTTAGGACATATCACAATCACAAACTACTTGTTGAACTATTACCCTGGTTTGGATCTTGAGAAGAGAAACATACATGGTTTCACTGCTTTAATGAAGGCATCAATTCAAGGAAGAACAGAGTGTGTCCGAGCATTAATGCTTGCAGGCAAGTGAATTTGGCTTAAAATAATAAAGTCAATCTTTTTAGTGTCATGGAATTTGCCATTAAACATTAGGTGTGCATTACATCTTCTGTTTCAATTTATGGTCATACTTTTGCAACGCTATGGTTTAATAAATGTAAAGTATTTCAGAATAATAGGAAATAAGTTAATAGAAGTTTTAGTGATAAACAAATTGTACAGCTAAGTGGTAAAAACAAAACAATAAATTATTAACGTTTGCACCCTAGTGCAACAACACAAATGAGCTATATCTGTGACTATTTTAAAGAAATTCAATACAAGGCAACATAAGGGACACTATAGTCACCAGAACAACTACAGCTTATCGCATTTGTTCTGGTGAGTATAATCAGTCCCTTCAGGCTTTTTGCAGTAAACACAGTTTTGTTTCAGAGGAAAGGCAGTACTTACATTACAACCTAGGGATTCCACTGGCCACTCCTCAGGTGGTTACTAGAGGTGCTTCCTCAGGCTATGCTGCTGATATTCAGTGTCTCCACCCTCTGCATGGAGGCACTGAACTTTTCTTATGGACATGCATTGATTCAATGCATCTCTATGAGGAGATGCTGATTGTCCAGGGCTGTGTTTGGCTTGTGCTTGCTCTGCCCCTGATTTGCCTCCTTCACAATCTCAGCCAATCCAATGCATTGCTGTGGGAAAGCATTGTGATTGGCTGAGGTTACCACTTCTGATGATGTCAGCCAAGAAGACAGATCACGGGCAGAGCAAGCATCAGCAGACTGTAATAAAAGTAAGATTTTACTATATTTAGGGGACGGGGGGATATATAGTGTTTTTAACACTATAGGATCAGGAATACATGTTTGTGTTCCTGACCCTATGGGGTTCCTTTAAGTAGACATCAGATATGATCTATACGAAGTGTTTAGGTTGTTAAAGAGCCACCATATTTTTATTACTTTTTTTCTTTCATGGAAAATACATTATTTTTAGTCATAGATAATGTAGGGCTTGCAAATTGCACTACTGATAAAAGCACCTGTACTACTCACAGTAAACAACTTGTTTTTCTATTGAATTGATAGAGCGAAATATATCAACTACCTTTGCTATGCAAACATTGATTAGCCAGTGCTCATACTGATGACATCAGTGACTGCCCCAAGCACAATCAGCTGCCAGCTGAGAGTGAGCAGCAGCGAGTTTAAACAGTATGCAAAGATACATAAAGGTTTAACGCATCTCAAATAGTCAAGTAGATTTAAATTTTTTAACTCTTTCAAGAAGGGTACTTTTGTCTTGCACAATAATGTCATGAAGACTGATTTAACCACTTAAGGACCGCGGAAGTACTAGGTACGCCCGTCAAAAATGGTCCTTAAGGACCGCGGATGTACCTAAGGCACTCTTAACACATTTAAGACTGCCAAGAATGTGCTCCCACTGCATAAGATCTTCGGTTTTATGATCCCATATATTCTTGAAAGTAAAATATACTTGAGTAAACTGCAGAAAGCAATATCTTTGGTATGAACAGCCATGTGCTTGTCAGTTTTATAAAATGTTTATTTGAAATAGCTTGAAAACTTACATTTGCATATTAACCCCTCAAGGACCGCGGACATATTAGGTACGTCCAACAAAAAACAGTCTTTAAGGACTGGGGACATACCTAGTATCGTGATCGCTTCCAGCCGCTCTAAGGGTATTGAAGCGATGCCTCGCTGTCGAGGCATCCTGCAATACCTCTCCTGACTGCCAGGTCGCCGAGTGATTGCTCCCCATGAGCGATCACTTCCAGGTTGCCCCACATGGCGCCCGGCAGTGTAGCAGAGCATCGGAAGCCATCGGGCAGGCTTCTGATGCTCTGCCTGTGTGCTGAGTGCCTCAAGGGGTCGGCACTCAGTAAAAACTTCAAAAATGAATGAAATAAATGTATTAATCTCCCCCTGCCCCCCAGCCATGTGGCTTCCAATATGGCGTTGCCCTTCTAAAGGCAGTACATCATGGGACTTCTGGGGTGTCCCTAGCCTGCCTCTGTGATGAGGCTAGGGTCATCTAATCAGAGCTTGCCCCTATAATAATATTTATTATTCTATGATCCCCATTTGTCTGGTCAGGTCAATATTAGTAAATATTGACTCTGATCAGTGTGGATTTCCCTCCTCTCTTCACTTGTGTTTTAGTGCGAGAGAGAGATCTGTGTTTAGGTAGAGAATTTAAGTAGGGATTTGTAAAATTGTGAGACCCAAAGACTCTTTTCAAAGCTATTTATCCCTACCTTGACAGTGATCACTATAAATCACTGGCTCATGCACAGCAGCACATTTTTGCTATCTGTGCATTTTTTTTAAGGTGTTTATTTGTTTAGTGATTTTTTTTTGTTAGACCCAAAGGCTCTTTTCAGAGCCATTAACCCCTATCCTGCCAGTGATCACTGTATAGATCACTGGCTCTTGAACAGAAGCACTTATTTTGCTGTCTGTACATTTTTGTAGAGGCACATTTTTTTTAGTGATTTATTTGTGACAGATCACTTAATAAAGTGAATGTGATCATGTCACAGAGGTCACAGGTTGTATAGCACTGAGGAGGCGTATGCCATCCTTGCGTTAGAGTCTGACACGTCTATGTCTGACTCCGACCCTGATTTTGACACTGCCAGGTGCTCAGATACATCACTAGATACAGTGTCTGTTGCTACTGATGTATGTAGTGATGTACCTGTGGATGCTAGGCCTTCAGTTTGACAGGCTGTATAAAATCCGTCCCCTGATTACCCACTTCGTTGCCAGGTTTGCAGAGGCTTATACACCTTGAAGGAATATATGTGTGGATGAATCCCTGATGAAGTATAAGCGAAGGCTGGGATTCAAGCAGTATATTCCTTCCAAGTGCTCTAGGTATGGTGTAAATGTGTATAAGCTCTGTGGGAGTGAGACTGGGTATACTCAGGCCTTCCAGGTGTACAAGGGAAAGGATAGCTACCTTGACCCTCCAGGTTGCCCAGAACATATGGGAACCAGTGGCGAGATTGTCTGGGACCTGATATTCCCCCTGATGAACAAAGGGTACCACTTGTATACAGACAATTTTTATACAAGTGTCCCTTTGTACAAGCTACTGTATTGTTTTGATACAGTAGCTTGCGGTACAATCAGAAAGAACCGCACAGGTTTCCCAAGACAGCACAAGGAAGCTAGTATGCATCAAGGCCTATAACCGGCATATGGGGCGGTGGGATTGATCTGGCAGATCAGCTGCTTCAGCCATGGTCATCCACAGGGGGGCAGCTTGTTCTGCTATTTTTCGTGTGAGATTGAAAATACAGTGCAATTCAAGCCCCGGCCAGTAGTACTGTGTATGGAGAAAGGAAGGAATAGGAAGCTACATCCTATCCCTACTTCTCTCTTCTGACTAAATCTGCAGGGGAGCAGCACCTGTAGCCAACATCTCCCAGCATGCAGAGGCAGCCTACAGATCAGGTAAGTGAGGCATGGGGGGGCAGCCTATAGATCAGGGATGTGAGGCATGGTGGGGCAGCCTACAGATCAGGGAAGTGAAGCATGGGGGGCATCCTACAGTTTAGGGAAGTGAGGCATGGGGGGCAGCCTACAGATCAGGGAAGTGAGGAAGTGAGGCATGGGGGGCAGCCTACAGATCATGGAAGTGAGGGGGGGAGGGGAGAGACAGCCTGTAGATCAGGTAAGTGAGGGATGGGGGAGAGACAGCTTATAGATCAGGTAAGTGAGAGATAGCGGGTGCAGCATACAGATCAGGTAAATGAGAGATGGGGGATCCACCTACAGATCAGGTAAACTAGAGATGGGGGAGTCCACCTACAGATCAGATAAGTGAGGGATGGGAAAAGACAGCCTATAGATCAGGTAAGTGAGGAATGGGGGGGAGACAGCCTATAGATTAGGTAAGTGAGGGATGGGGGAGACAGCCTTCAGGAAGAGTCAGCAAGGAGCAGGACGGTAAAGCAAGAGAAGGAGCAGAAAGGAGAAGGAACATAAATGAACAAGAAGGGGCATTGAGGAGCAGCAAGGGGCTGGAAGGGACAGCAAGGAGCCCAAAGGTAATGTAGGAGAAGGAGCACAAAGGAACAGAAATGAGCAAGAAGGGGCAGGAAAGGAGCAGGAAAGGTCAGCCAGGAGCAGGAAGGGGCAGCAAGAAGCAGGAAGGGGCAGGAAGGGTCAGCAAGGAGCTGGAAGGTAAAGTAGCACAAATGTAAAGTAGAAGTAGCAGAAAGGGTCAGCAAGGAGCAGGAAGGGACAGAAGGAGCACAAAGGTAAAGTAGGAGAAAGAACAAAAATGAGCAGGAAGGGACATCAAGGAGCAGAAAGGGTCAGCAATGAGCTGAAAGGGGCAGAAGGAGCACAAATGTAAAATAGGAGAAAGAGCAGAAATTAACAGGAAGGGACAGGAATTATCTGCAAGGGGCAGCAAGGAGCAGGAAGGGTCTGAAAGGAGAAGGAAGGATCTGCAAAAAGCAGAAAGGGACAGAAGGAGCGCAAAGGTAAAGGAGCAGAAAGAATCAGAAGGAGCACAAAGGTAAAGTAGGAGAAGGAGCAGAAAGGGTCTGCAAGGAGCAGAAAGGGATCAAAAAGAGAAAGGAGCAGAAGAGTGCAAAATAAGCAGAAAGGTAAAGGAGCAGAAGAAGCCAAGGAGGAGAGAAGACAGTGTCAGAAGATAAAGAAGACTGTGTCAAATGAAGGAAAAGAAAAGGAGATTGGAGCAGGAAGGACAAGTGAAGTGAACCCTCCACTTTATTCTGGACACCACATCATAAGGCTTTGGTACCTGGTGCTGGCAGGGAAACTTTGGACCTTCTAATCTCCCCAGGTAAAAAAAAAAAAATCGTTGTTAATGTGTTCACTTTTATTTACTGAGTGTCAGGAAGCACAGTGTGCCGCTGGGTAGGGATGTCACTGATTGGCTAGAGCGGTGGGCTGGCACTCTAAGCCAGTTCAGTAGCTTCCCATTCATAAAAAAGTAAAACATTTTTATGAACCGGGAACTAGCGATTGGCTTAGAGCATCAACTGACCACTCTAGCCAATCATGCCTGACGTCAATCTGCACTTCCTGACCCTCCGTTTCAGAAGCCGAATACCACTGAGCGACCTGGAGAGCTGGAGGAAGCCTTTAGGGTTAAACCATTTGAGAGCAGTTTAACCCCTTAAAGGAAAGAGAGCACCCAGGGGCTTACTGGCATCATAGTATTTTCATTTAGGTTAAGTTGTTATGGTGACCATAATGTTCCTTTAATTTGCTTAAAGGAACTCTATAGTGTCAGGAATAGAAACATGTATTCCATAGTTGTGAAAACGCTATTCACCCTGGCTTTATGTGATAATGACTATGCCCTGTCAAAAAGGGACCAAGCATGGATGTCATTACAATTATGCCCCCCCTGGAAAAATTCCTGCAGATGCCCATGGCTGCAGCCCTACCTAATTATACGGAAGACAGGGGCCTGGTACAAAAAGGTTGCAATTTACTTAATACAGATTGCATCCCACAATGCTTTTTTGTTGTTCAAAAAAGCAAACCCCGGAATGAAACTGACTTTTTTATAGTTTCAGCTCCAGATCATTTAATGGATTTTGCACCATGATGCACCTGCTCCCCCGGCGGTGATGGGAGAGGACAGAATTGGGGCTACCCACTTTATTTTTTAAATCCCCACTACTGCGGCAAAGCAGAATTCTCAAAAAAGATGCAGAGTCTGTGTCAAGAGGGGGCAGAGAAAGGACACCGTCTTTTACTGTCCTGATTGCACTGGACAGCCTGGACTCTGCATTAGGGACTGCTTCAAGCTATATCACACACTAGCCCGTTTTTTGTTTTGTAGTATAAGCGTATATCATGCAGCCCCAAGCCTCCATCTTCTATGGTTCTACACAATACCTTAGTTGCTACACATATCTTATGATTAGCCCAGACAAATCTAGTGAGGATCTGTTGGAGGATCCCAGTCGTACCGCGTACAGTTTGGTGAACAATTTTGCATCCGTATTCAGGAGAGATATTGGGCGAAAATTCTGTGGGGATGTTGGAGGTTTGTTTGGTTTTGGGAGCGTTACGATATGGGCTAGAAGTATTTCTTTAGGCAGAGTTTTATTGATAATTGCGTCGTTGAATGTCTTAACTAGGTATGGCACACTAAATTTTTATAGTATAAATTGTTCAGTCGATCTGGACCGGGGTGTTTCCCCACAGGTAGGGATTTCATTATGGTTATCAGTTCCTGAGCCCCTATTGGCTTGATGCGTTACTCTTGCTGTTGCTGCTTAAGCCTTGGCAGTCAAAACCCATCTAAGTATTGCGCCATACCCCTGTCTGTCGCTGTCTGGTGAGTTTGTCATCTTGTAAGTTATAGAGGCTGGAGTAATATCTAGGGAATTTGTAACTAATGTCTTTAGGCGTCTGTACTTTGGTACCCTTACTGTCGACCAGATAGGATATCTTTTGATTTGGTTGTCTAGTTTTTAGGTGACGTACCAAAAGCTTACTTGCTTTGTTACCTTGTAGGTAGTGGGACAGTTTAAATTTTGACATATGCCTACCAAACTGGTCTATGGCCTCTTGGTGTGTAAGTCTGATTATTTGGAGTATTCGTTGTTTCGCCGTTACAGTCGGTGTAATCTGATTATGGGTATTCACGTCGTATAACTCCTGTTGCCACACCCTAAGTTTTGTTTGCATGATCTTTTTAATATATGCTGCCCTCCATATCAACAGGCCCCGTACCTGTCATGGTTGTATACCCCAACACGCAACAATAGTCCAACGAGAGACAAGATAAGATACGTCTTACCGGGCCTTAGAATGGCTGGACTCGACGTGGACAAGAAAAGACAGTCGAGAGCGAGCCGAGGTCAAGGGAACAGAGAGACAGCGTAAACAAGAACTAGCCAAGGACTGGTACACAGGAGTCAGGAAACTGGTGAACAAGACAAATAAGGGATAAAGAGAAAAACGGAGTCAGGAACAAAGCCAAGGTCAAGCACGAAAAAACCACTACTACACGAAGCAAGCACTAAAGTGAACTGAATCAGAAACCACGATAGGGCCGGGAGCTAAGGGAAAGTTGAGTATAAATACCTATTAGTTTAATTTGATTGGCCCTTGTCATATCCACGCCCCCAAAATGTGAGTGTATGGGGAATGTGGAATGACATGGGCCAATGGGAGACCTTTTTAAATTTTGGCACCCACTGTCCCTTTAAAAGCGCGCCCGCTATGCGCAGCGTGCTCCCAGTGCCAGGCGAGTCACGTGGCCGATTCTCAAGGTCAGTGCATGCCTCCACGTCGGACGTTGCAGGACTGTGCGCGGCGGGGAAAGAGGACCTCGCCCGGCCCCTGGAGAGGGTAAGTACTGCTACAGAACCCCCCTTGAACACATGCCCACCGGGCGGGGAGGGCCCGGCCTGGCAGGAAAACGAGAATGGAAGGAGCGCAGAAGGCGAGGAGCGCGAACAGTGTCAGCGGAGATCCAACTGCATTCCTCTGGCCCATATCCCTTCCAATGTACCAGGTACTGGAGGCGACCCCGGAGAAAACGAGAGTCAAGCACGGCAGCCACCTCAAATTCCTCATGACCCTCCACAGAAACAGGAGGAGGAGGAGGAACAAATCGGGTATAACGGTTACACAGGAGCGGCTTCAACAAGGAGGTGTGAAAGACGTTAGGAATACGCAGATTACTGGGAAGATCCAAGGCATAAGAAACAGGATTAACTTTATGCAAGATACGAAAAGGACCGATAAAATGGGGAGCCAGCTTCATAGAAGGCACACAAAGGCGGATGTTACGAGTAGAAAGCCAAACCCTATCCCCCACAACATAGGATGGAGCTGCTCTGCGATGTTTGTCAGCCTGAACCTTTTGACAAACAGCAGAATCCACCAAAGAATGCTGAACCTGCTCCCAGGTAGTACATAAACCGGCCAAATACTCATCCAGAACTGGCATGCCCCGCAAGGTGAATGCAGATAGAAGAACCACAGGATGCTGGCCATAAACAACATAGAAAGGGCTATTACCGGAAGATTCATGAGTAGCGTTATTACGAGCAAACTCAGCCCAAGGAAGCAGGTCAGTCCAATTGTTCTGATGGTGGGATACGAAACAGCGAAGATACTGCTCTAAGGATTGGTTGGCACGTTCAGCAGCTCCATTGGACTTGGGGTGGTAAGCTGAGGAAAAAGAGAGAGAAATACCTATCTCTGAACAAAAGGCCTTCCAGAATCTAGAAATAAACTGGCTACCCCTATCGGACACTATAGACTCTGGTATACCGTGTAACCTAAACACCTCCATGGCGAAGATAGAGGCGAGTTCCTTGGATGAGGGCAATTTGACAAGAGAGACAAAAAATTAGTTATCTTAGAAATTCTATCCACGATCATCAGGATTACTGTTTTACCATTCGAAGGGGGCAACTCAACAATAAAATCCATGGACAGTTTAGACCAAGGTTTCTTGGGTATGGGTAACGGATGCAACAACCCACAAAGAACTCTATGCGAAGACTTCATACTGGCACAAGTAACACATGTCCGTACGTAATCATTGACGTCCTTGCGCAAGCAGGCCCACCAGAAATATCTAGAAACTGCTGTTAAAGTTTAAGCGATACCAGGGTGACCAGCAGTTCTGGTGTCATGATAGAGTGACATGATTTTCTGTCTTTCAGGAACATCGACGAACAATTTATCAGCAGGTTTCTCTCTAGGTGCCTTGTTTTGTTTAGCCTGTATGACTTGCAAGATGGACAAAGAAATAGAAAGTACAGTAGTAGCGATGATTCTGTTCGGGGGAATGACAGGGGTATCATCAAGCTCCTGTTTGTCGGTTGTTTCGAACTGTCTGGACAAAGCGCCAGCTTTAGTGTTACGATCATGTGTGAAACTGAATATGGAAAAAAAATTTACCCAATTTTTTCTTTCTACGTTTGTCAATAATTTCTTGTTAACCTTTAGGTAAAACAGAAAAAGATATACAGCATAGTGCAGATTGTATATAAAATGGTAAATAAATTTATAAACAAATGCCAAATGGCAACTCACAATTTTCTGAGCTATTAAATCTAGCTCAGAATTTGGCGCTTTAGGATCCGTATAAGCGACCCTGTCCCTTCTTCTCCTTTCTTTAATCCAATCCTATATGGATACAGGAGGGGGTATATAGTGTAGTACTGTTTATATTATCATAAATCTATATAAATAATAGATGAGGTACTCACAAACCCAGAGCCGATCTACAGGCTCACTTCAATGCGCATATGTGGTTTAAGGACCACACTCCTTCTTTGTGTCAGCAGGAAAAAGCCATAAGTGTATCAAAAAATATATATCATTTATTGACTATAAAAAATAATTTATTACACATTATAAAGATTCTTATAAAAATATATGTATATAAAATTAAACACTTATAAGGCTAAAAAGTCCAATAGAGTCCAAAAAAATAGTTTTCAGTGCTCACTTCTCCTCCAGAACGCGTTTCGCCAGATGGCTTCTTCAGCTGGATAAATTCTGTGATCACAGAATTTATCCAGCTGAAGTACCTCATCTATTATTTATACAGATTTATGATAATGTAAACAGTACTACACTATATACCCCCTCCTGTATCCATATAGGATTGGATTAAAGAAAGGAGAAGAAGGGAGAGGGTCGCCTATACGGATCCTAAAGCGCCAAATTCTGAGCTAGATTTAATAGCTCAGAAAATTGTGAGTTGCCATTTGGCATTTGTTTATAAATTTATTTACCATTTTATATACAATCTGCACTATGCTGTGTATCTTTTTCTGTTTTACCTAAAGGTTAACAAGAAATTATTGACAAACGTAGAAAGAAAAAATTGGGTAAATTTTTTTTTCCATATTCAGTTTCACACATAAGTGCTGCACCGGTATTCCTTACTATTTTCTACCACTTCTATTTAAAAGATTCTCACGGTGATTAGCAGCTTTGTAGATTATATACAAATTATAAGACACTTCACTCAAATAGCGCTAATACTTTCCTGTTTTGTATTTAGTGTTACGATCACCCGGTCTGTAGGTGATGATATAATTCAAACGAGATAAAAACAGAGACCACCTGGCCTGCCTAGAAGACAATCTCTGGGCTTCACTAAGTTAGGAAAGGTTTTTATGATCGGTAAGTATGAGGATAGGATCCTTAGTGCCCTCCAAAATATGTCTCCATTCCTTAAGTGCTAAAATAATGGCAAGGAGTTCCCGATTGCCTATGTCATAATTCTTTTCGGCTCAGGACATCTGCTTGGAAAAGAAACCACACGGATGTAAAGGCCTCTCCGGAGATTCTCTTTGAGACAATATAGCCCCCACCCCAATATCTGAAGCATTACCTTCAAGAATAAAAGGCAAAGAAGCGACAGGATGCTGTAAAATAGAAGCAGAAGCGAATGCAGTTTTAAGAAATTCAAAAGCCTCAAGCGCTTCCGGGGTCCAGACATGAATATTACCATCCTTTTTAGTCATTCGGGTTATAGGCGCTACAGTGGAAAAAAAGCGCCTATAATAATTTGAAAAACCTAGAAAATGCTGAATGGCTTTCAAACCCTGAGGCAGAGGCCATTCCATGATAGCAGAAAGTTTATTGGGATCCATACGAAAACCCTTAGCAGAGATTATATAACCCAAGAATTGGACTTCGGATTGATCAAATGAACATTTTTCGAGTTTACAATATAGACCATTAACAAGAAGAGTTTTCAAAACTAATTTAACATGCATGTGATGAGTATGCAAATCGGGTGAATATATTAATATAGCGTCCAAGTACACGATTATGAATGTGTGTAAGTACTCTCATAGGACATCATTAATAAACTCTTGAAACACTGCTGGGGTGTTACAAAGACCAAAGGGCATCACTGTGTATTCGTAATGACCACTCCTAGTATTGAATGCGGTCTTCCATTCATGATCCTTTTTGATACGTATGAGATTGTATGCACCCCTAAGGTCCAGTTTAGTAAACACAGTAGCTTGTTTAAGCCTGTCAAATAATTCCATGATTAAGGGTATAGGGTACGCATTTTTTATGGTAATTTTTTTTAGGCCCCTATAGTCGATACAAGGTCTTAAATCGCCTTCCTTCTTTGATACAAAGAAGAAACCAGCCCCTGTCGGAGAAGAGGATCTCCTCATAAATCCATTTTGTAAAGATTCTTTAATATATTCCTCCATAACAAGATTTTCTTGAGGAGACAAAGGATACACTCTCCCTTTGGGAGGTATAGCGCCAGGTAGCAGATTAATAGCACAGTTGTAGGGTCTGTGAGGTGGCAACTTTTCAGCCTCCCTTTTATCGAAAACAGACTTAAGAGACATGTACTGAGGAGGTATAACAGTAGACACAGGAGGAATAGTAGGAACATTAATAGAATTCAAAGGGGTGATTTTAACAATACAAGACTCTTGGCAAGCATCACTCCAAGATACTATTTGTCCTGACTCCCAGTCAATAGTGGGATTATGAGAACGCAACCATGGATACCCTAACAAGAGGTGAGAGGAATGAGAAGTAATGATCTGAAACCGAATGGTTTATGAGTGTAACATCCCTGTAGACATATGCAACGGTTCAGTTTCATGTGTGATAACTGGAGAGCATAATGGTCTACCATCTATGGCCTCAACGGCCAAGAGTATCTTCTTCTCTCTAGTGGGTATGTTGTTTTCCCTAACAAAGCCAGAATCTATAAAGTTCTCAGCCGCACCGGAATCAACCAGGGCTAGTATATTCCCTGCTATGCTGTTTTTTTCAAGATACAGGGAAACAGGGAGAAGCAATTTATTAAGAGGTAAATGTGGGGACTCTGACCCAAGGCCTGTCCCCTATACGGTCTGCGGTGCGATAGTTTTCCAGACGCACGGGAAATTCTTGTCTCATATGGCCCTTCCTACCACAATAAAGGTATCCCTCTTTTCTCCTATATAGTTTCTCAGCATCAGTGAGTTTAGCAACCCCTAACTGCATGGGTTCTTCCTCTGATCCTTTGGAGCCCTCAGGAGTTTCAGCTCTAGGTGTATTAAATGAAACAAAGCGTCTATTCCTAGTCTTGGTATATAGTCTGTCACGAATCCTATTATCTATATAGATGAGATAGTCGATAAGGTCTTCTAAGGGTACAGGAAGATCCCTAGCCACTACCTCATCCAATATAGTTTCAGATAGACCTTCCATGAACGCAGTAGTAAGCCCATTGTTGGTCCAATCTACCTGTGAAGTAAGGGTACGGAACTGAATAGCATAATCTACGACAGATCCTTGCTTAATTCTCATTAACGCCCTGGCAGCATTCTTTGACCTTTTAGTTGTGTCAAAGGTTCTACGAAAAGCCGTAAGGAAGCTATTGAAATCATGTACCATAAGTCCATTAGCCTCCCAAATAGGATTTGCCCACTCAAGTGCTTTATCAGTAAGTTGGTGCATAAGAAAACCCACCTTAGATCTATCAGTGGGAAATGAACGTGGATACATCTCAAAGTGGAATTCCACTTGATTAAGGAATCCCCTGCATATCTTAGCATCCCCTCCATACCTAGGTGGAGGGGTTAGATGTGCAGAAGCATTAGGCATAGTAGATGTGTCTGGTACAGGGGGTACAGGAGGAGCTGGTACAGGTACCGGACCCGTTATGGATAAAAGTGTCTGGATGGCTTGAGCCATCTGATCCATACGGTGATCCTGTTCTGCAAATCTAGCCTCATGAGTAGCCATCTGTTGTCCTAAACCTGCGGGGTCCATGGCCCTATCGTAATGTCACAGTAGTATACCCCAACACGCAAGATTAGTCCAACGAGAGACAAGATAACAAGATACGTCTTACCGGGCCTTAGAATGGCCGGACTCGACGTGGACAGGAAAAGACAGAGTCAAGAACGAGCCGAGGTCAAGGGAACAGAGAGACAGTGTAAACAAGAACTAGCCAAGGACTGGTACACAAGAGTCAGGAAACCGGTGAACAAGACAAATAAGGGATAAAGAGAACAAAGCCAAGGTCAAGCACGAAAAAAACACTACTGCATGAAGCAAGCACTAAAGGGAACTGAATCAGAAACCACGATAGGGCAGGGAGCTAAGGGAAATGTGAGTATAAATACCTATTAGTTTAATTTGATTGGCCCTTGTCATATCCAAGGTCAGTGCACGGTCAGTGCACGCCTCCCCGTTGGATGAGCCGCACGTGGCTCGTGCAGTTGCAGGACCGTGCGCGGCGGGGAAAGAGGACCTCGGGGAAAGAGGACCTAGGGGAAAGAGGGTAAGAACCACTACAGTACCACAGTCTTGTGGGTGTTACCTCCCCTGTGTCATTGAATGTGAAGTAGGAACGTAGATCCTAATTAAGTTCCTGTGTAAAGCCCCCATCATTTTCCACGGGCTGCTGTGTTTAAAATCATATACATTTTTTAACTCCAGCAGCTCTGGTGCATAATCAGACCATGGGATTTTTTTTTCTTTATTTTCAATGACAGAAAAAACAGGCATATGAGCAGTACATAGGCTTACGCAGAAGCCATGATTTGTATTTTACAGTGGTTTCACATTAATACAGAAAGCAGAGAGTGTGTTATTAGGTGTTAATACCACTGTGCAGACTTTTACTTTTACTGTTTCTTTCTGCCAGGTTTTTTTGTTTTTTTATTTACAGAGAGACAACAAAAACTATGCGCGGTTAAGTTTACATGGGATTTGTTATATGTCGAAAAGTGGCTAGGTACTGCATCTTCGTGCAGTGGAGGTTGAAGCTTATGCTTCACGTCCTGGGGGAGCTCCCTTCCCCGAGTGCTTCACATATAAATGCTTTTTTTTACATAAGCCCAATACATTTTGTGTGCCTGTCTCTAGCATAGTATCCCTTAGGGAGATGGGGTGACATGCAGGCAGTTGTATGTATGTATGTATTTACCTTAGGTCGATCTCGAGCAGATCGTGTGCTACCCCAAGGCGGCTGTGGCTTAGTTTGACACGGGTAACATTTGCTAGCTTATGCTCTATCCTGGTTCCCTCAATTGGTACTACATGCATCGCATATGAGCAAGTTTTTTTTTTTTTTCACTATCGATCTTATCAGGGCGTAACAGTGCCCAGGGCCTTATATATCGGTCCCTCGTGGTATAACATTTCTTGCAAGGGCTACCCCTAATCCCCTTTGCTATGTGACATGTCACTTTCCTGTTTTCGATTACAAGTTTATAACATTGCTATTACCCATCCCTGGTGTTCAGTTAATCAGTTATCGTACCAGGGCTCCTTTTTCATGGATATTGAGCATGCAACAATCCTTTTATCTTTTCTTCACTCTTTTCCATTCCAAGGAGAGTCTAGCAGTCTCCTTCTCAGCGCTTCGGTGGGTTGGTGGTGTGATGCCTCAGGCGTCAGTGTGATTGTGGTCTTCTCTCCTCTGGTTACTAGGAGTTTAGTAAGATAACCCCATCGATAGGGTACAAATATCTAAATATAGCTGCGCTGTGCCTTTAAGACAAAGTTATTTAAAGTGCATAAAGTGATTTATTGTGCAAAAATGTGATTTACATAAAGTGAATAAATTTCCACACATATGTGTAAAACTGTGGTAAAATACACAAAGCACTCACTTAGAAATGCATATGTGAATCCTCTCCATGTAACATAAAATGGAGGGAGAAAAAAACACTGATAGTGTAAATCTATAAAACAGAAAGCTAAATGTAATAGATAAAAGTGCACACTCACAAAAGTAGAGCAGAAGAGCCTGCTCTAACTATGACAGCTCCAAATATCAATGCCTCCTGGGATAAAAACAGCAGAGACAATCGATCCACTTCTTAAATTTATTGCACAGTTTATTTCATAGCAGCTTTCTCCTAAATTTCCCCTTGTATATACAATGCAACAGTTCAGGTACTTTATAGAAAAAAGGCCGGCTTCTTCCTCCGTAAGCAACCGAGTTGCCGCAACCAAAGACTTCCCGGTTACCAGTCTGCAGGCGTACAAACGTGCGTTCGTGCGTGGTCGAGCGTGATGACGCGTTTCGCTGTATTCCCGGCTTCTACAGATCTGCCCACTCTTGCCTGTCATAGTCGTTTATACACACCCATATGGGCGTGTTTAGCATCCCTCCATTTAAACAGCAATGTAATTTGGAAAAGGGTTCATATGAAAGATCATTATAATCTTACTCGAATGTAAACATATTAAATACATTCGAGAATATATGAATATAAGTTTATTTTTATGAAAATAATTCTCTAGTATAATCATATCTTAAAGGGACAGTATAACAATATAAAATCTACAAAAATTTAATATAGATTTTATTTGTCTTTAAAATTGTCTATACATATATACTCGTGTGTGTGTATATATATATATATATACACATATAAAAAAATGGAAACCTGCTATAAAAAAGAAAACGAGAGAAAAAGATATATGAATATCTCACATTGCAAAACAGTCCAGTATCTATAATTTACTCATAAAAGATTATAAAAAAATCATAAAAAATTAAAAAAGTCAAATTCTATATTCAATCCCCTTTGGTTCTAAAGTTTTTAGCCTATGTACCCATTGCATCTCTTTTTTGCCAATATCTGTAATATGATTTCCTCCACCCCATGACTTTTTTACTATTTCTATTCCCAGGAATGTAAGGCCTCTTGGATCTTTATTGTGAATGTGCAGAGACACCATGTTGTTCATATCCTTTGGTAATATTATTCACATGTTCATATATTCGCTTATGAAGAGGACGAATTGTCCGCACTACATATTGAAGTCCACAAGGACATATTAATAAATAAATTACATTCTTACTGAAACATGTGATAAAATCTTTTACAAAAAATTCTGTATCATTAAATTTAGTTTTGAATTTATTTATACCTTTAAGAGTTACATTTTTACTACATCTGCATCCTGCACATTTATTATATGAATAAAAGCCTTTTTTGTGTCATCTAAAAAAGTTTTTGGGATATCTTTTTTGGGGTGATTAAAAGTTAAGATACGTTTAAAATTTGGTGCTCCTCTAAAAGTGCTGAAGGGTTTCTCGGGAATAATTTTTGAAAGTTCATTATCTTTTTTCAAAACATCACTTGCTGCATGTTAAATAACTTTGTCTTAAAGGCACAGCGCACCTGGATTTAGACAGTTTGTATTCATTGTGTGTTGTTATGAGCTATAACACTGTTTAAGGTGCCTGATCTGGCGGCTGCATGTTTTTACCATGCACGGCTCTGGAGGAAAAGAAACTTGCCTTTTCTGACCTCTCCGCGGTTCTCTTCCCCTTGGGTTGTGACATATTGGGGAGTTAAGTGCGTGTCCTTAGGGCTTAATTGCTCGGTAAAAGCTCTCAAGAGCGGCGCTATCATCACATGCGTCCGCTCCGGTCCGAGTCCAGGACACACCCTCCCCCACAAAAATTTTTTTTTTACATTTGCCGTTCAGTTTTTGTTTGTTTTTTTTTGGGTTACAAGTACTGTACCTGAGTTTTTTTGTTTTTTTTACTTTTACTGCGCTAGGCTATTTTTTATGAAAAGTTCAACCTATGCATGGGGGCATGAGTATACTCAGGAGGCCTTTCAGAAAACAACTTGGAGTGTTTTCTTACAATAACCAACAACGGGCTCCTCTAAATCACGCACAAATGTGTGTGTAAAAATGAATATTGAACAATTACCACCACAGATTTTCTAAAATGGTTGCATCAAAGGCATCAAAACACTCCATATACAATACCTTGGGGTGTCAACTTTTCAAATATATGCACGTTCATGACAAGAAAATAAATTGGGATATGTAAAAAGGACCCAAAAATGAAGATAGGCAAAGAAGATATGTTAAATTTGAAAAACACATGTCAGAGGTTTGGCATTGCACCCCCAAAACAACCCGACAAACCTATACATAGGTGGTATCACTGTACTCACCAGATGTTGCTGAACACATATTGGGGTGTTCTTTGTCAGTAAAACACATAACAGGAACTGAGAATCCATGCCTAAATTACAATGTGAGAAAAATAACACAAAAAAATGACTACCCAAAAGTTTGAAAAAGACTGGTGGTAGAATTAGTGCATGGAAAGTGTGAAAACACCACCATTTGAAATACCCTAGGGAGTCTACTTTTCAAAAATATATGGTTTGATGATGATAAATTACATTGTCCGGCTTGAAAAATGTCCCAAATAGGACATTGGTGCATGATGACCAGATGTGAAAATTCCATGTTGGAAAACTGGAATGTGCACCCTCCAAATAAGGTCTTTTAGCCCCCAGAGAAACAGACACACCTGTACATGAACACAGTAACACATAACAGGAGCTGATAATCCATGCCTAAAGTACAATATGTGTGAAAAATAACACAAAAAAATGACTACCCAAAAGTTTGACAAAGACTGGTGGTAGAATTAGTGCATAGAAAGTGTTAAAATACCACCATTTGAAATACCCTAGGGCAGGGATAGGCAACCTTCGGCACTCCAGATGTTTTGGACTACATCTCCCATAATGCTCTTACACCCAAAATACTGGCAAAGCATCATGGGAGGTGTAGTCCAAAACATCTAGAGTGCTGAAGGTTCCCTACGCCTGCCCTAGGGTGTCTACTTTTCAAAAATATATGGTTTATATTGGCCAGCTTAAAAAAATGTCCCAAATAGGACATGGGTGCATGATGACCAGCTGTGAAAATTCCAAGTTGAAAAACTGGAATGCGCACCCTCCAAAAAAGGTATTTTAGCCCCCAGAGAACCTGACACACCTATACATGGGTGGTATCACTGTACTGCTAATGTTGCTGAACACATATTGGGGTGATCTTTGGCAGTAACCCTTTAAGTTCTCAGTACACATATTCTTAAATTGCTATGTGTGTCAAAAAATCACCAGTTATTTATTTTATTTTTTTATTTGGCATAGATTGGTTGTAAAATGGTTGCATGAAAAGAATCAAAATACCCCAAGTTTAATACCTTAGGTTGTCTTCTTTTAAAAAATATATACATGTGAAGGGTTATTCAGGGATTCCTGACATATCAGTGTTACAATGTAACTTTAGTAAATTTTGAAAAAAAAATGGTTTGGAAATAGCAAAGTCGTACTTGTACTTATTGCCCTATAATGGGCAAAAGAAAAAAGCTAAGCACATGTTAACATTGGGTATTTCTGAACACGAAACTTTGAAACTATTTAGCACAAGTGTTTTTTGGCGGTTGTAGATGCGTAACAGAATTGGGGGGTCAAAGTTAGAAAAGTGGTTTGTTTTAAATTTTTCATCATTTTATAATTTTTTTTTATAGTAAATTATATGATATGATTAAAATAATAGTATCTTTAGAAAGACCATTTAATGGTGAGAAAAACTGTATTTAATATGTGTGGAAATGAGTAAGAGGAAAATTAAAGCTTAACACAAACACAGCAGAAATGTAAAAACAGCCCTGGTCCTTAACAGTAAGAAAATGGAAAAAAACAGTCTGGTCACTAAAAGGGTAAAAGGGGCACTATATGCACTAATACAAATTTAGCTGTTTTGGTGCATAGATTGTGCTTCACTGCTCAATTGTCTGTCATTTAGGAGTTAAATCACTTTGTTCATACAGCCCTAGTCACACCTCCCTCCATGTAACTTACACAGCCTTTCTAAACACTTCCTGTAAAGAAACATCTCATGTTTCATCTTCCTTTATTGCACATCCCATTTAATTTAGAATTTTGTATCTTCTTCTCTGTTAATAGACTTTGAAACTCTGCAGAAACCTACTGTGTGTGATTAAAGTTCAGTTTACAGAGCAGGAGATACAACATATAAAGCAAGTTAACATGTGATTAAAAATGAAATCATTTTTTTCATGTAGGCTGTGTGACTCACATAATGGGTAAATTTGACTAGGGCTGGATAAACAGAAACAGAAGTGATTTAACTCATCCTGAATGGCAGATATTTAAGCATGGACATTGCAGGAGCATGATCTACACAACTAAAATGTCACAGTACAGCCCTACTGTTGCTCACATCCCCATTCACGCACACCTAAAATAAAAGTGTCTCTATTTGTTAATTTGAAATGTTGGTAGATATGCCAGTCCAAGGCTACTCGATTTGTTAACAAGCCTCAGACCTTCAGAGAAAGTGGAAGTGGCAGAGTGATTAGGTGCCATCTTCCAGACTTTGGAGTTAAATATTTCATTAACAATTTAACCCCTTAAGGTAAGACAGTATCCTTTTCCTCCTCGCATCATAACCACTTCACTGCGATAAACCCAGAGGGGTTCTTTAAGGATGATTATGAAAAATAAAGTTTGCAGTTGCCTAGCTTAACCCTGCAATCCAATGGTTAGTAGACAAACAATTTGAACAGAGCACTACAAAGCCCACCATACAATAAATCCGCGTTAGCTTCATATCACTCAACATCCTCACAACTAATTTATTAGTCTCAGCCCATAACAAATTATTCCACACAGTCAAATAAGCAATAGAAAGAGCCATCAACAAATATTACAATGTTGCTTCATAACCAACTTACTCATGATATAAGATTGATAATTTTATATATATTTAGCAATCTTATATCATATGTGTGTGTGTGTTTATATATATAATTTTGATTTATTTATTTTTATTATTTTTCAGGTGCAGATATTAATGCAGTCGATCCAAATCGTGAATATACATCCATGCAATGGGCAAGGTTTACAGGGAGATTTGAAACAGTTTACCTCATGCAAAAACTACTTGACAAACCCTCTCCGGAACAGTTTTGTGATCTATTTAAGATGGAATGGCCTAAGATGAAAGAGCTTCTTGCCAAAGCTGCAGAACCCAAGTCATGTGCACAGAAGATATCAGATTGTATAAAGTCAACATTTAGTTTTAATTACTTCAATGAGCCCATGGAAGATGGAGTCCTTGACCACATGGTCAGAATAACCACTAGCATGAATAGCCCCTTTGTTGCTATAGCTTGCCAAACTGTATGTCCTGGGAGTCCGCCATGTGTTGGGAAGCGCAGATACTCTGTACAAGAGATTACTGAGAGGCAGAGGGCTCAAGAAATAAAGGCTTCAGACCAAAATCGCAAAGAGAGCTATGAGAAACTTTTTAAGGCATCGAGAATCTCTGTGATACCCCCTAAAAAAGAGAGGAGAGCTAGTCTTCAAATAAGTGTGTCTCAGAAAACAAATTCATTAGGCAACAGAAGAACAAGCCTACTACCTCTAAATTTACTACGAAGAAGTAGTGTAAGACCAGGATACATCATTCCTAAAGTACGTATCAGTAAAGCACCTGCACCTACATACTACCCAGAGAAATTACATCGAAGACACAGCACAGACAGCAACACATTACAAATTCCAAAATGGAGGTACAAGGAACTGAAAGAACAGAGGAAAAAAGCGGAGGAAGAAGAGCGATGCAAAGCAGAAGAAGCTGAAAAGCAAAGGCAATTACAAAGATCAAGAATTAAAAAAAGGACTTTCACTTGACAAACCAGTGAATCACTTGGATAACCTGGCAGGTTGCCAGTGACAATGTGTATAATTAAGGAACTTATGAACTGAAAATGTAAAACAAACCATTTCAAACTAATGTGCCGATATATATCATGTTAGCATCTAATAAACCATTTGCTAAAATATATAGTAAATAATAATATTATTTATTTTATGAATATAACACAAATACACGTAAATAGCTTTTACTACCTTTTTAAACTTGATCTTTTTTGGAGCAAAAGAAGATAAATCAGATGGTTCACCATTCTGCGTGGCTGTGTATTGGTCTGAATATAAAGATAATGGAATAGCTGTCTGTACCACATAAATAATTGATACAGATGCTGGCTTGAGAATCAGGATATTTCTGTGTCTGTGATATAATTTCTTTTGTGTCAGTGTGTGGTATCTGCCATTGCTTGTGGCAAGAATGTGCACATAAAGGTGCTGTATGCTGTATAGTTAGAATTTATTATATTCCATGTAACACTGCTCTCTCATTCTAAACACATTTTATTTTTCTCCTTTAAATCCAGAAACCGTCATGTTGTAATACTACACTATACAGATCTTAACATGAAAACGCATAACATCTCTCCGTGTTTTTGTATAAAAGTTATGGTCTCCTCTGGACATCTTTTGAGTATAAAAATGCACATCACCCATCTTCTTTAACGATAACAGCACAAAATGTTGCTGCTTATCAATTAACAAAAAAATAAATAAATTAAGAACAGTCTTTGACAAGTAGTTCACAAACATCATTACTAGCAGAGACATGAGGTGTAGAACGCTCTGCTCAAACCAGCTTAAAAAAATGAGAAAGAGAGGTAAGGAAACACAAGAGGAAGAGCAGAGAGTGTCAGAGGAGAGATCAATGGATAAGTTGCCTGTATAAAAATAAGCTGGCAATAGTGGTGTGTGAAGAACCAAACAGTGGAAGGAAAAAGAATGTGCTGGGCTATGGAAGTGAAGGAAATGAGAAGGGCAATTGTAATCGGAGAACACAACCCAGGAAGATAGCAGAGTATCGTAATAAGGTATGTTTTCAGTGACTTCTTAAATGACTGGAGTGTAGGGGAGAGTCTGGTGGCATAGAGTAGGGAGTTCCATCAGAATTGGGCAGCCCTTGAAAAGTCCTCCAGATTAAAGTTAGCGGTGCAGGAACGAGCAGATAACAAGAGAAGGTCACAAACTGGATGAGAAGGGGTATAGGTATTTGCTGAGTAAAGATGAGATGTAATGGGGAGTGGAACTATTGAGGGATTTGTAGCAATTTGAAGTGATCAGGAAGCCAGTGTAATGATTGGCAGATAGGTGATGTGTGGGAGTACCAGTCAGTCAGGCGGCAGCATTCATAGGAGACTGAAAGGGCAATGTTAACAATTGGAAGGCTTATGTGAGATGTAATAGTCAAGTGATGAGTGCACGAACAAGTGCCTTAGTTGTATCTTGTGTTATAAAAGTGAGTTTGTTCAATATGTTTAAGGTAGAAGTTACAGGCTTTGAAGAAAGACTGGATGTGAAATAGAAAGGTAAAAAAAAAGTAACTCCAAGGCAGCAAACTATAGGGGTTGAAGTAGTAGGAGCCCCATTGATGTGCAAAAGATAGATGGAGGCGGACTATTTAAGGGGGGGAGATGAGGAGTTCAGTTTTAGAAAGATAAGGTTTTAGAAAATTGGAATTGAAGGGAGACAGTTTGTGATATGTTCAAGAAGGAAAGAAGAGAGGTTTGGGGAGTAGAGGTAAATCTGAGTATCATCAGCATATAGATAGTAATAAATCACTAGCTGTGAGTTTAGTTTATGGCAGGGATGCAGTGGGGCAGAGAAGATAGTTATTGATATGAAAAAAAACACGTATGGATCATAAAAGTAGGTGCAGGTTAGAAAGATAAAAACGTCTTGCTTGGCAATGAGGAGGATTGAAGTTTAGGAGTGTAGCATGAATTTGCAATGTTAGGTGTAGTGCAAGACGTTTCCAACAAAGGTCAGTAGTACAGGGACATTGTTGGAGATAGTAACAAAATCCAAAAGAGTGAATAAGGTTACTAAGAGAACCACTAGAATGGTAGACACTAAATTAGAGTTGAGAAAGATAGGATGACAAGCAGGAAAGTACAAGGCCAAGTAGCTCAAGGTTGCGGAGGGTTCAAAGAAGAAGAGAGTGGTCAACAGTATCAAAGGCAGCAGAGAGGAGAATGTCATTAGACAGAGTGAACTTGAAAATATGCACTAGGAAAAGGGGTTTGATAGGTTGAGAGGGGATGGGATCAAGAAGACATGCGGTGGAGGGAAAGGGTAAAAGACATTTCTTTAGACAGAGGGAATCTGTCGGGACTAAGTGGAAGAGGAAACAGAATGGAAGCATAGTGTTGGAATGGAGGAGAAAAGTGAGGAGATTAGGAACATTCCTAATTTGGTTAATCTTGTCAGTAAGGTGACATGCAAAATCAAAAGAGGTGAGTTTAGTTGATGGCAGGGTTGAAGTGGGACAGAGAAGATAGTTAAAGCTATGAAAAAGATGTTTGGGATCATAAGAGTAGGTGCAGATGAGAAAGGTAAAATATTCTTCCTTGGCAAGGGAGAGGATGGAAGTTTTGGAATGTAGCATGAATTTGTAATGTTAGGTGTAGAGTAAGACTTTTCCAACAAAGTTCAGAAATACAAGATCATTGTTGAATTTAGTGGGTGAGCTTGCTAGATGAAGACTGAATGAATGGTTGGCGCTTAAAGTGAGCTGTAAATTGGGAGGAAGACGTGACATTATTGTTCTAAGAGGTAGTTTTAGTGGGACAAGAGAGAATTAAGAGAGGAGAAAGTCTAGACTGGAGAGAGGAAGAGAAGTGATGAGTTGTTTTTTTATACAGTTACTCTTACTTTCATTAAAACATCCCCCCATAAAATGCATGGCCTTTTGTACTGCATTTGTTTAGTTTTTCAGATCTTTTTTTAGCTTTGGGTTATATGTGATATATTTGATGGAAATCGTGTTTTGGTCTTACTAGTAACCTACAAGGAGTTATCTTTCTTTATACCCTGTTTTGTTATCTCATATTTGACTGCTTTTCACAAAACCTTTCCTATCTAGATACCTATCTTAGCCTAAATTTTAAAATAAAAGTAAAAATAAATTTAAATTTTACCAGAGTTTACAAATGTTTTACTTACTGCAATACCATTTTTTCCAAGGCTATTTTGGACAGAGGAATTGAATTATTGCCTTCAAGCCAAGGGGCATATGTTTAAAAACTAGAGTCTTTTATTCAAATGGAATCCTGCACCTTTTAATTTTCTGTAGGGTCGTATCCTGGAGAATGTGCTGTTTTTAACTCAATATTGCCTTTATATTGCTATCATCTGAGTTTGAGAAGTATCAAACCCTTACATTTGCACTGCTAAGGTTGATCATATGCTGTTGAGTAAAACAATAAGAACTGTAATATTTCTTTTTATGTCATATTTAGGTATAAAAAATTATTTTGTTAGACACTTTATTATTAATAAAATATTGGCTCACTTTATTGAACTGAATATGATGATTATGCTGAATGAAGATCTATTGATGCCCGGAGTTTATTTAGTTAGAAAAATTTAAATAAAATATATTTAAACTTTTCTCAGTGATTTCTTAGTAGCTAGAGAACAATGTTGCACATAAGATTGTCTTGTCAACCAAGCATTTAATGTAAATAAAGAAAAGGTTAACAAATACATAGCTGTACTATGAGCTGCAGATATTAAATGTAGTTATTAAGCGTAACAAAACTTACCTGCTCCCCTCCTTGGACCGCAAGGGATGAATGCTCCATGAGGCCGCACAGTCTGAAAAGGAAAATAGCTAATTTGTATATACTTACCAATTCAGCGGCAGCAAACCTCTCCTCCTCCAGATTTACATGGGCCAAATTCAACAGACAGCCGCTTTTTCCTTGCATTAAATCGGATGCTGTCCGCTAGAATGGCGCATCCTTATGTAGTTTGAATGCACTTAACGTTCACACCCGCCCTTAATTGACCTTGTCATCTAGGCGACTTCTCTATTCTTGTACTTTTTGCAGTTGCAGAGATGCAGATGTTCTGATCTAAGTACACATCACTTTCATGTCTTGAAAAGAGCCTGTTCGACCAATCAGAGGTAAATGTCTTGGGTTACGTCGTATCTGCTTCTGGATTCAGTATGGACCCAAAGAAGTTGTCTGCTGTAGTAGAGTGCGCAAACTAGTACAGACGAGTCATAAAGGATGCTTCTTCTGTAATAGCCCCTATTACAAACCTCACCAAGAAAGGTTCAAGCCACTATACATGGTTCCTTAAAGCTGGAGATGCATTCAAAAAGCTAAAAAAGGCTTTTGTTTCTGCTTCTATTCTCAAACATCCTGATCCTATACTTTCTTTTATATTGGAGGAGTATGCTTTTGAAATAGGAGTAGGTGCTGTTCTATCACAACATACATGGTCTGCTCCAACCATTTCCTATACCCACTAAACCTTGGTTTTATGGTTGATCTTCCCCTTTCTAATGGACTCACAGTTATTCTTATGGTTGTTCACCGATTTTCTAAGATTACTTTTAATACCCCTTAAAAAACTCCTCGCCTCAGCAGGATTGGCTTAATGTGACCACATTATCTATGTCAACTCAATTATCGTATTTTTTGGAATCGCAAAGATGACGTGGAACAAACAAGACATGAGTAAGCCTATAAAAAGCTTATTTTTGCACTTATTCAGCACCCTATCATGCCTTTTGCCCTGATACCTCTATTTTCTTTTCAAATAGATTTTATTAAAGTTATAATGTTTTTACAGCAAATAATAATGAATAGTCAAACATACTATTCGGGGTAGGAAAGGAAAACTTGGAAATAGGAAAGGGGATCCATCTATATTAGAAAACAGATGAAATAATGTACAAAACATTCTTTTAGCTTGTCAATAATCGCTACACAGTTAAATTTGGATTCATCCGGTAAACCGTGCTTGAGTTTTAATTTGTCTAAAGACATTATGGCATTGCCATGAAAAAAGTTATCTAAATTTGTTATGGAATAAGCATGCCAGAAATTTATGTCTAAACATGGTACATATTCTTTCAGCAATGTGATTGGCATTGATCTGTATAAACCTCTGGCATGATTATTGATTTTAAAATAAGGTCCCAAGCCGTAATAGTTGTTTTAGTTGAAAAGAATAAATTGGTAGTAGTGATGTCCCGAACGGTTCGCTGGCGAATAGTTCCTGGTGAACATCGATTGTTCGCGTTCGCCACAGATGGCGAACATATGCGCTGTTCGGTCCGCCCCCTATTCGTCATCATTGAGTAAACTTTGACCGTGTACCTCACAGTCAGCAGACACATTCCAGCCAATCAGCAGCAGACCCTCCCTCCCAGACCCTCCCACCTCCTGGACAGCATCCATTTTACATTAATTGTGAAACTGCATTCTTAGTGAGAGGAGGGACAGTGTAGCTGCTGCTGATTTGATAGGGAAATTGATAGCTAGGCTAGTGTATTCAGTGTCCACTACAGTCCTGAAGGACACATCTGATCTCTGCTGTAAGGACAGCACCCCAAAAAGCCCTTTTTAGGGCTAGAACATCAGTCTGCTTTTTTTTTCTGTGTAATGTAATTGCAGTTGCCTGCCTGCCAGCCTGTGTGTCAGGCTCACAGCATATACTGTGCACACTACCCCAGTGCCACCACTCACTCACTGGTGTCACAATAGCTTGCATTTAAAAAAAAACAAAAACTTTTTTGACTGTAATATAATAGCAGTCAGTTTCCTTCACGAGTGTGCGTTTCAGGGCCTGCCCAGTGCCACCACTCACTCACTGATGTCCCAATAGTTTGCATTTAAAAAAAAACAAAACTTTTTGACTGTAATATAATAGCAGTCAGTTTCCTTCACGAGTGTGCATTTCAGGGCCTGCCCAGTGCCACCACTCACTCACTGGTGTCCCAATAGCTTGCATTTAAAAAAACAAAACTTCTTGGACTGTAATATAATAGCAGTCAGTTTCCTTCACGAGTGTGCGTTTTAGGGCCTGCCCAGTGCCACCACTCACTCACTGGTGTCCCAATAGCTTGCATTTAAAAAAACAAAACTTTTTGGACTGTAATATAATAGCAGTCAGTTTACTTCATGAGTGTGCGTTTCAGGGCCTGCCCAGTGCCACCACTCACTCACTGGTGTCCCAATAGCTTGCATTTAAAAAAAAAAAAACTTTTTGGACTGTAATATAATAGCAGTCAGTTTCCTCCACGAGTGTGCGTTTCAGGGCCTGCCCAGTGCCACCACTCACTCACTGGTGTCCCAATAGCTTGCATTTAAAAAAAACAAAAACTTTTTGGACTGTAATATAATAGCAGTCAGTTTCCTTCATGAGTGTGTGTTTCAGGGCCTGCCCAGTGCCACCACTCACTCACTGGTGTCACAATAGCTTGCATTTAAAAAAAACAAAACTTTTTGGACTGTAAGATAATAGCAGTCAGTTTCCTTCACGAGTGTGCGTTTCAGGGCCTGCCCAGTGCCACCACTCACTCACTGGTGTCCCAATAGCTTGCATTTAAAAAAAACAAAAACTTTTTGGACTGTAATATAATAGCAGTCAGTTTCCTTCATGAGTGTGTGTTTCAGGGCCTGCCAGGGCACAGTGTCACACCAGTGCAACTCATATCTGGTGTAACAGTAGTGTACATTTAAAAAAATAAATAAAATTTTGACTGTAATAGATTGAATAGCAGTTAGTTGTCTGCAAGCGTGTGTGTCAGGCCTACAGCGTCTACTCTGCCAACTTCTGCAACTGCACAGTGCCACTCATATCTGTTGTCACAGTAGCTTGCATGCATAGTGCCACTAATCGAAAAACAAATGACAGGCAGAGGCAGGCCACCCTGCAGGGGCCGTCGTGGTCGTGGTGCTGTGATTCCCTTTGGCCCTAGAATAATGCCCAGTGTTCAGAGTCCACGTACCCTGAACTCGAAAAGTTCTGAGGACATAGTTGACTGGCTAACACAGGACACCCAATCTTCTACAGTTTCCGCTCGGAACCTTGACGCACCATTCTCCTCCAGCTTAGCTTCGGGCACCTCTCAAGTTACCACTCACCCGCCTGCCGCCACCACCAACACTAGCACCACAGCAGCTTCACTTGGTATGTCAGAGGAGTTATTTACACATCAGTTGGAAGAAATGAGTGATGCGCAACCATTATTGCCAGAGGATGTAGATAAACGGGATATGTCTCAGCCAGGCACACATGGACGTATGGTGTGATGATGATGATGTTGTACCCGCTGCTGCTTCCTTTGCTGAGTTGTCAGATACAAATGAAATGGTTGATGATGACGATGCGTCCGTGGATGTCACGTGGGTGCCCGCTAGAAGAGAAGAAGAACAGGGGGAAAGTTCAGATGGGGAGACAGAGAGGAGGAGGAGGAAACGAGTTAGAAGCAGGGGGAGGTCGTCGCAAGGAGCTAGTGGCACAGTCAGACAGCATGTATCAGAACCCGGGGTCAGCCAGACAGCACGCCAATCAACACCAGAATGCCGTCATTGCAGAGCTCAGCAGTGTGGCATTTTTTTTTGTGTGTCTGCCTCTGACAACAGCGATGCCATTTTGGCAACCTGTGCCAAAATAAACTGAGTTGTGGGAAGTCCAACACCCACCTAGGTACAACTGCTTTGCGAAGGCACATGATCGCACATCACAAACACCTATGGGATCAACACATGAGTACAAGCAGCACACAAACTCAAAGTCGCCATCCTCCTCCTGGTCCAGTATCTTCAGCCACGTTAACCACTGCTGTCCTCCTTGCCCCCTCTCAACCATCCGCCCCTCCGTCTCTCGCCTTGAGCAGTTCCTGCTCATCTGCCCACAGTCAGGTGTCTGTCAAGGACATGTTTGAGAGTAAGAAGCCAATGTCACAAAGTCACCCCATTGCCCGGCGTCTGACAGCTGGCTTGACTGAACTCTTAGCCCTCCAGCTTTTACCATACAAGCAGGTGGAGACTGAGGCGTTCAAAAAATTTGTAGCTATTGGGACACCGCAGTGGAAGGTACCCGGCCGAAATTTCTTTGCACAAAAGGCAATCCCCAACCTGTACTCGATTGTGCAAAATGAAGTAAATGAAGTAATGGCATGTCTGGCACACAGTGTTGGGGCAAGGGTCCATCTGACCACTGATACCTGGTCTGCAAAGCATGGTCAGGGCAGGTATATCACCTACACTGCGCATTGGGTAAACCTGCTGACGGCTGCCAAGCATGGAATGCGTGGCTCTGCAGAGGAGTTGGTGACACCGCCACGACTTGCAGGCAGGCCACCTCCTCTATTCCTCCTACTCCATCCTCTTCTATAATCTCCTCGGCTGAGTCCTCTTCTGCTGCTGCGTCTTGCTCCTTGCATCAACAGCACCCCCACAGCTCCCCAGGTACTATTCCACATCCCGAATATGGCAGTGTCACGCCGTCTTGGGGTTGACTTGCCTGAAAGCAGAGAGTCACACCGGACCAGCACTCCTGTCCGCCCTGAATGCACAGGTGGATCAGTGGCTGACTCCGCACCAACTGGAGATCGGCAAAGTGGTTTGTGACAACGGAAGAAATTTGTTGGCGGCATTGCATTTGGGCAAGCGTTGTGCAAGCGTTGTACAATCAGATTACACACATGTGCCATGCACGGCACATGTGTGTAATCTGATTGTACAACGCTTTGTGCATATGTAACCAGGCTTACAGGACATCCTGAAGCAGGCCAGGAAGGTGTGTGGCCATTTCAGGCATTCCTACATGGCCATGGCGCACTTTTCAGATATCCAGCGGTGAAAAAACATGCCAGTGAGGCGCTTGATTTGAGACAGCCCGACACATTGGAATTCAACACTCTTAATGTTCGACCGCCTGCTCCAACAAGAAAAAGCCATTAACGAGTATTTGTATGACCGGGGTTCTAGGACAGCCTCTGCGGAGCTGGGAATTTTTTTGCCACGTTACTGGACGCTCATGCGCAATGCCTGTAGGCTCATGCGTCATTTTGAGGAGGTGACAAACCTAGTCAGTCGCACCGAAGGCACCATCAGCGACATCATACCATTTGTTTTCTTCCTGGAGTGTGGTCTGCGAAGAGTGCTGAATCAGGCCGTAGATGAGCGTGAAGAGGAAGAGTTGTGGTCACCATCACCACCAGAAACAGCCTTATCAGCATCGCTTGCTGGACCTGCAGCAACGCTGGAAGAGGATTGTGAGGAAGAGGAGTCAGAGGAGGAATGTGGCTTTGAGGAGGAAGACCAACCACAACAGGCATCCCAGGGTGCTCGTTGTCACCTATCTGGTACCTGTGGTGTTGTACGTGGCTGGGGGGAAGAACATACCTTCAGTGAGATCACGGAGGATGAGGAACAGGACATGAGTAGCTCGGCATCCAACCTTGTGCAAATGGGGTCTTTCATGCTGTCATGCCTGTTGAGGGACCCTCGTATAAAAAGGCTGAAGGAGAACAACCTGTACTGGGTGCCCACGCTACTAGACCCCCAGTATAAGCAGAAAGTGCCAGAAATGTTACCGAATTACGGCAAGTCGGAAAGGATGCAGCAGTTCCAAAATCAATTAAAATGTATGCTTTATACAGCGTATAAGGGTGATGTCACAGCACAATGGGAATCTAACAGGGGAAGAGGTGAAAGTAATCCTCCTCCTCCCATGACCACGCCGGCAAGGACAGGACGATTTACAGACGTGTTGTTGATGGAGGACATGCAGAGCTTTTTAAGTCCTATGCATCGCCACAACCCTTCGGGGTCCACCCTTAGAGAACTACTCGACCGACAGGTAGCAGACTACCTCGCCTTAACTGCAGATATCGACACTCTGAGGAGCGATGAACCCCTTGACTACTGGGTGTGCAGGCTTGACCTGTGGCCTGAGCTATCCCAATTTGCGATAGAACTTCTGGCCTGCCCTGCTTCAAGTGTCCTGTCAGAAAGGATCTTCAGTGCAGCAGGAAGTATTGTCACTGAGAAGAGAAGTCGCCTAGGTCAAAAAAGTCTAGATTACCTCACCTTTATTAAGATGAATGAGGGATGGATCCCGAAGGGACTGACAGTGGGCGATACATTCGACTAAAAAAGGCCTGATGAGGGGGGCTGCTGGCCCTCCGCGTGATATTTAAATCCCTAGCTCACCCCAGTACCTTGCCCTGTCGTGGTTTCCTTTTCCTGGTTTCCTGAGAGTGCTTTATCATTGTGAATCTGATTTCCTGGTATCCTGATCTTGGCTTTTCCCTGGTTATTCTGAATTCTGGTTTCCCTGACATGGCTTGTGTAAACGGTATTGTGTATTTTCTGGCTTCCTTCACCTCGGCTTTCCCTTTGACCATTCTCTGTCTCTAGCTTATTAGTCCAGCCATTCTAAGGTCCGGTTTACTCTCTGTCCTTTTATTTTCCTTTTCTTGCCTATGTATATGTTTACATAGTTTCTGCATGCTGGACCACACCAGTAGTTGTGACATTGGGATTAAACTGATAAGAATAGTACTACTTAACACACCACTCCTATCTGGTGGCACATTAGATTGCATGCGCAGTGCCCCAAATTTGAAGTAGGAGAACCGACCAAGCATCTTTTTCCATCTCCCGGTTCCTAAAATCGATACCACATACACGTCCCCTGATAGGGGACGTAACAGGGATTAAACTGATAGGAATACTACTTAACACACTGTATAATAACGCAGAGAGAGGCAACGCAGAGAGAGGAGTCTGAAGAAGAGGAGTCAGAGGAGGAAGGTGGCTTTGAGGAGGTGGAAGACCAAACACAGCAGGTGTCCCAGGGGGCTTGTTGTCACCTTTTGGGGACCCTTGGTGTTGTACTTGGCTGGGTGGAGGAAGAGACCTTCAATGACATCAGTGAGGACAAGGAACGGGACATGGCTAGCTTGGTATCCAACCTTGTACAAATGGGGAGTTTGCGGTTGTGCAAATGGACTGTTTGCGGTTGTTTGCGGTGCGTTAAACGGGGAGTTTGGTCTGTCACTGTGAAGCGGGCATAGCCCTTACACTACCTGATCAATACAACATCATACCTGATTTAGGAATCTTAGGTGATTTATGCCCTTTATGGATTAAAACCAGACTCCGCATTAACTATGTAATTTTCCATGGGAGTTTTGCCATGGATCCCCCTCCGGCACGCCACAGTCCAGGTGTTAGTCCCCTTGAAACAACTTTTCCATCACTATTGTGGCCAGAAAGAGTCCCTGTGGGTTTTAAAATTCGCCTGCCTATTGAAGTCTATGGCGGTTCGCCCGGTTCGCCCGTTCGCGAACATTTGCGGAAGTTCGCGTTCGCCGTTCACGAACCGAAAATTTTATGTTCGCGACATCACTAATTGGTAGTTTTAGGTCTTCTTTCCGGGCCTACCCAAAGAGCCTCTTTGAGTATAAATGGTAAAACTTTAACCTCCTCCATTTCTATCCATCTTGGCTTATTAACATTTTTATTAAAACTAACAGCAATGGCAGCATTGGTAGCAAAATAATATTTACGAATATCAGGTATACCAATACCACCATTGGATTTATTATGTTGTAAAGTAGTTTGATTCTGCATGGCTTCTTGTTCCAAATAAACTTAAAAATTGCTGAATTTATTTTTGAAAAAAAAAAAAACGATAACGGTAAAAATAATAATAATACAAAATTTTTGGGAGGACTGTCATCTTAACCACTTATGGACACAGCTACAGAAGCTGGACATACCCTTAAGGACACAAGCAATTTTTGCATTTTTTTGCTGTTTGTGTTCAACTGCAATTTGCATCTCTCTCATTTACTGTACCAACGCATATTATATACCGTTTTTTAGACAACAAAAAATGGCTTTAATTTGATGTGACATATACATATATAAATTCTCATTTATTAAAAAAAAATGCAAAATAATGTGGAAAAAAACAAAAAATGCTTTTCCCCCCAAGTTTTGGCAATAATAATGTGTGCATAATATGTCCAGTTTAGGAAAATTTATTCAAAATCAATTCATTTATGTATCTTGATTTACAAAGTGCGTAATATGTGTAGGATTTCAGTTTATTTTGAAAGTTACAGGTCACAAACTACAAGGTCTAAAATAAAATTTCAATGTGAAACAATTTTAGAAGTTGGTATGTTTGTCTTGGAAGTTTAATACCCATTACAGGAAACAAAATTGCCCCACAAAAATATATATTTATATAAAGTATACATCACAGGCTATTTACCTAAGGTTAGTTTGACACATTTTGCGTAGCCATTTCACCGCCAATCTCTGCTAAATATTCGAGTAAAATTTAATTTTTTCTCTATTTTGGCATATACACATATAACAAGGTTTTTGTAATGTGTATTTCGTAAAAACCTAGTGTGTGCTATCCCTGTACAGCTACATCTGCTGAGTACAATGATACCCCCATTGTATACCTTTGTCCCTATTCTGTGAAGCTATAATGCCACATACAAGACCATGCTATTTCAGTTTCTATAGTTGGAATTTTCATAGATGGTCATATGTTTGATTTTGTGGCATTATAGCCATTTGACTGTTCAAATAACCCCACAAAGTACTTCCATTTGAGAAAGCAGATACTCCAGGGTATGTTATTAGGTATATATTATACCTTAACTTGCCACCATTTTTTTCACCAATTTATTTCAAATTGTGTGGTGAGAAAAAAATTAAAATTTTTTTACATACATGTTGCATTTTCGCTGGGTATTTCTTACATTTGATAAGTGCCACTGTCATAAATTCCCCCTAAGTATGCTCAGTTACCTCTTCTGAGTAAAACAATAAGCCCAATGTATGACCTAGACACTATTTTGTGAAGTTACAGTGCCGTGAAAGAGACGTGATAAGTTCAGGTTTTTAAGTGTGAATTTACATGGAGAGTTTTAATGGGTCCGTATTCTATTTTTAAATATGTTAGCAGGCTGCTTTTTCCAACTACCCCAAAAAGGCATACTATTCTTAAAAAAGACGCCAAAGGGTATTTCTAAAGGCAAATTTAAACCTTAGCGTGGGATAATTTTTCCGTTAGCTTGTATCAAATGTAGTGGTAATAAGCATTTGTTTTCTGCCTTTTTGACACACAGTGAGTTTGTACTGTATATTTTGCAAACCTTAAGTGTGTTACGGCTTTATAATACTTTATATGTTGCTCAGCTATGTTGTCTGAGTACAGCAATACCCCCATATGTACCTTTGCCAGGTATATGTGGACGTTGAAGGGGCACATTTCAGACACAGCCATTGCAGGTTTTTTCAAACTTTCAATTTTTACGCTGTGTTGTTACCCCACTTTGGAGTTTTTTAGCAGGCTATATAGTCCAACTATCCCATAAAAGCATACTATTTCTTAAAGAAGACATCCCAGGTTATTTCAAAAGGCATATTTTGAACCTTAGTGTGGGATCATTTTTCCGCTAGCTTGTACCAAGTGTAGTGGTAATAAGCATTTTTTTCTGCTTTTTTGACACACACAGTGAGTTTGTACTGTGTATTTTGAAAACCTTATGTGTGCTACGGCTATATACTACTTCCTATCTTGCTCAGCTATGTCGTCTGAGCACAGCAATACCCCCATATGTACCTTTGCCAGGTATATGACAACTTTGAAGGGGCACATTTGAGACACAGCCATTTAAGTTAGTATTTTTACGCTAGGTCCATGCCCCACTTTGGAATTTTTTTAATAGGTTGTGTTTTCCAATTACTTCACAAAGGCATACCATTTCCTAAAGAAGACACCCGGGGTGTTTCAGAAGGCATATTTGAAACCTTAGCGTGGTATACATTTTTTTGCTAGCCTGTAGTAAGCGCAGAGGTAAAAGCATTTTCCCCCTTTTTAAAAAAATTTCTTTTAACTTTTTAAAAGTTTTTTTAACTTTTAAAAAGTTTTATTTCGATTCTAACAACTTATATTACTATTTTAAAACGTTGTTTCAACTTTTCAAAAGTTTTTTTCACTTTTTTTTTTTTAAAACTTTTAACCCCTAACTAGCCTAACCGTAAATGCCCCAATTTCCCCACTAACTTTTAGCCACCCTAGCTAAATAAATAAATATTTTAAAATATTAAAATTAACTTATTAAATAAATTTAACCCCTGAGAATTAAAAAAATAAAAGTTAACCCCCAGGGGTTAAAAGAAAAAAAAAAATAATATCACAGTGAAATAATGTGATCTGTATTTTGATCACCAAAGGCAGTGATCAAAGGGCAGGGAAGGGGTTACATTTTATTTGAAAGAGGTGAGGGGGGTTTATTGCTAACACTTTTTTTTACAGGGAGAGACAGATCAGCACCAATCTGTCTCTCTGCAGTTCCCAGCTCACATGGAGCTGCAGGGAAACAGATCGGGTTTCACTGCAGCACGTGTGATCGCTCTGACTCCCAGTCAGAGCGATCACATGGGCTGAATCAGTGAAACTCCCCATGGTAGTGTGCCTCCGATATGGAGACACACTACAGGAAGATTAACCCCACGATTGCCGCAATTGTGGCAATCAGGGGTTAGTTTTCACTTTGGACTGAAATTTTCCGTCCAGCATCCTTAAGGGAAGTGCTGCAATGATGGAAAATTTCCATCCAGCGTCCTTAAGGGGTTAAAAGATGCAATCCTACCCAACTATGAGAGATTTTTGCACTTATTCAGCACCCTATCATGCCTTTTGCCCTGATACATGTTTAGTGCTTATAGTAAGTCTCTTTTAATATTCTGATATTGACATTGGCTTGTATTTGACTTTGTGTATATCTGGAATCTTGACCCAGCTTGTTTGTTCATAGATCCGTATTTCTATCATTCTGACCTGTTTGTTCATAGAGCCGTATTTCCATAATTCTGATCTGGCTATGTCAAGGGTGGCGGTCCGGAGATCGGGACCCAGTATGCCTGATCTTAATAGTAGGAGTTTCTGTGTAGAAATGGATTATCAGGGCCTTGTGCAGGGTAACCACACGCCCCCTGGTGTTGAGCACCAGCGTTTGTGCGGCCACATACCAGGACCCTAATGCAGCTTCTGCAGATCCCAGGTGCCAGATGACAATAAGAAAACCTCCCAGGATCTGAATAGGGAGGCTCTGCAGTAGATATGTATCCAGTACAGAAACAAGGCAAGACTAGAATAGACACCAAACAAGAAAACAAGACAAAACTAGGAGAACCCACAAGGAAAACAAGAACAGGGCAGGACAGGACTGTACATGAACTGGGAATATAAGACAAAATAAAACAAGACAAGAGATACAAGGCAAAACAAGAGGAGACATAACTAAGTACTAATATGTGCAATAAACATTGGAGATTTAGACATACATAAATGGCCAAGATGTTTGCAGCCCACCACTGCATCAAAGTCCTCCAATTACGGTGGGTTCCTATCTACCTAGATATGCATGACTAAATAAACAATAATAAAACACACACATCACTTACCTGCAAGAAAGGGCAGAGGACTTGAAACAACTGCCTGCAGGAACCAACTGAAACAAAAGAATTCATGGAAAAGGAAGGGTGTGGCAACATAAAACAAATATATAAAGGAATCCAGGAGACTGGGAATTCCAGGAACGGAATAAAGGAATGAACCCAGAAAACCCAGCATAAAGAAAACTAGACATAGAATAGAAAACCAGAAAAAACAAGAAAAACTAAAGAAGAATTGTAAAAAGAGTACTGGATACCAGAAGCCAAGGGCAGACATCTCTGCAGAACAGAGCAGGACGTGACAGGCTATTACTAACATTGTTTTTGTCTTTGTCTTTATTTAACATTACATCCAGCCACTCTAAGGCCCGGTAAAACATTTATTTAGTACCTCTATTCATTTTCAAATATTTTTTATTAAACTTATAATGTTTTTACAGCAAATAATAACGAATAGTCAAACATACTTTTCGGGGTAGGAAAGGAAAGGGAAACTTAGAAATAAGAAAGGGGATCCATCCATATTAGTAAACACATGAAATAATGTACAAAACATTAGTTATACATAGTTGAGTTTAACAAAATATATATTCTATAAGCATTAAGTTTTTTTAATATCTTCTTCCCATTTGTCTCAAATATGTTGAAGGTTTGCAAATAAATGTGTGTTTTTTTCTGAAGGACATTTCATTTACCTTATTGTCTAAAACCATGTTCAAAACTTCTTTATGTGTAGGTAGATTTTTTGACTTCCAGTATTGAAGTAAACATGTAACAAGTAGCTGCAATTAGGATGTGGCCTTTTATTATTCTATCGATTTTTTGAACAGACTCCGGGAATTTTTTAAATAGTGCTAGCTCTGATGCCAAGATACTTATAGGCTTGTATACTTTAATGATCAAATCATGGATCATTTTCCAGTATCTAGCTAATTTTGGACAAAACAACCATATGTGTGCTATATTTCCTGTACCTCCACAATCCCTCAAACACCAGTCTGAATGTGTATTGTTCATGTTGTGTAGTCTAGACGGAGCCACATACTAACGATATAAAATCTTCTAGTGGTTTTCAAAATGGTCGGTACAGTACGAAATTCCTTTAAGTGCAGTAAAAAATCCAAACCATTCTTCCAAACTATATAGAAACATAAAATATGATGGCAGATAAGAACCATTCGGCCCATCTAGTCTGCCCAATTTTTTTTAAATACTTTCATTAGTCCCTGGCCTTTTCTTTTAGTTAGGATAGCCTTATGTATATCCCATATTGTGTACCTAACTCCGTTTCCCATGATAGCATGTGTCTCAACTTGTTTAAAGGGTTAACATGATAAACTGAGTAACACAGAGAAAGTATGTCTTTCCTTCCTGGATCATGCAGGAAAACCTTTTCCAGAGTCGATAGTTTGAGTGTCTTATAATTTTTATCGGTTTCTTTCAGCTTGTCAATAATCGCTAAACAGTTATATTTGGATTCATCCAGCAAACCATGCCTGAGTTTTAATTTGTCAAAGTATGGCATTGCCATGAAAAAAGTTATCTAAATATGTTATGGAATAATAAACAAAAATATGCAAATGGTTGTGTAGGCGCTTTAAATATATAATTAGCAATTTACGTGGGTGTGAAACAGGTGTAATCCCCTAACACCTAACGACCAAATAATAAAGAAATAGGAATAGATTCACACACAAAACAGGTGTAATGTACCAATATACCACCTATTACAAGTATAGATAATGTAGTTGCATCTGAAAAACAAATAAAATATACATAGTGCTCTCCATAGCATAAAATATATAGAGATTAAAGTATATGGAAAGTAAAACTCTATGGAAACTGCCCTTGGGTGCCTGTCCTGGCTCTCGATATGCTCCAATGCCCAAAATAGTTCCATAGTTTGATAGGTAGTGGTCAGTCTAGTACGGGAGTTTTTTGACCAATAAAAAGGTGAACGGGTCCCCTGGCTCATAGGGCAGTGTTGTTCAGGAGATCCAGTCGAACAACCTGTCAAACAGCGCTCTCTTGGCTTGCCGCGAACAGAAGCGGGCGTTCATATATTTTCACTGGTGTTCAGGCCGTTGAGTGGCCACCTCAGAGTTCCAGGCACTCGGCGACTAAGTCCCGCTGCATTCTTTCATGCCACAAGATAGCCTTTGGTTATACGAACGGCGTCCACACAAAAAGAGCACTGAATTCTTGTAGTTTTTTTTAACTTAATGAGCCAGGGGGGTGGTCGGTGTTGGGTACTTAGTCTCTTCAAAGGGTATCAGAATAGAGGAATAAAATATTAAGGAAATGTCTGAACGGACAAGGAGAATGACTCTAGGGAAAGCAAAATAGGGGTTTTGTCACAGTCTGCAACCAATCCTATCTTGTGAATTGATTCACCAATCTATACACCTTCTATTTCTGGATTTAGCCAAGATTCAATAGCAAAGACAAATAAAAGTGGGGATAGAGGGCACCCTTGTCTGGTTTAGTTGGTTAAAGAACATTCCCCATTTTCTCACTTTTTTCATGTTTTTCATGACTTGAAATTGCAACACTGCAACAGATCATCAACAGATAAACCCTATATTTGCTTTGAGTTTTAAAAGTTTTTTGTTTTTTTAAGTGGTCATGGATGAGAAATTATTATGTGCAGCGATTCTGCTTAAAAATTTGTATATACAGAGATATTTGTGCTTTTGCGCTAGGGGTTACTTCCACATGTAATTTCCAGGCTGCTTAATGTTAAATCTGTGCAAAAATTACATGTACAGACAGTGCACACAGCACACTGGTAATAGACATAATGAGCTACTACCTTTGCAGGAAGTGCTGGGAGTGTCCTGCATGGGGAAGCATATATCCTCCCTCACTCATTTGAGTCCTCTCAGCTCTCCCTTGCTCCCTACATTTCTAAATATGCAACCCATTTTTAAAAACTCCTTCTAACCCTTGTCCACACCCCTTACCCTCCCTTTCCTCTCTGACTCAGAATGCTTGCCATGTTCTGCAGAGATGTCTGGCTTTGGCTTCTGGTATCCAGTACTCTTTTTGCTGTCCTTGCTTGGTTTTTCTGGTTTTCTCATCTATGTCTGGTTTTCTTTATTGCTGGGATTTCTGGGTTCATCCCTGTAATCCATCCCTGGGATTCCCAGTCTCCAGGTTTCCTTTAAATGTTTGTTTTATGTTGCCACACCCGTTTGTTTTCCACTTTCCTTTTGTTTCAGCTTGGACCTGCAGCAGTGTTTCAAGTCTCTGCCCTTTCTTGCAGGTAAGTGCTGTATTGTGGTTTAGTATGGTTGTTTTAGCATACATTAAGCAGTGTAGGACCTGCCAGATATGGGGTACATTGCGTTGTTGTCAGGCTTGTGCAATGTATGATCATATAATGCAACTAAATCCCCATACTTTTCATATATAGTGCTTAGTTATGTCTCCTCTTGTTTTACCTTGTATCTCTTGTCTTTATTTAGTCATGCCCATGTTATGTTCTTGTTTTCCTCCTGTCTTGTGTACATGTTCTGGGTTCTGCTTTCTGTCCTGCTCTGGTTTGTGTTCTCCTAGTTTTGTCTTCTTTTCATGTATGGTGCCTATCTCTAGTCTTGCCTTGTTCTCCTAGTTTTGTCTTGTTTTCATGTATGGTGCCTATCTCTAGTCTTGCCTTGTTTCAGTACTGGATACGTCCCTGCTGCAGAGCCTCCCTATTCAGCTCCTGGGAGGTCTGCTTAATTCCAAGCTCCTAGTTCCTGGGATCCGCATAAGCTGAATCAGGGTTCTGGTATGTGGCTGCACAAACGCTGGTGCTCAACACCAGGGGGCTTGCGGATACCCTGCACCTGGCCCTGTAATCCACTTCCACACTAAAGACTCCCACTTCTCATCTGGCACTCTGGGGTCCAGGTCCACGCACCGCCGCCCGGACAGAAGGGTTACCTAATTATATCAATGCGTGGCTTAAGTCTTGGTGCAGGAAGGAGGGTTTGGGGTTTTTAGAGCACTGGGCCGACTTTGCAATTGGGTACAACATTTATAGTGGTGATGGATTGCACCTAAACGGGAGAGGGTCTGCAATGCTGGGGGATAGGATGGCTAGAAGGTAAACTAGTACTAGGGGGGGAGGGTCATAGCAATCTACAAAATGGAGATAGGACAGAAAGGAGATGGGCTTTAGCACAGTATAAGGGGGGTGGAGATGGGGGGAGGGGCAAGCTCAGAACAGAGAAGCTATGTAATGATGATAATTCACAAAATATACAAGTGACGCATAATATTAAATGTATGCTTACTAATGCCAGGAGCCTAAATAACAAAATTGGGGAGCTAGAGGCATTAGCATACACTAAACAATATGATATAATAGGCATAACTGAAACATGGTGGGATGAGACACATGACTGGGCAGTTAACCTAAATGGGTACATGTTATTTAGGAAGGATAGGAAAAACAAGAAGGGTGGTGGGGTATGTTTGTATGTCAACCATGAGTTAAAGCCAAATCTTAAGCAAATGGAATGCGATGAAGAAAATGTGGAAGCTTTATGGGTAAATATCTGCTTGGGGGAAAAGAAGGGAAACCAACTATTGGTTGGGATATGTTATAAACCACCTAATGTTAATATTGACGAGGAACAACAGCTGTTTGAGGAAAATGAGAAAGCTGCAAATCTGGGTAACACTTTCATTATTGGTGACTTTAACTACCCGGACATAAATTGGGACAGAGGGACTAGTAGCTCAGCAAAGGGAATTAGGTTTCTAAACTTGTTAAATGACACCTTCATGTCACAACTTGTACAAGCACCAACTAGAATGGCCGCTTGTCTGGACCTGGTTTTAACAAACAACGTTGATCTTTTGACCAACATTCATAGTGATCACAATATAGTGTCCTTTGAAATAAACTCAAAAAAACTAAAAAGGCCAATTTCAATAAGTTAAGGGAAGCTTTACAATATATTGACTGGCATAAACTCTTTAGTGAAAAGAACACTGAGGATAAATGGATCATCTTCCAACAAATATTAGAAAGGTACATTTCTCAGTATGTACCATTGGGAAATAAATATAAAAAAAACAAATTAAAACTAATGTGGCTTAGTAGAGAAGTAAAACAAGAGATTAAAAATAAGAAAAGGGCATTTAAAGCATTTAAATCGGACAAATCGGATGCATCTTATAAAAGATATAAGGAAGCAAATAATGCGTGTAAAAAGGCAATTAGACTTGCTAAACTTCAAAATGAAAAAATGATAGCTAAAGAGAGCAAAAACAACCCCAAAGCATTTTTTAAGTACATAAATTCTAAAAAAAACTAAAATGAAAGTGTAGTTACACTAAAAACTGAAATGGGGATGTTAGTTAATGAAGACCAGGAAAAGGCAGGAATTTTAAATAACTATTTCTCTTCCGTATATATTAAAATGTGCAAATGATTGCTACTAAAAACTTGCAGAATAATTGTAATTGGTTAACTCAAGACAAGGTGCTGCAGCAACTAAAGAAAGTTAATATAAACAAAGCTCCAGGGCCTGACGGCATCCATCCACGTGTACTTAAGGAACTAAGTGTAGAAATAAGTGAACCTCTGTTTTTAATCTTTCAAGATTATTTTCTCGCAGGAAGTGTTCCGGAGGATTGGAGGAAGGCAGATGCGGTTCCTATATTCAAAAAGGGTTCAAAATCCTTGCCTGGAAATTATAGACCTGTGAGCTTAACTTCTGTGGCTGGTAAAATATTTGAAAGGTTATTAAGGAATAATATTCAAGAATTCCTTGAGAAGAACATGTTTATGAGCAAAAATCAGCACGGTTTTATGAAGTATGTCAAACTAACTTGATTGCGTTCTACGCAGAAGTAAGTAGAAGTATAGATCAGGGTGTTGCCGTGGATGTGATCTATTTGGATTTTGCCAAGGCATTTGATACAGTTCCACACAATAGATTAATGTTCAAACTCAAGGAAATCGGTCTAGATGAAAATGCTTGTTCTTGGGTAGAACATTGGCTTACAAATAGAGTACAAAGAGTTGTCATTAATGGTAAATTTTCAAGCTGGACAGAGGTGGCAAGTGGTGTGCCTCAGGGGTCTGTTCTGGGACCCCTTCTATTTAACATGTTTATAAATGATCTTGAAGACAGCATTGAAAGTCATGTTTCAGTGTTTGCAGATGACACAAAACTTTGTAAAATAATACAATGTGATCAAGATATTACTTTGCTGCAGAGGGATTTAGATAGACTGGGGGACTGGGCACTCAAATGGCAGATGAAATTTAATGTTGAAAAATGCAAAGTTATGCACTTGGGCGTAAAGAATACACAAGCAACGTATACCCTTAATGGAAGCGAATTAGAGATAACAACACATGAAAAGGACTTGGGAATTGTTATAGACAACAAACTATGCAACAGTGTGCAATGTCAATCAGCAGTGGCCAAGGCCAGTAAGGTATTGTCATGCATGAAAAAAGGCATTCATTCTCGGGACAAGAATATAATTTTGCCTCTTTATAAATCACTGGTAAGACCCCATATTGAATATGCTGTGCAATTTTGGGCACCTGTTCTAAAGAAGGATATTATGGCACTAGAAAAAGTGCAGAGGCGGGCTACAAAATTAATAAAAGGAATGGAACATATCAGCTATGAAGAAAGGTTAACAAATTAAACCTATTTAGTTTAGAAAAACGTCGCCTGAGAGGGGATATGATAACATTATACAAATATATTCGGGGCCAATACAAACCATTGTGTGGAAATCTATTCACAAACCGGACTTTACATAGGACACGAGGCCATGCGTTTAGACTGGAAGAAAGAAGATTTCGTCTAAGGCAAAGGAAAGTTTTTTTTACTGTAAGAACAATCAGGATGTGGAATTCTCTGCCTGAAGAAGTGGTTTTATCAGAGTCCATACAGATGTTCAAACAGCTACTAGATGCATACTTGCAAAAACAGAATATTCAAGGATATAATCTTTCAATGTAGGGTAATAACTGCTTGATCCAAGGATAAATCTGACTGCCATTCTGGGGTCAAGAAGGAATTTTTTTCCTAGCTTGTTGCAAAATTGTGCTTCAAACTGGGTTTTTTGCCTTCTTTTGGATCAACAGCAAAAAACAAATGTGAGGAAGGCTGAACTTGATGGACGCAAGTCTCATTTCAGCTATGTAACTATGTAACTATGTAACCTCCGGTTCCCCGAGACATACATTACGATGATCCAAGCAATGTACACGGACATTAAGGCACACATTCAGATCCCGGGTGCCCTAACAACTCCCATTACCCTACACAACGGCACACGACAGGGCTGCCCACTGTCACTCCTTTTGTTCGTTCTCACACTGGAACCCCTCCTGCAGGCAATCCGATCAAATCAATACATAAGGGGAATTCCAGTGGGAGACCAGACATACAAAGTTTCTGTATATGCCGACGATGTCCTCATCAAACTTACGGTCCCAGGGAACTCAATGAAGGCCCTGGATCTGGAACTAAAGGAATACGGAGACTTATCAGGCTACAAGGTCAATCTGTCCAAATCCACCGCACTCCCAAAAGCTATGACAACTACTGACACAACACTCATACGAACCCAATACCACATACCCATAGCTCAACATACCATAAAATACCTGGTGATACACTTGACCGCTGACCCCAAACTACCCTCTTGAAAACCCTAATCGCTGATCTAGACAAATGGGTGGACAAACCAATATCTTGGAGAGGAAGAGTCCAGACCATAAAAATGAACATGCTCCCGAGACTCCTCTTCCTCTTCCAAGCGTTGCGCATACATATAGCCAAAACAGATTTATCCCCCCTACAGAAGGCGATTGGAGACTTCATTTGGCAACACAAACGACACAGGGTGTCAAGGAACATATTATACAGACCCAAAGACGGAGGTGGACTGGGCCTGCCCCAACTGTACAATTACTATTTGGCGGCCCAATTGGCTCAGATCGCAACGTGGCACTCGACACCAGGGGACCGTAGATGGGTAGACCTAGAATCCGGCTTCAGGAGAGCAGACCTACCCCAATTTTATATTTGGCTACCTAAGGAACATAGGGCCATCCTACGCACTAACTGCCTGGCCATTCTAAACTCCCTAAGAGTCTGGGACGCTACAGCCATAAAACATAAATTGACCACCTCATCCTCGTCAATGATGCCCCTCCTTAGAAATAGAGCATTCCCCCCTTGAATGTGGGCCAGGGACTTCAAAAACAGGAGGAAGCGGGCTTACAGAGGGCGATCCATCAATATGCAGACGGCCAATTAGTGTCCTTTGACACACTGACGGAAAGGACCAGACTGCGACCCTCGGACTTCTTTCGCTATGTCCAAGTTAGAGACTTTGGTCAGCACAATCTAGCAAAAACCGCGGCACACACCGCACCAATGGGCTTTGAGCACATGTGTCTCAGGGAGAACTCCCGGAAGGGCCTTATCACCCTGCTATACGCACACCTAAGCGCAAATAGTTCAGACAGGGGTGACCTACACTATACAACACAGTGGGAGGCAGACCTAGGGGAGATCCTATAGGGCACGGAATGGAGGGAAATCTGGGAAGCAAATAAAGCCACCTCAATATGCGTCACACATCAAGAACAGGCCCACAAAACCATGCTGAGGTGGTACACCACTCCAGTAAAATTGTACCACATGAGAAAAACACCAGACAATTTGTGCTGGAGGGGCTGCGGACAAAAAGGGACTTACAAACACATGTGGTGGGACTGCCCGAAAGCACAGGCCTTTTGGATAGATGTAGGAAACCTCCTAGATAAGTTATTCCACAGAAAAGTGACAATGGACCCATGGGTGTTCTTGCTATCTAGAATGATAGCAGACTTGTCAAGGGGGGAACAAAAACTCCTACACAAAATCACCCTAGTGGCCCGACTCACCATGGCGCAGGCATGGCTTAAACCTGCAATTCCCCAGATAAACGTGGTTATTCATAAGCTAAAAGATGCACGGGCCATGGACCACCTCACAGCACTGGTGAGAGGCACCATGAAATCATATGAGAAGGTCTGGAACCTATGGACAGCCGGGGACTGGGAGGGCTGAGATAGAAACTAACTGGTGGAACCCCTCACGCTGTAAACTCGAACAGCACATAATCGAACCTCCTATAGGGCTCCGACTTACACCATGGCGGGAAATACCCCCTAACATCCCACAATTCTCCCCCTCCCTCTCTATCCTTCTTTCTACTTTCCTCTTCGTAACCTATACCTATGAGCCATCTTCGCTGCGGAAGTGAGACTAGGACCGCCCAAACTCCACCAAGAAAAGGTCCACATTAAGCGTCTCACTCCACGACGGCTAAGCCTCTATAAGGCAGCCAAAGGTTATTATGTTTTGTGTGTTATCTCTATTATTTAAAAAAAAAAAATAATGAAAAGGTTCTATGTCATCAACAAGCAATGCATGTATCACATTGTGATACATAATATTGACTACTAGTGATGTCCCGAACTGTTCGCCGAACGGTTCACCACGGACTCATCATTGAGTAAACTTTGACCCTGTACCTCACAGTCAGCAGACACATTCCAGCCAATCAGCAGCAGACCCTCCCTCCCAGACCCTCCCACCTCCTGGACAGCTCACTAAGAATGCAGCTTCACAATGGATGCTGTCCAGGAGGTGGGAGGGTCTGGGAGAGAGGGTCTGCTGCTGATTGGCTGGAATGTGTCTGCTGACTGTGAGGTACAGGGTCAAAGTTTACTCAATGATGAGTCCGCGGCGAACCGTTCGCGAACTGTTTGGCGAACAGTTCGGGAAATCACTATTGACCACTGAAAAACAGTTTGTAATACTACCTAAGATGTTAAATGCTAATATCGTGAAATGACCACCCTGCTACAACATTGTACTGCAATGATATGACAAAAATAAAGTATTTAAAAAAAATATACATATACAATACTCCAAGTGAGGTCTCAACAGTGTTCTGTACAAATACATGAACACTTCCCTCTTTCTACTGCTAATACCTCTCCCTATACAACCAAGCATTCTGCTAGCATTTTCTGCTGCTCTATTCCAATGTCTGCCTACCTTTAAGTCATCTGAAATAATTACCTCTACATCCCTTTCCTCATATGTCAAGGTTAGGACTCTATCAAATATTCTATACTCTGCCCTTGGGTTTTTACGTACAAGGTGCACTTATGTACAGTTGCCACAGCTCTGACCTATTACATATCTTTGTATCATCAGCAAAAACACATACCTTACCATCTAGACCTTCTGCAATACCACTAATAAAATATTAAAGAGAATGGGTCCAAGTACAGATCCCAGAGGTACCCCACTGGTAAAAAGACCATGCTTCTAAGACTACAACCCTATTGCCTGTCACTCAGCCACTGCCTAATCCATTTAACAATATTGGAAACCAAACTTAAAGATTGCAGTTTATTGATAAGCCTTCTATGTGCAACAGTTCTCTGATCTTGAAATCCATGTGATTTTAGATGTTCAACAATCCTATCCTTTAACATGGTTTCCATTACTTTCCCCACTACTGAAGTAAGGCTTACTGGCCTATAGTTGCCCAACTCCTCCCTACTCCCTACTACGTTTCTTGTGAATGGGTACAACATTCTCTAATTTCCAATCTTCTGGGACTACTCCCGTTAACAATGATTGGTTAAATAAATCTATTAATGGTTTTGCTAATACACCACTAAGCTCTTTTAATAACTTTGGATGTTTTATATAATGCCCCATCGACTTATTTTTCTTTACTTTTTATTTTTTTTATTTTTTATACTTCTTTTTGAATTTTTGTACAAGGTAATATTTTTACAGAAAAAAAGAAAGGGTTAGTGCACAGTAGCCATGACAGTTTACACAACTCTCTATACAATATGTACATGTATACAATCAGGGCGGCAGACCATATTCGATGGGTGGGGTCTCAGACCAGGGCTGCCTGTTAATGCTAGGGTCCCTTTTGTGGAGACTGTATGTTTCTTAATTTTCCCGGTTTCCTCTCCCCTTGATATTTGGTGCATCCCCCTATTTGGAGTGGGTTAAAGCAGTCGGAGTTAGGGTAGAGAACTCTGGGTGACTGGGGTAATGCAAGTCTGAGGTTCACATAGTCTGATGGTCAGGTTGGGTTTTTGCTGTATGATGTAGGCTTGTAGCTATCCCCTCTCTTTGAGTCTTTGACTACCCTGTTTTGTGTTAGATGCCAAGGGTTGTGATCCGTGTCTTGAGGCGGCCGTGTGTCAGTTAATAGAATAGTGGTACAGTAGGATTCGGTGTGACAGAAGAAAGGGAAGGAGTCAATGGATGGGTTATACATTACAAGGCGCCGAGGCTCTCAACCCCATCCCATTAGATGGGTTTTGCTGTCAGAATAGGTGTCAGGGGGAGGGTCATGAGTGGTCGCCCACATAGCCAGCGACTCTGTATCAAGGCCCCCCTCAGCCCCAGCCTTATTGGCATTTACTTTGTTACACGTTTCTACCATGGTAGTGATGTTTCTCCATGCAGCCAATGTTCCTAAATTTTGTGAAAATGTTTGGGTGTGTCATTAATTTCCGAGGCAAGTTTGTCCATGTGTAGGCTGTCCAGTATGTTTTGTGATTATAGCTTGTGTTGGGATGTGGAGTGTGGAACAGACTTTTGCAATCGCCCTACGTGTTTCTATGGCAATGCAAGCAATTTGTTTTTTCTCTACTCTGGTGAAGGTTTCAAGAGGTTTTGAGAGTAGTAGGGCCAAGGGATCCATGGGGCAAGGTTTACTCAAGAGTTTTGCTATTAGTGTTGTGACACGGGTCCATAGGGGTTTTATTTTGTGGCAGGTCCACCTACATTCCTGTCTCCCCACATTGTTTCCAGCATAGATTAGAATAAGAGCATAATGGCAAGGCGCTGGGGCGTGAGGTACTAGCAAAACAGCATCTTATATGCCTGCTTTGTGTGTGTTACGCATATTGATATTGATGATGTGGCCTCCGAAAACGACTGCCCAATCAGAAGCTTTGTCTGATTCCCAGGCTGCAATGTATGGGAGTGATACTTGGGTGGAGTGGGTAGCTAGAGTTATATAGAGTTCAGATATTTGCCCCTTCCTGGAGGGGTGGGGCATGCAATCTTGCTAAAATTTAGTAAGTGGGGCTTGAGTAAGTGCGCAACTGTATCTAAAGTGGTCAAAGGTTGTAAGAGAGGCAGAGTCATGTATGTATGTCGGCATATTTAATGACTGTTGTTGTGGTACAAGTGGCCTAGTCTAGATATGTGTCTTTGCTCAAAGTGGGTGAAGTGTGCTAGGGTGAGGCCCGGTGGGAATAGCTTGTTCCTCCAGATTTGAGTCATAGCGGATAAGAATGAAGAGAGGTCATATTTGTCTGTAATCGATCCCAGAGGTCTAAGGAGTGTGTGATCGTAGGTGATTTTGGAGGGGGTAGAGGTCAGTGTGGTTTGGATACCCACATATTTAGGGATGGATGGTCTCAGCCGAATATCATGTGTTCAAGGTTGACCCATCATTTTTTATGCAGTGGGGAGTGCCATTGCTGAATCTGGATTAAGTGTGAGGGCCCTAAAATCTGCGGTGTGATAGTGTGAGAAATTTGGCATCTCCAGACCCCCAAATTTTTTGGGTACATACAACGTGGTCCTGCGGACTTGGGGCTTGCGTCCATTCCAGACAATTGCGTCTACTGCTGATTTCAGGGCCCTCAGGTCAGATCTATGGAATGGGATGGATAGTGTTTGGAAGATGTATAAGAATCTGGGGAGGAGGTCCGTTTTAATAGAGGTGATGCGTCCCAGCCAAGATATTCCCAGTGCCTTCTATTTGCGCAGATTGTTGTGCACTTTGTGTAGAAGCGGGGTGTAATTACTCTCATATAGTGTTGTTATGTCAGCTGGCAGTTGAATTCCCAGGTAAGTGATAGCCGAGGGACAGATCCAGAATGGGAACTTGTCTTTTAGTTGGTCCAGGCAGGGCCCGCTAATTTGTATTGGGAGGAGTTCTGATTTTGCAAGATTGAGTTTATACCTGGAGATTTCCGAGTAGTTCTGGATGTTAATAGGAAATTAATTGACTGTTCTGGTTGGTCAGTGTGAGCAGTATATCGTAGGCATATGCCGACACTTTAAATGATTCACCTCTGACACTGATTCCTTCTATCCCCTGGCTAGAGTGCACCACCTGTGAGAAGGGTTCCAAGGAGAGGGCAAATAAGAGGGGTGCGAGTGGGCAGCTCTGTCTTATGTCATTTGTGATTGGGAACCTTGGTGGTGTGATTTTGGGTAGGGCTACTTGTGGGGAGTGGTAAGCTGCTTGTAAAAAGGAGAGGATTTCCTTTGGGAATCCTAAGTGTTCAAGGGTTCGATACAGAAAGGGCCATAGGAGATGGTCGAACACCTTTCTCGGCTTTGAGCGATATGACAGCTGTTGGTATCTGACTGTGCTTCACCAGCCAGATAATGTCTATGCTTCTGCGCATATTGTCCAAGGCTTGTCTGTGAGGAAAAATCCTACCTGATCTGGATGGATAAGCATGCCTAGGTAGTTGATTTTAGTCATGATTTTTAAGTCCACGTTCAGTAATGATATGGGTCTATAGTGTTAGGGTTCTGTATGGTCCTTATTGGGTTGCTGTGGTCATGTCTACTGGAGCTTTCCCCCTCTTAGCGAGGCATTAAATACAGTGCATAGGTGGTTAAGGGATAGGGGGCTAAATTCCTTGTAGTAGAGGGCTGTGTATCCATCTGGCCTGGGCTTATGGGTTAGAAGGTCTTGCACACAACTGCCAGGGTTTGGTGAGTTACTGATTCTTGTAGAAGATTCGGGGAGTGATTATATAGGGTAGTGAAGTAGTTTTGAAATGTCTCATTTATGTGGTCAGGTGTGTTACTGAGGTGCCCGTCTTTTGTTCATATCGAGGTGATCCGTTTGGATACGTTATTTGAGCCTTCGTGCTAGCATGGAGTGTGCTTTACTTCTTTTTTCATAGTATTTTTGTTTTAGCCACATTACGGCTCTGGCTGTATTGGTGTGGGTAAGTTACATAGTTACATAGCTGAAAAGAGACTTGCGTCCATAAAGTTCAGCGTTCCTCACATTTGTTTTTTGCTGTTGATCCAAAAGCAGGCAAAAAAAAACCAGTTTGAAGCACTTCCAATTTTGCAACAAGCTAGGAAAAAAATTCCTTCTTGACCCCTGAATGGCAGTCAGATTTATCCTTGGATCAAGCAGTTATTACCTTACATTGAAAAATTATATCCTTGAATATTCTGTTTTTGCAAGTATGCATCTAGTAGCTGTTTGAACATCTGTATGGACTCTGATAAAACCACTTCTTCAGGCAAAGAATTCCACATCCTTATTGTTCTTACTGTAAAAAAAAAAAAAAACTTTCCTTTGCCTTAGACAAAATCTTCTTTCTTCCAGTCTAAACGCATGACCTTGTGTCCTAAGTAAAGTCTGATTTGTGAATAGATTTCCACACAATGGTTTGTATTGGCCCCGAATATATTTGTATAATGTTATCATATCCCCTCTCAGGTGAGGTTTTTCTAAACTAAAGAGGTTTAAGTTTGTTAAGCTTACTTCATAGCTGACATGTTCCATTCCTTTTATTAATTTTGTAGCCAGCCTCTGCACTTTTTCTAGTGCCATAATATTCTTCTGTAGAACAGGTGCCCAAAATTGCACAGCATATTCAATATGTGGTCCTACCAGTGATTTTTAAAGAGGCAAAATGAGTCATCCCGAGAATGAATGCCATTTTTCATGCATGACAATACCTTACTGGCCTTAGCCACTGCTGATTGACATTGCACATTGTTGCATAGTTTGTTGTCTATAACAATTCCCAAGTCCTTTTTGTGTGTTATCCCTAATTTGCTTCCATTAAGGGTATACGTTGCTTGTGCATTCTATATGCCGAAGTGCATAACTTTGCATTTTTCAACACTAAATTTCATCTGCTATTTGAGTGCACAGTCCCCCAGTCTATCTAAATCCCTCTGCAGCAAAGTAAAATCTTGCTCACATTGTATTACTTTACAGTTTTGTGTCATCTGCAAACACTGAAACATGACTTTCAATGCTTTTCTTCATGATCATTTATAAACATGTTAAATAGGTGTCTCTGAACAGAACCCTGAGGGACACCACTTGCCACCTCTGTCCAGCTTGAAAATTTACCATTAATGACAACTCTTTGTACTCTATTTGTAAGCCAATGTTCTACCCAAGAACAAGCATTTTCATCTAGACCGATTTCCTTGAGTTTGAACACTAATCTATTGTGTGGAACTGCATCAAATGCCGTGGCAAAATCCAAATAGTTCACATCCACTGCAACACTCTGATCTATACTTCTACTTACTTCTTCGTAGAACGCAATCAAGTTAGTTTAACATGACCTGTGCTTCATAAAACCATGCTGATGTTTGTTGATAACCACGTTTTTCACAAGGAATTCTTGAATATTATCCCCTAATAACCTTTCAAATACTTTTCCCAGCCACCGAAGTTAAGCTCACAGGTCTATAATTTCCAGGCAAGGATTTTGAACCCTTTTTGAATACAGGAACCACATCTGCCTTCCTCCAATCCTCCGGTGCACTTCCTGAAAGAAAAGAATCTTGAAAGATTAAAAACAGAGGTTCACTTATTTCTACACTTAGTTCATTAAGTACTCGTGGATGAAAACCATCAGGCCCTGGAGTTTTGTTTATATTAACTTTCTTTAGTTGCGGCAGCACCTTGTCCTGAGTTAGCTAATTACAATTTTTCTGCAAGTTATTTTGCAGCAATCATTTGCATATCTATTGCCATAGGTTCTTCCTTAATATATACGGAGGAGTTGTAGTTATTTAAAACTTCATAAACTAACACCCCAATCCCGATTTTTAGTGTACCTACACTTTCTATTTTATTTTTTTTTTGAATTTATGTACTTAGAAAACGCTTTTTTATTTTGATGTTTAGCAAATCTAATCACCTTTTTGCACAAATTATTGGCTTCCTTATATCTTTTATAAGTTGCCTCTGATTTGTCTGATTTAAAGGCTTTGAATGCCCTTTTCTTATTTTTAATTTCTCGATTCACTTTCTCACTAAACCACATTGGTTTCAATTTGTTTCTTTTATATTTATTACCCAATGGTACATACTGAGAAAGATACCTTTCTAATATTTGTTGGAAGATATTCCATTTATCATCAGTATTTATTAAACTTAAGAGTTTATGCCAGTTAATATGTTGTAATGCTGCCCTTATCTTATTAAATTATGTTTTAGTATACCTCATTTGCTTTTTGAGTTTATTTCAAAATAGTGTGATCAATATTTCCCAAGTGCTCCCTAACTTGAATGTTTGTCAAACTATCACCACTTTTTATTATAACCAGATCCAGAAATGCATCCTTTCTAGTTGGTGCGTGTACCAGTTGTGACATGAAGATGTCTAACACATTCAAAAACCTGATTTCCCTTGCTAAATTACTAGTCCCTCTATACCACCTTATGTCTGGGTAATTAAAATCTTCAATAATTAATGTGTTACCCAGATGTGCATCTTTTCCAAACATTGTTCTTACTCATCTGCACTAACAGATGATTTATAACTTATCCCACCCAATATGTGATTTACCTTTGTTTGCCCGATACAGAAATGACCTATAAGCATCCACATTTTCCTTGCCACATTCCACTTGCTTAAAACTTTGGCTTTAACTCATGTTTGGCACACAAACATAACTTTCCTGTTTTTTTTTTTTCTGCCCAGTCATGTGTTTCATCCCACCAGGTTTCCATTATGCCTATTCAGTCATATTGCTAAGTGTGTGCTATGGCCTCTAGTTGTCCCATTTTATTTAGGCTTCTTCCATTAGTAAGCATACATTTAATATAACTTTTTTTGTACGTTATGTAATTTTGTTTATAACTACATACCTCCTCTGTTCTTATCTTGGCCTTGACCCCATTTCCCCCTTAGGATGAGCTAAAGCTCATCTCCTTTCTATCCTATCTCTGTTTTATAGATTGCTATGTCCCCCATCCCCTATCACCAGTTTAACCTGTTCTCCATTTTCTCCAATCTTCTAGTCATCCTGTCCCCCAGCATAGCAGAACATCTTCAGTTTAGGTGCAATCAATTACTGCTACAATGATTGTATCCAAGTGCAATATCAGCACCGTAATCTAAACAAGCCCAAACTCTCCTTCATACACCATGACTTTAGCCACGCACTAACCTCCTGCTGCCTTTCTACTGTAGCATAGTTAATATTTCTGAAAATACTACCTTGAAGATCCTTTTATTCATTTTACTTCCTAATTATCTGAATTTTCCTCTGACTTTGTCATAGGTACCAATATGGATCATGACAGCCAAGTCATCCACAGCCCGTCCCAATAATACACCTATTCTGTCAGCAACATGCCAGACGCGAGCACTCAGGAGATGGCAAAAATTTCAGTTGAGATGATCACACCAGCAGATTGCCAATTCTACTCTCTTAATAAGAGTCCGCTTCCACCTCAACCTGTTAAAGCTTTTTTACATTTTCAAACTCACCCATAGTAGTGGGGCTGTTCCCTTGACAGATAAAAGGAATATCTTCCACCAGTACAGCTCCTATTGAGCTTATGCTTACAACATATTCACTCAAACAGGCAAATGTTTTAGGTGCACAAAGTCAGGACTAGCTAAACCTTTTACATTCCCTCCCCCTTTGCTACCATGTGATAGTGTTACCCAAGTGTCTTATCTCCTCCCACTCAACTAGGGGCCCCCACTAAACGCTAAGTGAGCAGCAGACTCTTTTCAAGATTGTCAGTCTGTCTCAATGTTGCAATTTGCGTCTTCAGTTAAGTCAAAGTGCTATGACTGGCTACCATGTAAGCAAACCAATCAGAGAGCTCTGACAAGCAAGTCTCACTTATCTTGAGACTCGGATGAATCAAACATACACGGTCAATATAGACATTGGGACTGTTCAGATTTAAATTTTAATTAAACAAAATTCATTGTGTAATCAATAAATTATCTGTTTTACTAAGAGCATTTACAAATGCATTGGTCCAGATTGTATCATATATTGCATTAGAAATAAGACGTACAACTTTAATTAAGCAAGAAAATGGATTTTATTGTTCTGCAAATTTAACACCAGTTTATAATGCTAATGTGCTTTTTTCTTTAAAAACCCATACATTTTGTGAAACATTATTTTGCTGTATGTGATTTGGTCCTAAAATTGCATTTTAGATCTTTATATTTTCAATCAATACTTCCTTTACATTTAGGTAAAACAAATATGTGTTAAGGTGTATGACTATGTCAAGTTCATTTATACAGAAACCCAATTAAAACTCAATTACGTTTATGAAAAACTTTATTTGCAGTTGACATTTTAGGTTTTATTTTGTTAAAGCACCTGGGCTAAAATACAGGGAGTTTTCATGTTAATTTTCATGTCAATGTGTGTTACTTCTTGGGAGGAGACATAATTAAAAAAACATACACTGCTAGGTAACTATACTCTCCTTGACATTTAGTTGGAAAGGTACAAAATGTTCTAGTAGTTTTAATGAGGTCCTTCAGGCTACATTTGATACTATAAAGATGAAATAATCAAGGCAAGAAATTTCTGCTGTCGATATACTAACATTACAAAGTTAAAAGTTATATCCAGTAGACCATGGCAGATATGTCAACTGAGATTAGACTGACCAATTATATAGATAGATATGATGTGACTTTTTCATATGGAGAAAAATGAATACACATAAGGAATGAGCAAACTAGTCAGGTCTGATTTTCCCCTCACATTACCGGTATATGATCTTTCTATTGCACTTTGCCCCTTGACCCAAATCTGTGAAGGCATATCAAATTAAAGGTTGAATTTTTTTAAGGAACACTACAATCCTCATAACCACTATAGCATGCTGTAGTGGTTATGGTGCCAAGCGTGCCATGGTGTCCCCGATTGTAAGTTATCATTTTACATGGGGTCCACTGGGCAACCTTCCACGCATTCACTACTTCAAACAGAAAGGTAGATGCTCTCGGTTTCAACTATGACTAACTGAGCAGAGATTAGGTCATTGGTTAAGAGCCCTCATGCAATATCTGTACATCTGTACAGTATCTGTACATCTGTACAGTATCTGTACATCTGTACTGCAGCGCTTTGCTCAGGAGAGCTAAAGGAAGTTCCCATGCAGGCGCAGCTAGATCTGCCGGAAGTATTGAAGTCTAAGAAGAAGCCAAACCATTAAAGTGGTTATAATGGTGCTTGGAATGTTCCTTTAAGTTTGTGTAACAAATGTTTTCTTCCTAGTGATCTGTTGACCCAGATTCTATTATGTGAGTATTGGTAAAGTTTCTTGGTTGAAACTGTAACAATACTATCAGCATACTGGACTTCCTAATTAAAGTTGAGTTTGAAACACGTGAGTTTTTTTAGGCGCATTCAGAGAAAAGCAAAACATTTCCTTAAGCCCAATGAAGGTATTGACAACATATCCTACGTATAACATTTACTATATACACGCATACAAAGGCACTTAATTGCAAAATAAAACACCCTGCTGCCTTATTTATTTATAAAACATTATTATGCTCAGAACATTTAGTGTTGCAGACCTTCTGTGAATGAAAAGAAATAGGTATTTGCAATCAGCCAATCGAAAGATAACTTGATATGGTCTTGATATTATATTATTTAAAATTAAATGTTACATTTATGACACACATTGTGCATTTTTTTTTTTTATAACTACATACAAGTCTATAGATCTTTTCTGTAAATTTCCTGGTTTACCCTTGGATCTTGGGGTGGCCTCTACAGGTATATCCTCTTTGGTTAGAAACATCTCTAATCATACTTAAGACTGGAGAGCTAGTGTATATTCACAAAACTCACAACCACATTGTAAGCTGGTCTTAGCTGTTTATTGTGCATGGCCCTTGGTGAGATAGACCAAGTGGTGCTGTCGACCAAAAAGCTTTTAAGATTTCCATTGACATGGACCAAAAGTAATTCAGAAGATGCACTAAAACAGGTATTACTTATAAAGATTACATGTATTTTACTGTAATCTATACCCATTTTAAATAATAATAAACCAGTGTTAATTTAAAGAGACACCAAATCTGTAACTATATTTCAAGGACCACTATAGGCCACAGTCGTTTTGGTCCTGCAATGCAAACCATTGCTGTTTGGTAGATAAGGATTTGTTTTGGTTGCAGGGCTAAAACCCACCCACTAGTGGCTCTCTTCTGACAGCCACTAGAGGATGCTTATGCACCTACAACTAAAACAGCTTGTTCGACATCCTCATCCATTGCATAAGGACATTTAATGAGAATGTCTACAAGAAGCATTTTACTGGATAAGTGCGGCACTTGTTGATACTTTATGAGAACCATTGGATTTAACAAGAAGATGAAGACAGCAGGAAGATGAGATGCAGAGCAGGTGGCTGCATAGAGTAAGTATCAGTCCTAGTGACAAGTATTATAGATTGTAATCTTGTTTGAGCAAGGCCTTCTTCACTTGTCGCCTCTTATTTTGTATGTCCGTTATCCCTATTCTATAATTGTAAAGCGCTAAGGAATATTATAATACTAAAACTTATTTAATGAATTTAGAGTTGCCGAGAAATCTGAATAAGTACTATAAAACTATAGAGTTAGCAATACATGCTTGTATTCCTAGCTCTAAACTAAAGTGTTCCTTTAATATAATTTTACACTTCTATTTTGATTTGTGCAAGCAAATATGGTCCTAGCTCATAAAGAACCCATGTGCTATTTGTTTGCCATAGTATCCTTTGTGATAAATAAAAAGAAAAAAAATCTGAAATGAATAACAAAATTTATAAATGTCTGAAGCAGGCCCACTTTGCATTCATCTAATAAAGAGATCCAATTAAAGAATATAGACTTGTTGCTAACAAGTGCAGGTGTTTATGGATTTACCAGAGATAATAATGACATCAATTAAAACATCAAATCAAAGCAATTATTTCTTTCAAAAACCTGGCTATAAAATTCTAAATTATCTTAATTTACATAAATTCAGAGAGTAATAAACAAATGTCAGTTTAGTATAAAGTCTGATATTCGATGTACATCAGTATAATACTCCTTATTTAATGAAGACATTTGAGTGAGCATCGTTTTTACTTTAGAAAAGCACTATCTCAAAAAAAAATAAAATTATTTTTTAGTTTTGCTGTGATTTATTAGTTTAGCTGGTCATTTAAATATTGTTGTAATGTACCAGAACCTGGGATAATTACCTGAAAACTACTAAGCAGAAAATCGGAAAGCCAAGATTCAAACATTTTTTTTCTCTCTGTCCTTGTAAAGTAGGGCACAGTTTTTCAACCAACGTACACCAGAGCAGGGTATCGCCTGGAGGCTGTGCACTAAGGTAGAGTAGGAACCTGATTACATGGACAACAGTTGCCTACTCTGCCCAAATGTGCTCCAGAGGGGAGAATGAAGATGGGTGACGAGGGAGCACTGATGTCTGTGCTCTTTCAGCAATGCTTCCTCGTGCTCTATGGTGATCCCGGAAGTCAGGTTACGACATCACTCCGGCCCTAGCATCTACACAGCACGCGAGGAACCAGTGGTAATTGAGCACGAAGATGACAGCTGCCACACTACAACCCTATTTAAAGGATCAATTCCAGCTCTCCCAAAGTTAGGCAAGCTGGGTGGATTTATATAAAAATAATCATTTGTGAGTATATGTGTGAGAGAGAATGTGAGATAATGTGTGTGTGTCTGTCAAATTAGTGAGTGTGTTACATAGACAATATTCCAATAATATCAATTTTAATCAGGCTTGTTCTCCAATATGGGATTAACTTAAATATTGTTGGCTACACCTTAATTTGGAATTCAGATCAAAAGAAATTACTTTTTAGAGGCAGGGGTACTTTGGATTTTTAGACCTAAAGGGTACTCTGTAATAGGGTGAGAAACAGTGATGTAGGGAATCAGTAAAGTACATATAAGGCAAACCTATTAACTTGTGCATGCATTTTAAAATATGTTTTATTGAACAATATCCTGTAAAATATGTAGGCTTTTACAGAACCATTAAAACATATTCCTAATTTCACTAATCGAATTGACAAGGAATAGCACTACAAGCAATAACAAATTAAGTATGTGTATATTTTATTCTAAGTATTGGAATAGTGTCTAAAACACTACCAATCTACGGAAACAGATGTTTTTAGTTATAACAAGTAGCTGCCTTCGCATCAACATTGGATGTAAAATGTTTACACCCCTTTAAATACACACAGCACATTAACACAATTTAGTAAGAATAATTTGGTTTTGAGATCCAAATACCAAGTTACTCATACCAATAAGGCATCAAAAGTGCAACTTTTAATACTATATAAAAATTGTGGATATGAAACGTTAAGGGCGCAAAATGTTTTTCTTGACTACAATATGATTCTTCTTTAATGTTACTGTAATTGACAAGGAATTTTAGCATTGAGGAAAGATCATGATATGTAAGGGAAATCTACATCACTTTCTAGAATAGTAGAACTGAATTTCATACCTAGACTCACCTATGTGGTTATCTAAATAAAGTGTTGGTCTGTTAATTCTAACTTTTTATTTAAAAAAAAATGGTAAGGCTTAACTGGTTTAACTTTTTTTTATATGGATAGTGTAATTTATTTAATTCTAAATGAGAATTTAGTACCTACTTTGAAGATACACTTGTGCCCATCATTGTTTTTCAGCCCATCAGGGCGTGCCAAAGAAACTACAAACTAAATTGCTTAAGTTTAAGAACATTTATTCTACAATTTGTTAATGTTGTTTTTAGCTTCATAAAAAGGAAACTGTGAAGGCTAAAAAAAAACTTTAGCTCTTTTAAAAGAGCTTGCAATTCCATTTCTACAATGTGCTAGCAGATTTGAGGTGGGGGTTACAGAGGTGTTACACCTACCTCAGTAAGGAGAAAGTGGTGGGGGAGTGGAGAGCCAGGGAGGTGTGACAGTTTCCCTTTAAAATATAATATTTTTAATATTCTAGTAATATATGAAGCTATACTAAAATGAAAAATATGTTTTAACATTTTTTTATAAGCAAAGAAATTAAAATAATTAGAATAATTTAACACATTTGGGAAATAGGAGATCACCTTTTATGGTACAAGAGAGATCTGTATGACACATGGCTGCATAATGGCTATTAGCAGACATGTGTAGTACCCACCTACAGTATATGGTAATGAAAACAACTTATACAAGAACATATTTTGGAAATGTAAAAATTATAGCAACCATTTTGGTCACTTAAAATATGTCATGATGATAAAAGATACAATCACAGAAAAATAACAATTAAGAATTGTATTTCAGAATTGCAGCCACAGATTACATAAACATTAGGGACATGCTTCACCATTGAATTAAGAACAAATCACAAGGAGAAAAAACTAATGTCACTCTTTTTAAAAGCAAACTCCACTAGCAATTAAGGTTTTTTTGTTTTTTTCTTACACAAAACATCTATATCAAGAATGAATTTGAATCTTTGTAGCCTGATTGAAACGGAAACTATTAAAGTGGCTCTGTCATCTTCTGGGGTTTTTGAATATTTTGGAAAGACCCTCGAAGGCTACATCACTGTTTGGTTTATGGAGGTCTGTAATCCCGCACATGCGCAAGGATACAAAACTGATGATTAAGGAGGACCCTGGGAGCATCTATAGACCATGCCATTTTCCTCACATGAATCATTAGTGATGGCTGGAGGAATTGACAAAACTTCACAGTGGTGAACTCTGCCTTTTGTCAGGTTGAGAGGTCTTATGATATATTTTGACTGTGAATACAATTTCGGTAAAATTCCATCACAGCCCATGTGAGTATATTAAGATTTTAGCTTTATAAAATACTTGTTTTGGGAGGGGGGGAGCCACTTTAAACTAAAGTATTTATTTAAATGCACTTTAACGTTACTAAAATTGTAGAGAGCATTCTTTTCCAAATATTACTGATCATCCACTGAGTCTGTCCAGTTTTGTATTGGCCAATTCCTTTTTAACAATTCCCTGAGCAAATCCAAAAACATTAGCATAAGCTTCTGGAAATAGAGAAAGAAAAGAATACTACTACTAAACTGGCTTCTGTACCAAGGAGGGGAAACTATGGTAAGCAACATGGTTTCATATAGTGGTGCAAAGAAACTATACATAACACTAGCCAAACTTTCAAAAAAACATAAATTATACATTTTTTTTGTCTTTCGTTCCATGTAGTTAGCACTGATGTAATACTTCATATTTGGTCATCTCAGTGGATATGTGCATATATACTTGCATTATTTTAGTGCATCATTCACGGCCATGTTTGTTTATCTATTCACAATCACCAAGGCAGCCATCTTGGAGGATTTAAAAGAATGGTTGAATTAAGAATATTTTTAAATTCAAAAACACCTAAATACCTCCAAGATGCTTTATGTTACTGATTTCAAGAAGCCAACTTTGACTAGGGTAATATAAATCTTAGGTATATTCATTGGTCATTTACATAATGGTGAGGTTGCTTGAGATTAAATTAACTTTAGGCATTTTACAGCAATTTAGATGGTTCCTGACTTTTGACTCACCCTGCAAGTATCCAGTAAAGATTTTTTCTAGCACAATGTATAAACACAATTCAGAACAGGTTTTGTTAAGAATTTGTTAACCAACTTTAAGGTTATTTACATGTATTTAGTGCAAAAATAAGGTTAAAGATGGACAGTTATACATGGAGTTCAATATTTTGCAGCATTTCTTCATACATATATTTTGAATGGTAATTTGACCCCAGAGAGAACCCAATGAATAATCAAGTAAAAAAAAACAGTATCTCAGGGTATACAACTTCATTTAACAAAAACAACCTGTACCACTTTCAAAAAAGCCAGCTTGATATACAAACCACATTTCATGGGAGATTACAATGTAGATCGTTTTGATTATATAGTTTTAGAATGAACAGTAAAATTCAAGCATGTATTTAGGATACCTGGGAATGTTTCTGTTCCCTATAGAAACAAGAAGGGAAGGCCCCTGGCACAAATTTGCATGGAACCTCACATAAAGGGTTAGAACGGTCATTAAAAGACAGTTCTACCACTGTATTAGTTGGAGCTGGCAAGAGTAGGTAGTACTAGACACCAATGCCCCACCCAGAATACAGTTGCACTTGGCTATCAAATCGAAAGGGTCTAGGTGAAACCCCAAAATTATCAAGGAATTTTTTTTTGTAAATTTCTAGTGTATGCCACAGAAGAGATCTAATCCAAATGTTCAGGGAAGCGGCAGCTCTTTTTCTTTTTTTGCAGAGTCTTCACTTGCGGGGCTGATGGATATGATGACTGCAATGTGAAGCAGGCAACTTTTCCACAGAAGGATGCGGTTTCTGATGAGCAACTTGTGCAGCTGCTGGGGGAAAGTCCTTATCGCCCTTATTTAAAAAGAAAATCAAAATAAAGATAATATTAACATAAGCAACTGTACTACTGCAATGTAAGCGGTGATACACTGGTGCAGTTACATCCTTTTTTCTCTGTTTTTATGAGATAATCATAGGTATATCTACTTTATAAATACACATTTTAAGTAATTTGTTTAAGACATTTGTATTACAAACATAATACTTTTAAAATATTAAGATTAAACTTGAAATGGTAGTCTGTGTAATTTGTGACCTGCAGCTACCAACATTTTTAAAATCGAAGACATATGAAGTACTAGCAGATGAGGCAAGTTATTTTTTCTTTATAACAATTAATCAAAAAGCGCACAAGGATGACATCTATAACACAAAAAAATTAAATAAAAAAAATCAATAACATACCTACACCTCTATATAAAACAAGGTAGACAAAAATGTTAATATAATTAATAAAAAGAACTGCACCACCTAAGGTAAACTTCTACGTACCTTTATACAATAACATACAAACTGAAGTGGCAACACTAAAGATTATACTCAAAACTACAACTCTATCAATGAATATATTTACGGTTTCTAAAAGATACTATATTCCAAACATATCTACGAGGCTATACAGTTACAGTTTTTATCCCACAGGCTGAAAACCGTAAGCAACTTAAACATCCTTGATCTCTTCAATATTGTTCCAAAAAGACCTCAAAAAAGGGGAAAAGTATAGTGTAATACCATTTAATTAAACACACCAAATATTAAAATCAAAACCTTGTACATCAAATACACATGAGCCCGTAAAAAATAAATAAATAAAAAAAGTCCCACAGGCATTAGGCATTAGTACTCTAGGCTCTCCATCAGGGGCGGGGGGAGGGGGGGTGGCGGCAAAGCAGCAATTGCCTTGCAGGCCACCCTAAAAAAAAAAAAAAAAAAAGGTAAAAAATCTGAATCCCCTGCCTCTGGTTGCTGACTCTGATTTTTCAACTTGCCTCTCTCCCTGCAGTCTGCAGCCAGTTGGCCGGCCTCTCCTGACTTTCACTGCTCTTCTCCCAGGATCACTGGGGAGTCTGGGAGAAGAGCAGAGGAAGTCATGCTCCTGTCTCCTCCCCACCTCTCCCTGGCCTAAGGCAAGACTCAGGGAGGGAGGAATACACTTTAGTTTTTTTTTTTATCCCCCCTCCTCAGGCGCTGTCCCCCCCTCTCCCAGCCCCCAAAACATCCCCACTACAGCTTCTCTCCCAATTGCAACCAATATCACCCACACCACAGCCCCTGTCCCCCCACTACATGCCCCCTGTCCCCCCACTTTTCAATTACAGCCACTAAAACCCACTACTAGTGCCATTCCTGAGATTAGGTTCTGGATCTTCCTCTGTTCTGTATGCCTGTATCTATAGGACTATAAGCCTGTGTATGTATGTCTTTGTATGCCTGTGTCTGTATGACATTGTACCTGTATGTGTAGATTGTATGGCTGTGTGCCTGTATTTGTTTTATTGTGTGCCTGCATATCTCTGTGACTGAGTGCCGGAAAGGTGTTTTTACTCTCCTCTTGGTGCAATGGGCTTCCCCCCAGGCCTAAGGCTGACAGCCCTGCCCTGCTCTCAATGCACATCCCTGTGTTTCTGCACTGCCAGTTGCAGTTACAGCTCCACAGGAGGACAGCCAGTGTAAGGCTCAATGTATGCGTCTTTGTTGTGCTCAGCACTTCGTCAAGAAGATCCAGCCCGATATCCCCATCATTAAAATAACTTTTGTGAGTAACATGAAAAACGTCCTCTGACGGTCACTCACTAACCCTTCATTCTATACTTTTCTAACTGCTCTGTTTATGGCTGGAAATTGTCCCCATGAAACAAACAGACATGGTCTTTAATTCTAAGCTATAAACTGATCAGCTGGAAAAGGATAGAGTTAAATGTTTGTGAGTGTCACGGGACCCCATTCCACCATGAACTAAAAAGGGCTATTTGCACTATGAAAAGGGGGATATGGAGGCCTCCTGGATGCAGCATATTATGCCTCCCAGCCGAAATTATGGAACACCTTTCTGGGAGATACCCTGAAATGCTTTTGCATGGTTTGCCAGACTGGGACTGTGCTGTAACCTGATGAATCTTTGCTCAGGTATCTCTCAGTCCCCTGACCAACAATTACATAGCTATTTTGCCAGCATGGGCACTCCAGCTAGAGCTACATAGGCACATATATGTGTGGGTGCCAGGAATCCCTGGGCTCTAGCAACCCCTTTGTAGGACAGTGGAAAAGCAGCCGCACATCTGAAACTAAGTCGAATGAAAAAAAATGCGACAACCTGGTCAATCTTTAACATGCTATAACATAGGCATGGATTCTCTGAATTTCACAGTATGGGCGCTCGGAGGAGAGATATCCAGGGATATATAATGTGCTGTCCAGGAAAAGGTTTTTTGGGGAACATTTTGGGTTAGACATTTGGGAGGCACAGCAGGAAGTCTATCTGGTTAGCTGTGGAATTCGCAATCAAGACCCAATACAAAGTGGCACCAGGTTGGGACTATTGTAAAAGCATTTGTCTTGCATTTAGGAACCCCTGATGTGTGAATCCACATTTCTGTGCATAAAAAGCGGTTTGTTAAGTAAAGCTGCATTCTTCTCCCCTACATTCAGACTCGGCTAATCTGCTGTGGCACTGTTACCTTGAGATAGAAACTGAAACTTATAATTCTGTTATAAACTTATTTAGGATATGGTATAACCTTAAAGATATGTTACATTGGAATACAGTATCTGTTAGAGACACTTGAGGATACATTGAAATATTGCTTTAAATCCGTAACTGCATTCATTTATATAATTGTACTCCTGGGCAGGGCCAGATTAAGAGCCCAGTGGACCTGGTGCTGACAATTATAATGGGCCTAATTACGGAATCTTATCGACCAAAAACACTAAAACAGTCCTACCTCCCAAGCGTCATGTATCTGATGGAGATGGTGCTGGAGGGAAACTCATAGGATGCAGCTATAAGAAAACCCATACCCTATGCTAATCGCTCTCTAATTTATGCTTTGATCTTTCAAGTAAATCCATAACCCCTAACAGCAGTGTCCAGTGAAGCAGGAAGTCAATGGGCGGGGTAAAAGGGTGAGCCACTGGTGCGAATCATGTGACCAGACCTGCCAATCATGCAGGCTGTCCAACTAAGGGTCCAGTATGCAGGCAGCACCATAAGCTTGGCATAAATGTGTCTAATGATGCGCTCGCTCCATGCTTTCTAAGGACCTTCCCCTAGCACTCGCTGGTCCACTTGTCTCCTTACCTTCTTAATAGCAGGCAGAAACTGCTTGTATATAGTCAGGGACAGAGAAAAGGTGTATGTAGCGAATGCAGAAGAAAGGGGACATGCCACAGTGTTAGAGAGACCAATGTCTGCATTACCTAAACTAATTTTATTGTCAGCCAGTCCACACAAGTTTTGTTCCCATACATCCCTCTTAAGCTCCCAAACTTAAAGGGACACTAAGTCACCAGAACAACTACATCTTATTGTATTTGTTCTAGTAAGTAGAATCATTACGTTCAGGCTTTTTGCAGTAAATACTGTCTTTTCAGAGAAAAAAAAAAAACCCACTGGCCACTCCTTAGATGGGTGCTATATGTGTTTCCTGGAGCAGACTCTGCATGCAGACACTGAACTTTCCTCATAGAGATGCATTGATTTAATTTATCCTTATGAGGAGATGCTGATTGACCAGGGCTATGCTTGACTTGTGCTGGCTCTGCCCCTGAACTGCCTAGTTGACAGTCTCAGCCAATCCTATGGGGAAGTATTGAAATTTGCTCAGACCACCACTTCTGATGATGTCAGCAGACAGAGTCAGTTCAGAGGCAGAGCCAGCAGCTGCATACTTGAATACAAGTAATATTTTACTATATTTAGGGAGCCAAGAGAGGGCCAGGGGGGCTAGATGGTGGTTTTAACATAAGAGGGTCAGAAATACATGATTGTGTTCCTGACCCTATAGTGCTCTTTTAAGCAAGAGTATGTGAAGAGTAGTTAGGGTTGCCATCTTTCTTGAAGAAAAAAACAGCCTTAATCATCACATGATGTAAATCACAAGGAGTGACATAAGAGACAATTCTGTAAAATCACCAACAAACTACTCATAGTTTGATTCTGCTGTATAGATTGATTGCTCACAGTGTCTCCCTGTCTCCCAGTCTCTCAGTCTCGCAAGTCACCCAGTGTCTCAGTGTCCGCATGTCGCCCGGTCCCCAAGGCTACATGTGTCTCAGTGTCCCCATTTCTCCCAGTGTCCCCATGTATCAGTGTGTCCCCATGTCACTAGAATACTAGTGGACAAAGACACTTGAGAACACTGGGAGACTTGGGGACACTGAGACACTTGGGGACATGAGGGCACTTCTGGATACAGATATGGGGAGACATTGGGAGACATGGAGACACTGGGAGACATGGGAACACTGAGACACAAGGGACACAGAGACATGGGGACACAGAGACTAGGGACACAGACATGGGAACACAGACACTGAGATTAGGGGACACTGGGAGACATGGGGACATTGGGAGACATGCAGACACTGAGACACTAGGGACACTGGCTGAGAAACAGACACTTGGGGACACTGGGAGACATGGGGACAGTTGTGGACATAGCCATGGGGACACTGGGACATTGAGGAACACAGGGAGACATGGGGACACTAGGCACACAGACATGGGGACACTGAGGACACTGGCTGGGAGACATGGGGACACTGGGAGACATGGGGACATTGAGACACTAGGGACACTGGCTCGGGGACATGGGGACATAGTGTCTCCGTGCCCCAATGTCTCTCAATGTCCCCATGTCTCTCAGCGTCCCCATGTCTCTCAGCGTCCCCATGTCTCCCAGTGTCTCAGTATCCCAATGTTTTCCAGTGTCCCCAAGTGTCTCTGTCCCCATGTGTCCCCTAGTGTCTCAGTGTCCACTAGTGTTCCTGCTGCCTTCCCCCCCATCCCTCACTTACCTGAGCTGTAGAGCTGCTGTCTGGACTCTCTGTGCTGTGTTGCTGCTCCCCCACAGATCAGTGAGTAGTAGAGAGAGCAGGGATATAACTTACTATCCCTGCCTCTCTTCACACACAGTGACCCCTACTGGCCGGTATTGCAGAGTAATCTCCGTTTATTCTGAGAAAAATACCTGCCTTTGTATTGCCAGTATTACTGCAATACCGGCACGGCCAGGCAGCCTCAAATACCGACTGTGCCTGTCAAATACCAGTCAGGTGGCTGCAGCTCCATCAGCCCCTATGTTAATCCGGCCCTCCTCCTGGGAATACTTTTTAGTGCTGCCGGTTTGTAAGTTATTTATGTTAAATCGCTTTTTCACATTCACTGCTCCAATCACCACACTAGTTAACAAGTAAGTTTTGTCCAGAAAAGAAGTGGCAGGTAGACACCATGTTTGGCTAGGGACTCTAGTTAACCATTTAACCATAAGTAAACTGCTCAATGGACACTACACTACAGCCATCTTAACCACTTCAAAGAGAAGAAGTGATTATGATACACAAAGTGTTCCTTTCAATGAAAACAAATAAATAAACCCTCCCCCCACCCTCCTGCCCCCCTATAACTATATACCTAAATTGTGTATACAATAGGCTGGTAAATATACACTAGACAGGGTCTGTGTAAAGTAAAACCAATTTGCTGAGATATCATACAAAACACCTGCAATTAAAATTAAGTGGAATTATAGGTACCATAACCACTACATGTTGATTTAGTGGATATGTTGCCATTAGGATGCATACACCATCTCCCAGTTCTTGGTCAAATGGTTTGAGTAGTTTAAACAACATCAGGGGTCCCCAAGTCACCTGTGGCTCATCCCTTCCTCAACTACTAATAATGTAGAAGTTTCCCTTTCACATTGTCATGTCCAATGTTGTCCATATTTTGAAACCATTCATTTTCCGCATTATGCTATGCAAACTTTGCCATCTGTATATTTTGTGGGTGACAGACACCACTTAATATTCATCATACAAATAAAAGACTTCCTCACCCTCGTAACAGCTCCAGAGATAATCAAAGGTGGTTTTGGTTGCCTATAAGAAAAGAAGAATAAAATTACAGTTAAAATGTACATTACAGAGCCATTTGTAAACAACAGACATGTGGAAAAAACTGGCAAAAGAAGAAAATGTAAAAGAGAGCTTGAGAAATCCCAGGCTCCAGGTCACCATGACAACTAGGAATTTTGTGTTTGTCAACCCCTTCAGCAGCTGCGGTGTCAGCTCCCGAGGTGGCTGGCTGAGACAGGGAGGCGGTAAAGGTAGAATGGAGCCAGTCGGCAAGGGAGCTGTAATCTTCTTGCTCTGCTCCCTACCGCACCCTGCAGTGATTCCAGAATAGGACACCGGCCCTGGCATTACTAAACAGTGCATGAGGCAGCAGAGGTTGAAAATTACAGCCCAGCCCGACACTGGACTCCAGAGAAAGAATCCACTCCAGCTCTCCCAAAGGCTGGGTGGATTTAAATAATTTGTGAGGGGGATTTGTGCAAATGTCAGAGAGTTTTTCTCTGTGTGTGTCTCGTTTTTTGTGAGAGTGTGTGTCTATCAGTGAGCATATGTCAGTATGTGTCAAATTAGTGAGTGTATGTGCGCACACTTTTGCCGGTCAGTGAGTGTCTGTTTAGGAGACCAGCCCCCCTCTAATTGCATGAGGAAGGTCTCACCATGGCTGGCCGTGCCTCCATGGTTGAGATAATCATTCTTGATGATCTCAGCCAATACAATGCTTCCCATAGAAAAGCATTGGATAGATTTTATGCATGCGAGGCAAAACGCATCTCTTCATGAATCAATAGATCTCTGTGGGGAACAGTTAGCACCTCCATGCAGAGCGTGGAGATGCTGAACGTAGATGATGCACACTGTGGAGCACTGGAGTAAGAAGCACCTATAGTGAGTGGCTTCCTGAGTGACTGTCACTAAAGGTGTTACCAGGCAGCAATGTAAATAGCTCCAAAGCCACTCCATTTAGCTGTAGTGGTGCTGGTGACTATAATGTTCCTTTAATAATTATATTTTTGTTGTTGAAATTAAAGGTTTGTTTGTTAAGAAAAAAAAACAAAAACCACTGGCTCCTAACGTTTTTAGCTGGCTCGTAGATTCCAAGCAAACTTGGGTGATGTATTTACAGTAGGGCTTGACAAATTTACTTTGAGTCTAGGAGTCAGCTAAAAACATTAGGTGAGGTATATGAGAAATATACAGTTATTAAAGGGACACTATATACAGCTTAATGTGGTTCTGGTGTCTATAGCCTGTCCCTGCAGGGGACACCTGTAACACCTCTAGAGGCAGTCACTCAGACGGTTTCTAGAGGTGCTTCCCAGTCCAGTACCTACATTCAACGTCTTCACACTCTGAATGTCCCCCATAGTGATACACGGATCTAACGCATCTCTTTGAGGTGCGGCATTTTGCCATGCATGCACAATATCCACCAAATGCTTTCCTATGAATTGGCTGAGGTCATTAAGTTTGTTTATGTCAGGAGAGATTGGTACATTATAGGAAAAAAGGTGAGCAAAAACACCATTCCCATGCAATCGGAGGGGGGCGAGTCACCTAAATAGGCTAACTCACTAACAGATATACACTTATTCTCTTACACATAATTATTTGCTTTAGTTCAATTTATATCCAACCAGCATCCCTATCTATGAGAGAGCTGTAGGTTCTTTTCCCTGGGGTTGAGTGTGGCTGTGGTCATCTTCCTGCTTTTTGTGCTCTGCTTTCTCATGTGCCGTTTAGTGAAGCTGGATTCTGGCTCCTAGCATCACACCAGTGTGTGCAAGGAAGAAGAGCAATAAAATGCCAGCTCCCTTACCATCCGTCTCTATTGCTCACAGTTGCCCACCTTGGGGGGCCCTATGGTGGCCAGGGCTGACACATACCCAGGAGGAAGGGCAAAATTTCTAATCACCACAGTGCCCAGGGTTTTTACAAGCCCCGATCTAGTAGCCATGGTTAAGCAACAAATCTGGAAGCTTTATGCAGGTACTATTTCAAGAAAATAAGTAGCCAACTCCCCTGATACACTATTCAAGTGACATTACAGAAGGGGTTTATAGTACATATAGAACACATTTCAAACTTTGTTTTGTGTTACTACATGCATTTTAAATACAGGAGTATTTTTTATTTATTTTTTATTTGATGTGTTTTGCAGGTCCTAGTGAATAGTGTTTTTTTCAGTCTTGTGCAGTAGTCATAGTTAAGAAATTGTCAAGTGGAAGCCCATATTTCTTTTCTACTCTAATTTGACTTTGGATGCATTAGTTCCTGACAAACAATGACATGTTTTAGAGATAACTTTATAGAAGAATGCTATCTATAATGCAATATATTTTTCCAGTTTGTGGAAACATCAATTTTTCTGTATAAATATCCATGGGATGGCAGTGTTGAATCTAAAACGCAGATTTCATTCACATTATATATGAATATTTAAAACCAAACATGTCAGTGTGGAACAAAAAAAAAATACATAGTTTGAAGGCCATCTTCTCAGAACTTGCATGTAAAATCAATCTTAAAAAAAGATAAAAGTATATCTATAAAATATTGTGATGGAATAGGTAAGATATTTGTTACTACTTTATAGTATTATACTTTGCTCCTTTACATGATCAAACTCTGGGAAATATTTACTTAACAGTGAAAACTGATGAACTAAATAGGAAATTCAGAAAATAGGCACAAACTGTGAACCTAGATCTTGATATAATGTTGATGGATAAGCTTTTGAAATGATTTAATATTTTTAGATAAACTTTTAAAACTATTTTTTCAAAATATTTAAAATATTAAAAAAATATCATAAATAACCAAATAAAATCAAAAGTAAACATTTTTTCATAGTATTAAATCATTTTAAAAGTTTATCCACAAATATCAAATTATTAGAAAAGTTACTCCAAAAATATAAAATTTTGGCCTTACAACTTGCTAATTTGTTTTTAAATTTACAACTATTTGCTATATAAACTTTTAAACTCTAAGGATATGTTTTCATTTGAAAAAGGAAGCCAATGAAATTAAGGATATTAAAAATAGGCAGACTGCTGCCGCCCTCCTGCTCCCTTCCCACCCCCAAAAGGTACAACCCTAGCTTGAAAATAATATATGTAGAGCATGTCTGCATATATATTTCAAGCTGGTATGCAGCAGCATTGTATGTACACCGACACACACACACATACATATACATAATAAATAAAAATGTGGTTCAAAGATACTCTATATTCTCAAATGAAAATGCAAGCTCAAACTTCTAATATAAAAATAGCTTTTATTAAAAAAAATCTAAATAATAAACAACTTCGATATCTATAGATATAAACACACCACATCGATAAGTGAATTTGTTTTCCTACACATCGATATAAGTAAATAAATAAATAAATAAATAATGCAGACCTCTCACAGTATGCAGCAGCATTGGTCAGACCTATTCAGAGCTGCCCAGTGCATTATTTATGCACTACTGTATGAGACAAATGCCTTCAAATTGTGTAGAGCTTGCGCTGCTCCTCATGGGTACCTTCAACTGGTGTCACCAGATGCAAACCACTAGATAACAAATCTGAGACACAGAGGTAGGCGTGTCATATCAAGTCTGTTGGAATTATGTAGTTGGCACTAACATTTTTAATATACTAACTCTATAGCCTGTACTCATTCACCTTCCCAATTCGCAACTGCTGAGGCTTTAATTAGCAGGTCTCAGAGCAAAAAGGGGAGATACAATCTGACCTGCAGAGAGAGCAGATCTGTGCTGAGCAGCACCAAACATAGGTTGGTGAAACCAATGTTTATTTTGTTGAATTGTGTTGTTTATTACCTTGGTTTAGAAAGGGACATTACTTTATGTTTAGTTAGTGCTCGAATTTGAGCTGGGATTTTGTTTGTAGACTTTCCTTTCTGTTTTGCTGAAGTTTTGAACAAACGGATTGCTGCATGGATTTTTGTGCACGATGTAAATAAACCACACCATTTTTGCATAAGAGACTGTTGTTCTCTACCTGTTACCCTAGAGGACTGTGTTGCTTTGCCCTTAAAGGTCACAATATATATATTATATATACATACATACATACACACACACACACACACACACACACTGAGAGGTGAGATGGGACTATCTGACTGGGTTGATAGGGAAATACGATCCGTTTTGAGTGACAATGTGAATGTAGAAACAGATTTGTGTGACGTGTTAGTGACTGCATGCGAATGATGGGTGTATTTGTGCAGAGTGCAAGTGTGTGAATTTAGTGGTGCGTTTTTCTTTTTTTTTTTAGAGAGATTTTTGCTAGTGTGTGCATGCAGGAGGATATTTGTGTGAAGTATTAGTGTGTGTGTGTACCCCTTTGTTTTCACTCATCCCTAATTTGTTTCCCCTCTTCTTTCCTGCTCATCCCTTACTTATACCCCTATTCTTATTGTATCCCTTGCTTGTAACCCTATTAATTCCCTTGTCCCCCGCCATCTTGTTCCCCCTTCTCTCATTTGTACCCCTCTTCTTTATTCCAACCACTCACTTGTTCCCCCTTCAATTACCTTTTCTGTTATACTGCCCCCCCCCGTCTCAAACAAATGTTCACCTATCCCTCCAGCCCCCCATCTACCACTTACACCTGTAATTGTATGCAGTAGCATGGTACAGGAGGACACGTGAGGTTAAGAAGCGGACTTCATCTTTGCATGATCTCCTACAGTTCCTTTGACTGCCTGCGGGGGGTTGGGTGAGAGAAGACCTGTCACATGTGCTGGCACATGGGAGAAAGGTGGCACTGATGGAACCGCGCATCATTGATGGTACAGCAGGATTGCTTGGCCGAGAAAGAGAATAGCTCTTACCTCTTCTCGGCCAACCACTCCTGCTGTACCACCAATAATGTGCGATTCCAGCCTTTTATTGTGCAAAACTAGATCAGCTGCTTGAAATACGGCAAATCAACATTGCAGCTATGCAAATGCACACTTCCTGAGCAAAGGGACTTTTATTTTTTACATGCTACACTTGCTGGGCACAGCAGATTCAGTGGCAAACAAAGGAATAAAGGGAAAACTCACATAGTGTAGTGCTGAGATACTATATAGCCATAGTATGTGAGTCACATTACATATTCTGGACACGTTTGCTCCTATAAAAATAAATCGAAGGAGGGCATACATGCCCTTTCATTTGCATGATAAATTATATACAATATATTTATTTTTAAAATGTTTTCGAGCAAGGTGCTAAAGCTACATGGCAATTCAAAATGAAAAAAAGAAAATATCAAGATATAAATGCTTACATAAAAATTCTGAAACTACTTTGTCATAAATATGAAAAAGTACAAATTGATTTGCTGTAAGTAAAATGCACAAGTTTGATTTATTTTGTCATGTCTATCAGCTGCTTTGACAGGATGATAAAATAATATAAAAACGCACAAAGGAACCGCTTCGACCAAGCACAAAAATTCCATCATGTTAACAAGAAAAGCAGGAAGCATGTTGTGAAGCTGTAAGTATTCTCGTATAATGAGAATTCAATTCATATTACAAATTAGATATAGTATTTGGCATTAAAGTGTATGGGAAAATAATTACCTTTTTAAAAGGATACTACAGAGGGAATGCATAAAATATATAAAGAAAAAAAAAAATCTTTACAATTTCTTGCAGCTGTTCTAAATCCACAATTATGAGCCTCTTATTCTGGTATATGGGCCTGACCTTGTTCCATGGACTCCTTCCTGTTCCAGCAGCAATTCTATTCATTAGATCGGTTACGTTAAAATGCTGAATACTTTGATGACAACCCTTTTACAGTTTTGTTTCAAGGGTGTACAAGGTGTTTGTCGAACTCACCAACCACCAGTGCATAATCACCATAGCTTGGGCTTCAGCAAATAACTCCTTTAAGGAAGTTGAATGGTATGCACATGCTGCATTATTAGTACAGTCAGAGGAGCTAGTATACAATGGCTTCTGAGAAAAGGGGAAGGCACTGAGTTTATAAAAATATTTTGTTTAAGAAGACAGATTTTTTGCACCAATAACCTATATACCATGAGTTGTTATAGTGCTTGAAGTATTTAAACTGGAAGAGGGGTAAAAATTATAGACCTCCACCCTTTCCAAAAATAAACAAATAAAATCACTTTAGACATTTACAGTCAAAAGAAATTAAAATTTTGATATAACATCAATAATCTTGTTTTTATGAAGGCATAAACAGACACTGTCTCTCAAAAACAATAAACTGTGTCTTCAAGTTTATACTTGTAAACAAATGATTAAACAAAAAAACGATATGTAGATTGAACATGTAGATATTCTTCTGATGAGAGTTAATATATTCAATGAAATCAGAGTGATATAACGGATATAGTCTGGACAGCTCATACAGAAACAGGTGTGATGGGTTTTTCACTAAGTGGACATATTTCATATGTCAAAGGAATGTAATCAAGGGAAAATCGGAAAATCAATAGTCAGATATTTCATAAGAACTAAAACAACTTTTTCATTTAGAGTTCACAATCTAAAGAAAATTAGAAATCCAATGTTTTCAAACCAAAAAAATTCTTAGGATGCCAAGTGTTTTGTGTGGCTTCCTCCATAGTTGGTCCATAGCAGACCTCACGAATTTGTTTGCATATTCAGCCTTGCTGAATAAATTGACCAAACAGACCAAATCATCAGTTTGACCTACCAGAGTGGTCCGCAAAATACAAAGTAATTAAAGGGACACTATAGTCAACACAACAACTACAGCTTAATGTAGTTGTTCTGGTGAGTATAATCATTCCCTTCAGGCATTTTCATGCAAGCACTGACTTTAGAGAAAAGGCAGTGTTTACATTGCCACCCTAGGGACACCTACAGGTGGCCACTACGCAGATGGCCATTGGAGATGCTTCCTAGTGAAGTGCTGCACAGTAGGTAGCACTGCTATTCAGTGTCTCCTCGCTCTGCATGGAGACGCCAAATTTTCCTTGTGGCGAAAAGGACCTTGCCGCTGCTTTTTGGAGGGTCCTGTTTGCCAGCCTCCTAACCAAAAACTATGGGCCCTGCAAAAAGACATGTTAAAAGGTGACTTCCATGGGAAAATGTGCCTCTACCCCTCCCCCCTTTTCCTGTCCTATTGTATCCCTAGCAGGGTGTTGCCCCACACTGTCAGACCAGTTTAAACTGGCTGTTTTGTCCCTCCTCAATCTCCCATCAGCCCTTGCTATTGTCTGACCCCACCCTTCCTTGTACTATAGTGCTCTATGTAACCTATTGTATGTAAATTAGGCTGTTGGGGGTTTAAATGTGTGTATAAATTGTAAGTGCTGGCTTTGCATTAAAGAGTTCCTGTTTTACCCTCAACAGAGTCTGTCTCGTGTGGGGGGAAAAGGCTGCAGATGCCCAGGGGATTGCTATATCACTATACTCCCCTGGGATTATAATCACTTAGCTCTTTTAAGAGGTGTTCCTGCTTGACTCTCTGGAGGAAGAGAGGTTCATCCACTGTAACCTGGAGCCTTGTCGTAGGTCCAGGGTGGGTAGGAGACGGCGAGTTCCCAGCCAAGCTGTAACACTGAATGTGGGGACTGCGGTGCTGATGGTGTCTGGTGGAGTTCTTGGAGTCCTCAGTGAGCACTAGGAGCATCATTCGGCAGAGGTACCCAGCCTGGGTACAGGAAGCTCCATTACATTCCTAATAGAGATACATTGATTCAATGCATCTCTATGAAGAAGTGCTAATTAGCCAAATCAGTGTTTGGCCCAGCCTCCTTGTCGATTTTAGCCAATCCAATAGGCAATTCTGATGTCATCAAAGAGGCAGATCGAGAGCGGACCCACGCTGCACTGGAAATAAGGGGAGTTTTAACTCCTTTTAAGGGGGCTGAATGGGCGCAAGCAACCTAAATGGTAGGTTTAACACTATAGGGTCAGGAATACACGTTTGTGTTCCTGACCCAATAGTGTTCCTTTAATTGCTGTGCCAAAAGGGATAGGAAGAGCTGTTTGGTAGACATAAGGAAGCCCTCAAAATAAAATTATACATCATTAAAAATAAGAGTAACCCATAGTATGCTCCAAAGTAAAAAAAACAAACAAAAAAAAAAAACCTAAAACAAACCTAGATTGGAGGATTCGAACACAAAAATTGCATTTGAATGCCAACACTGTCACGCTTCCACAAATTACTAAAGGCCTTACATCAATATGTGATCTGAGACTTTATTCACAATATCTACTATCGATCATAATGTATCTCACACCACTCTAATGGTGTCTAGTGTTGGATACAATGGTACAAAAGGATGAGGACAGGGTCTTTAAGAAGCATGACAGAATAAGTGATACTATTCAAATGCAATTCTTGTGTTGGAATCCTCTAGTCTTTGTTTTTCAACTTTGGAGAATATAATGGGTTACTTTAATATCTAGTGACTTATAACTATTAAAGGGACGCTGCAGACTGAAAGTAGTGCACATTTTTCTTATAATGTATTACGTAGACCAGGAAGGAGCCTATGTAGATAATGGAGGCACTGATCTTATCCCATAAACCTTTCTAGTATAGGCCTTATGCAAATTGTAGATCAAACCCCAACTGCAGTTAAATCCATCATATCGGAAAAGAGAGGAATTGCTAAATAATCCAGTAGCAGCTGCACCACTGTTGGTAATCAGCCTATTTATATTAGCCTAGAGGGCAGGTAGAGCAAGCACTTCCTCCAACAACACAAAGAGATTGGATAATTATACATATTCAGCATTTGTTTTTATCAACATACTTATAAGCCAAACTGTGCTGGGACACAGTGACAGGAAAACACTTTAAACCAGCCATCTCAAACCACGACCCCCAGATTTTGCGCAAATTCCATGATTCCTTAGACATTGATTGCATTCAAAGAACCCTTGGAGCTGAAGGCCAACAACATCTAGGAGAAAAGTTTGATACCCCTGCTCTACACCATAACCTATGCAATAAGCATAGGCCATTATAATGTGTAGTGTGTCATGTTAATTAACACTAAAATATTGGTGCACAGGTATGTGTGGTGTGGCCTGTTTTGTGTATATTGAGTGTGCGGTCTGTATGTGTTGCAGTTGAATGTATTTACATGTCATATTAAAGTAGCACTAACACACAAAACAAGTACCTCAAAGATAAAATATTTATAAAGTATTCAGACAGACTGTGTTGGAATTTCACTGAAATTCCTTGAAGAAGTATAAGAGTAGATTTGATCCACCATGCCTGTCAGATAAACATGAAAATCTGTCAAGAAATGTGCCAGGTTTTCATGTAAACCCCCTTAATTTTCTGATCTCTTCAGTCTAGTGTGGTACCTCACAGTGCATCTAATTGCGGTGTTTCTGTTGCAGGCTTCTGTACACAGACTGAAGAGATCTGTATCTGACCCCAGCTAGCCCCAATATGTTTATTTCCTTAGCTAACCTAGTCTTGTCTTTTCTTGGGGGTCAGTTCGTTGTATTTGGTTCGGGTTTTTCTCCCTGTACCCTGAAAGCCAAGGTCCAAAAGAGCTTGTTCCCAGTGTCCTGAAGGCCAGGGTCCAAGCGGCCTACCAGTTGCCTTGTATTGTGTTTCCAGGTTTCTGAATTGATTTTCATTTGTATTCTTATAATCAACATACGTGTTTTTATTGTTTTACCTTGTTGTTTATTGTGATTTCTCTTTGCCCATGCGTTCCTAATTAATGATGCTTGCTGCTGGTTTCAGCATCCCTTAACAACCAAACCCAGGGCCAGATTTTCCATTAGGCAGAGTAGACATTTCCTGTAAAGGGGTGCCTGTTTTCAGCACTTATCATGTACCCTTTTTAGCTCATGTTTAGGCACGGCTCTTGGTACTTATCTGTCCCCACCAGCATTGTCCTCTGTACACCAGTCAGCCTAAATAGAGAGGTAGGATCAGATATACAGGGTGTGAAACTCAAGTGCTGTCCCAGCTCCTCTAGTGTCTTTGTGTGAGCATGGGCAGGAAGTAGATTGAATCAATTATAATCTGCCCACTAACAGTCTATCCAACAAGAAGTGCCTTGTAGGAGGAGCCGGGAGAGCATTGAGTGATGCACACTGTGTAAGATTTACTGCAGCTTTGCTACCATTGGAGGGTGTGTACTTTGCATTTAACCTTTATAAAAAAAAAATTAAAAAAAAAAAAATTATATATATTTTTTTCCCAATAGCCCCAAATTTAACAACTCCCAAAACCAAAATAAATCCTTAGACCAAAATGTAACCACTCAAAGACTAAACCTTAATACTACCTTAATCCTGAACACTAAACACTACCTGTACCCAAATAGTGTAGACATTTCCTGTAAAGGGGTGCCTGTTTTCAGCACTTATCATGTACCCTTTTTAGCTCATGTTTAGGCACGGCTCTTGGTACTTATCTGTCCCCACCAGCATTGTCCTCTGTACACCAGTCAGCCTAAATAGAGAGGTAGGATCAGATATACAGGGTGTGAAACTCAAGTTCTGTCCCAGCTCCTCTAGTGTCTTTGTGTGAGCATGGGCAGGAAGTAGATTGAATCAATTATAATCTGCCCACTAACAGTCTATCCAACAAGAAGTGCCTTGTAGGAGGAGCCGGGAGAGCATTGAGTGATGCACACTGTGTAAGATTTACTGCAGCTTTGCTACCATTGGAGGGTGTGTACTTTGCATTTAACCTTTATAAAAAAAAAATAATAAAAAAAAATTATATATATTTTTTTCCCAATAGCCCCAAATTTAACAACTCCCAAAACCAAAATAAATCCTTAGACCAAAATGTAACCACTCAAAGACTAAACCTTAAAACTACCTTAATCCTGAACACTAAACACTACCTGTACCCAAATAGTCAAACTAACACAACTATAACCCTAAACCCAAATATTCTAAGCAACCCCTGTAGCACAACTATGAACCCTCAAGCTTTAATCAGGCAGGGCCGGATTAACATAGGGGCTGATGGAGCTGCAGCTCCAGGCCCAGGCCCAGGCCCAGGCCCATTTAAAACATTTTTTTTAAATTTATTTATATATATATATATATATATATATATATATATTTTTTTTTTTTACACACTCCTCTTAGGTTTGCCACCTGACTGGTATTTTAAGGCACAGCCGGTATTTGAGGCTGCCTGGCCGTGACGGTATTGCAGTAATACCGGCTGTGGTGGAACAGACCTCGCCACATGTTCTTGGAGGGGGCTGCTTGCCCGCCTCTCACCTTCTGACTATAGATGCCTTAATGACGTACAGTAACAGATGCTTATCCGATGCCCTGAGTGGATGAGCTATTAGATCGCATTGCCAGGGGACGTTACCTGACCACTATCGATCTGTGCATCGATTTTTTGGCAGATCTCCCTGGCCAAGGAAGCTATCCCCAAGTCGGCCTTCGTCACCCCGTTTGGCTTACACCAATTTAGGGTTATGCCATTTAGGATGAAGAATGCCCCAGCCACCTTCCAATGCTTGGTGGATAGACTCCGTGATGGCTTCCAGGACTTCGCTTGTTCGTACCTGGATGACATTGCGATCTATAGCGAGACATGGGGGGAGCATTTAAAGCATATAGAGGGCGTGCTGGATCAGATAAGGGCCGCAGGCCTGACTCTGAAACCGGAGAAATGCCACTTGGGCATGGCCGAAGTCCAATACCTGGGACACCGGGTAGGGTGTGGGAAGCAGCGCCCTGAACCAGCCAAGATTGAGGCTGTAGCCAATTGGCCCACACCAAGACCCAGGTACTGGCTTTCCTATGGACCACAGGGTACTACAGGAAATTTGTGCCCAACTACAGCTCTATCGCTAAATCCCTGACGGACTTAACTAAAAAGAATTTACCCAGAGTAGTACTGTGGTCTCCCGCCTGTGAAAAGCTTTCCAGACTCTAAAGAACGCTTTGATCAATGCTCCGGTATTAACTGCCCCTGTCTCTAACAAACGTTTTGTCGTCCATACAGATGCTTCCATGTACGTACTGGGGGCAGTCCTGAGTCAGATCGGGGACGATCGAGGGGAGCACCCGGTCGCGTACATTAGCCGGAAAATATTACCTCGGGAAGTGAGCTACGCGGCAGTGGAAATCGAATGCCTTGCCCTAATCTGGGCTCTAAAGAAATTGACTCCCTACTTGTATGGACAGGAATTTACCATCATCACAGACCACAATCCCCTGGTCTGGCTAAACTAAAATTTGGCCCTCCAACCGTATAACTTTTCTATTCAGTACCGGCCTGGCAAGAACAACGGAAACGCAGATGGACTGTCCAGGCAGACAGAACTTATACCATCCTAGCAGCCCGGACATCCCCGAGCTGACCCGAAAAGGATCAAGCCGGGTCTTCCACAAAGGGGAGCCGTGTAACAAAACGTATAACAAAAAACACCCCAGTTAACCAGTATAATGGCTGTGTGTGTGTGTGTATATATATCTTACGTGCCTGCAGAATTAGCAATATGCAAATCTACCCGAATATGCAAATGAACCAGTCTTGCTATTCAGGTAGTGCATATTGCTGTTGCTACCAACAGAGGGCACTAGACAAGCTCCATAGCCAAATAAACGACTACTGAAGGCAAAACAACAAATAGTCTGAGTTCACATATATATGGTACTTTTCTAAATAAACGTTTCTTTGAAAACTGAAGTTTGTTTTTTTTCGTCCCACATAAACTTAAACCTTGTATATTTGGCCAGTGTTAGCCCTTGAGTTTGATATGCTTGACTTAAAGGCTTTAATCTAAAGACAGCTTTTTATTGAAACAGAGGCAATGTTTCAACCTTTCTCAAGCCACCCAAGTGTGTGATAAACCATTGGAATATGCCTCTGCTTAGTATGTGCAGTCCCATTTGTTAAAAATTGTACCCCAGTCATGATGATTAAAGCGGCACTGTCATGCCGAACTTACCTTCCCTCAATCTCTTCCTCTTCTCCCCCTCTCTCGGGATCTGTTATTCTTTTCTTCCTGTCTTCTTTAGTTTTCTTTAAAATCATAAGACAAAGTAGGGACTCTTTGCCTTATGGAGGATTCCTCAGCTTGACCAGCTCTGACCAGCGGAGGAGCAAAGTGTGCTTCATTTCCGCTGGTCAGAGCAATTTTCCCATGATCCCTAGCTTTCCTCTGTGTTCCCACAATGCTTCCTGTCACTTTACACTAAACTGCCGAATTGCGTTCTAACTGAATGACAACAGTATGTTCGTTTCTTTTAGAACGCAATTCGGCATTTTATTCGGATCGGAATTTCATTCGAATGAATGAAACTCTGATCCTATTCATTGCCGCGGCTGCATCTTGCAGCCACTTAGTAGATAACTCCCTAATTCCCACGGTATTAGGGAGCTATCTACTAAAAGGCTGAAAGACCTAAATTGGTCTTTCAGCCACATTTACTAATACTAAGTAAAGATTACTTAGTATTAGTAAATAATATGCCCCCACTCGCTATAACGCCTGTGGCTGCTCACTGTAAAAAAAAAACAAAAAAAAACTATTGGCCCCCACCCCTAAACGATGGGTGGGGGCCCTAAAGTAAAATAAGGGGGGAGACCTAATGTCGTCCCCCCCCGGCCCCCACCCCTGGGCGGCAGGTGGGGGCCATAGTGAGACTGAGGGGGGGGGGACCTACTGCCCCCCCCGGCCCCACCCCTTGGCGGTGGGTGAGGGCCATAATGAGAATAGGGGGGGGGGGGGCAGTAGGGGGGGGGCAATAATGGGGGGACTGCCCCCCCCCGGCCCCCACCCCTGGGCTGCGGTGGGGGCCATGAAGATAATGAGGGGGGACCTACTGTCCCCACGGCCCCCACCCCTGGGCGGCGGGTGGGGGCCCAAGTCACTACCCCCCACCCAAGGTGACTAGGGGTCCCCAAGCCCCTAGTCACCCACCCCCACCCAAAAAAAAAGTCCCTACCTACCCCCCTCACCCTAAAAAATTGTGAGGGGGGAATAAAATAACTAACCTGTAAAATAAAATTAAACTTACCATTCAACGTCTTCTTTTTTCTCAAATCTTCATTTTTCAGCCCCCAAAAAGGCCAAATAAAAAAAACCATCATAACCGTTGAATTGAAAATAAAATAAAAATCCCGAGCGCAAAAAAAAAAACCTGAGCGCAAAAAAATTATCCATCTTCACCCATGGAGGGCTACGCGCAGACTGAGCTCCGCAGGGCGGGGGAAGGCTTATAAAGCCTTCCCCCGCCCTGCAATTAGGCTAAGAACACACTGATTGGTGGGTTTAAGCCAATCACAGTGCTCTGTGTCATTTTACACAGCATGGGAAAATTCAAAAGAACTTTCCCACGTTGTGTAAAATGACAAAGAACACTCTGATTGGCATAAACCCACCAATCAGAGTGTTCTTAGCCTAATTGCAGGGCGGGGCAAGGCTTTATAAGCCTTCCCCCGCCCTGCGGAGCTCAGTTTGCGCGGAGCCCTCCATGGGTGAAGATGGATTATTTTTTTGCGTTCGGGTTTTTTCTTTTTTGTCTGTTTTTTTTTTTTTGCGCTCGGGATTTTTATTTTATTTTCAATTCGACGGTTATGATGGTTTTTTTATTTGGCCTTTTTTGGGGCTGAAAAATTAAGATTTGAGAAAAAAGAAGACGTCGAATGGTAAGTTTAATTTTGTTTTACAGGTTAGTTGTTTCATTCCTCCCTCACTATTTTTTAGGGTGAGGGGGGTAGGTAGGGACTTTTATTTTTGGGTGGGGGGGTGGGTGACTAGGGGCTTGGGGACCCCTTGTCACCTTGGTAGGGGGGGTAATTGACTTAGGGCCCCCACCCGCCACCCAGGGGTGGGGAGGACAGTAGGTTCCCCCCCCTCATTATCTTCATGGCCCCCACCCGCCACCCAGGGGTGGGGGCCGGGGGCTGGGTGGGGCAGTAGGTCCCCCCCCATTCTCATTATGGCCCACACCCGCCGCCCAGGGGTGGGGGCCGGGTGGGTACGATATTAGGTCTTCCCCCTTATCTTACTTTAGGGCCCCCACCGGTCGTTTAGGGGTGGGGGCCAATAGTTGTTTTTTTATTTATTTTTTTACAGTGAGCAGCCACAGGCTGCTCACTGTTTAGTAGACATGCCCCTACTCGCGGTCTAGCGAGTAGGGGCATGTGGGAGATTTTAATCTCCCTTGTGCTATTATGGGGGTCATATTGACCTCCATAGAGTGAGAGGGGGACCTGGGGGGGCTTATGAAGTGGTGGGGAGCACTGCTCCCTGCCACTTCTATAGTTACATATTACAAGGAGGGAGCTGCACGCCGGTAGCTCCCTCCTTGTAATAACCTGCACGAACAAGCGAACACTGATACATTGTGTTTGTTTGTTCAGCTGATCTTTCTATTCACTCATTCGTCTGTCTGATGAATGAATAGATGAAATTCCAGTTCGCATGTCCAGGTGTTTCCCTGGGCATGTGCGGGAATCTAACAGGCTATCTAGTGTGGGCTGATGACGTGTCCCACAGGGACTTCACCTACCCACACAAAGATGGCTGCGCCCTGAATATAGATCGGGGCAGAAAATAAAGATTACAAAATAGGTAATGTGGGGGGCTGGGGGGCATTTGGGGGTGACTAGGGTGTTAGTTAGATGTAGTGGAGGCCGGAGGGGGGTTAAAAAAAAAAAAACAACAGAATTCGGCATGACAGTGCCGCTTTAAGATTTTAACAGCATATGTTTTGTTTGAGAAAGATGAGAAAACAAAAAACATTTTAAAGCAATTAAAGGCTTGTACAAAGGGGAGGGAGTTTTTATTGGAAATCCCCCCCCCCCCCAAAAGATTAATAAATAAGCAAAATGAAAACTAAAAAAATATATATATATATTTCTGATTGTAGATGCAAGTAGTAGAACACGTGGTCAGTGAAATCATTAAAATTTTATATGCATGAAAATTGGAAATTTAAAAACAAAAATTGTTAGGTCTATAATTAAACCCTATCAACTTCTTTAAAATCTGGTGAAGGTCTATACATGGGGGAAGAGGATACTCTACTCAAAAGCAGTAATGGAATATAATCTTTACAGTTGTGGGCCATATGTAGTCTGTAAAATTAATCATGCAAACAAACGTGTGTGAAGACCAGGGCCAGACTGGCCCACCGGGATACCGGGAAATTTCCCGGTGGGCCGTCGGCACCTGGGGCCAGGCAGACACCTGGGTCTGCTGGTGGCCGCTGGGGGAGGTCTTCTGGAGACCGCTGTGGGACTTGTACTGGTGGCCGCTGGGGGGAGCTGCGCTGTCTCTGCTCCACAGAGCGCAGCTTAATGAGACCGGTGCGGGAATATGACGTCCTATTCCGACCCCGGTCTCATTCAGCAGCACACAAGGGCGGGAGAGCAGAGCCAGCGCCGCTCCCCCAGCGGCCGCCGAAGACCTCCCCATGGCAGGTATTAGTGATGTGTGTCAGTGTGAGTTTGTCTGTTATTGTGTGTGTGTGTGTCATGGGGTGTGTGTGTGTGTGTGTGTGTGTGTCATGGGGTGTGTGCCTGTCCGTCTGTCATGGGGTGTGTGTGTGTCTGTCATGATGTATGTGTGTTTAAAAGTGTTTTTGCTCACCTTTTTTTTCCCCCACGCAGCATGCTGGTCTCCCCTCGACTGGCCCTGCCTCTATAGCTGAGATCATCAAGCTTGATGATCTCAGCCAATCCAATGGTTTGCCATAGGATTGGCTGTAAAACGCCACTCCAATTAGCATCTCCTCATAGAGATGCATTGAATCAATGTATCTCTATGGGGAACGTTCAGCACCTACAGAGTGTGGAGGCCCTGAATGTAGGTGCACTGTCCCAGGAAGCACCTCTAGTGACCGTCTGAGTGACTGTCACTAGCAGTGTCACTTTGAAGCAATGTAAACACTGCCTTTTCTCTGAAAAGTCAGTGTTTACGTTGAAAAGCCTGTAGGGACATGCTATAGACACCAGTACCACTACATTAAGCTGTGTGTGTGCGTCTGCTAGTGAGTGAGCTTGCCCTGCATTCGTGTGCCTGCTAGTGAGTGAGCTTGTGTTTTTATGTCAATGAGCTGATGTATATCCGTGAGATTGTTGGTCTATGAGGCTGTGTATCAATGAGCTTGTGTGTGTCATTGAAATGTCAGTGAAATTGCCTGTGTCTGCATGTGAGTATGCTTACTGTATAATTATATTTTTACCCTGAAAGGACCAATATTTTATATTAGAAGAAAAAAAAATATTTGAGATATATATATATATATATATATATATATATATATATCTATATCTATCATCTGTCATGGCAAGACATAGCCTTACATATTACACGCGACAATATATGGCGCAGTGACTTATGGGGCTGGCACAATTTTTTTTTCCAGGGCTGCTTTGTATCCCCAGTCCGGCCCTGATGAAGACCACAAAACCTAAAAAAGTAATCAGCAGATTTGACAGAGATTGATGCTAAAATGGTAAAAAAAAAAAAAAAAAGTGTCAAAATGTCCTCCTGTAAATACGTCGGGGGCTTTGGGGGGTTTCTGCCTTCTACAAATATATACTTTGGGGAGAAAAAAAAATATCAGGTGTAGCGCTCTAATTATAGTGGATATACTGGTGTAAAGAGAAACTTAATGTACCTTAAGGTGTCGTATACCCTTATATGTGATTCCAATATTTTCGAATAAACCTTAAATAAAAAACATAAATTTTCAAAACATAGTGTGATCTGTATATAAATATATAATAGAAGTAGATATGTAAATTCACACTTTTCTGAGCTAAAACACTAGCTCAGGTATATGCGCCTTATGGTCCGTTGAGGCGACCCTCACCCTCTTTTGGATCCAAAATTTCTCCAGGGGTTATGTCAAAGAGCCAATAAATCGGCTCACTTCATAAGGTGTATGTGGTTAAGGACCACATTCCTGCTTTGTAAAGCAGGTAAAAATAAAAGCCGTAAGTGTAAAAAATTATAATTTTATATATATATATATATATATAAACATATTGTATAAAAAAATATAATATAGAATATAAATAAAAAAAATATAACACTTATTCGGCTATAATCCAATAGATAGTTCTATGTGCTCACTGTTCCTCCAGGACGCGTTTCGCCAATAGGCTTCCTCAGCTGGAAAAAATTCTGTGTGAACTCTAAGGACTCCCTCCTGCTTTAAATAGTCCTGTTGATTGCAGGGTTGAAGTTAACCCTGTTCAATCGGCATTCGGCAACCGCCAAAGCCATTGACAAGTTGTCCACGTAGAAGGGAAACGTATGGAAGGACTGAGAGATTTCGGGGCCACCATTACCTTGGTCCAAAATCACTGTGTCCCAAAGGACCAACTTACGGGGATTGTATAGCAGTACGGGTGGCAGAGGGAGCAATCTACAAGGTTCCTACTGCCAAGATACATTTGAATTGGGAAGCGGGATCAGGGAACGTGGAGGTGGGGATAATGCAAGACTTGCCAGCGGATGTTATTTTGGGAAATGACTTGGGGGAGCTTACCTCCACTTTTGTTCCAGGAATCACCACACAGGAGGCATACCCAGTCGTCACCAGGCTCGCACCACGGCACAATCCAGTGACTCTGAGGCTCAGGTAAGCGATGAAAACCATAATTACACTGCCCTTCCCTGGGATGCCCCCTAGAATTTGGTAGCAAGGTCGCTTTAGATCCTTCCCTGCAGGTTTACAAAGACCGAATAGACAAGAACCAGGCAGGCTTAGAAGGAGAACGATATGCTTAGGATAAAGGGTTATTATACCGGTATGAAGACAAGGCCCATCCCCATAAAACAGTTAATTGTGCCTCGAAAGTACAGACAGGAGGTACTGCGTATAGCACACGACATACCTTTGTCGGGTCATTTAGGAATCAGCCGAATTAAACATCGGCTGACCCAGAACTTCTTCTGGCTGGGTATCTCCAAGGATATTAGACAATACTGTAATACCTGCAATACCTGCCAGAGAGTAGGGAAAAGGGGAGACCGCTATAAAGCCAAACTCCATTCCTTACCCATAATAGAAGAACCTTTTAGTCGAGTAGCGGTATACATAAATCGGACCGCTGAAAAAGCCTAGTCCCTCTGGCAAGAAATACATCTTGACTGTAGTGGACTACGCCACCAGATATCCCGAAGCATTGGCCCTAACAAATGTACATGCTGAGACCGTAGCGGATGCCCTTATGCGAATATTCTCCCGCATGGGATTTCCACAGGAGATTATGTCGGATAGGGGTACCCAATTCACGGCAGAGGTCACCAAATCTATCCCTAACTCACCCTACCACCCCTTAAGGACCAAACTTCTGTAATAAAAGGGAATCATGACATGTCACACATGTCATGATTCCACGGGGTTCTCGCCCTTTGTATTATTGTTTGGGAGGAGAGTGAGGGGACCCCTAGATTTAATTAGAGAGCACTGGGAGGGGGGAGTTACCACTAATGGTACCCCTATTGTACCATATGTGCTGGAGTTCCGAGAGCGCTTGGAGGCTTTGACCCAGACAGTATGTAATATGATAGGGGGGCCAAGGACCGCAGCTTTCAGGTCGGGCAGAAGGTGTTAATCCTACGACCCATCCCTAGTGACAAGCTACAGGCCTCCTGGCAGGGCCCATTCAAGGTGGTAGAGCAAATCTGTGATACCACCTATATAATTGGCCCATGCGCTGGCGCAGGAGGCAGACGCATGCTCCATGTGAACATGCTGAAACCCTACCACGAGCGCACAGAAGAGGTAACCGCGATCTGTGCCTCTGTCACGGAGGATGTTGATAACCTTCCGCTACCAGACCTCCTGGTGAGAGAAGGCCAAAATGAGGATCTGGAGGCAGTACAGCTAGGGGAGCGCTTGAATCAAGGAGAGAACCCAGGCCCAAAGTTTAATTAGGGAAAAGGGGGCCCATCTTTTCCAATCTCCCAGGGTATACCCCATTAGCCACCCACTGGGTAGAAACCCCAGGACAACCTCCTTACCGCATCCCCAAGTCTGTAAAAGAGAATATGCGTAAGGAGATTGAGGAAATGTTACAAATAGGGATTATCGAACATTCGGATAGCCCATGGGCTTCCCCAGTGGTACTAGTGCCGAAGCGGGATGGAACTACCCGCTTCTGCGTAGATTATCGAAGGCTCAATGATAAAACAGTATCGGATGCCTACACCGATGCCCCGGATAGATGAGCTCTTAGACAAGATGGACAGAGGCCAGTACCTAACCACGATAGATCTTTGTAAAGGGTACTGGCAAATTCCTTTAGCCTAGGACGCCATCGCTAAGTCGGCGTTTGTCACCCCGTTTGGCCTGTACCAGTTTAAGGTCATGCCATTCGAGATGAAAAACGCTCCGGCCATCTTCCAAAGGATGGCGGACCAGCTATTAGATGGGTTTCAGGAATATGCGTGCGCATTTCTAGACGACATAGCCTTTTGACTTTACCATCCACTACCGCCCGGGAAAGCTAAATGGCAACGCCGACGGATTATCCAGACAAACTGAACTTGAAAAGTGATCTGTGGGTACTCCTCCGGACATCCCCAAGCCGATCCATTGGGATCAGACTGTGTATGTCGGCTTGGTTCTGGGGGAGCATTGTGGCAAATCTAGCCACTTACTGAGTGTAATTGTATATTTTCTGCTATTTCCTGTATTGTTTGTTTACCCGATTTAAAAGATCCATGTATGAAGCATTTGTGTGTTACAGCACACGAATACCGCTAGTATTCAGCTTGGTTATCCATGAACAGTGAATCACCGCCCTGTTTGTGGAACAAGCAAAGTACAGAATGGGAGAACACCCCCAGCAGGTCGTATGTCTCCAATTAGATACATTGCAACAGTGTATCCATGCCCAATTAATGTATGTTGCGGGTGGCCGCAATTTGTGTACCGAACACATGGCGGCGGCCATCTTTGTTCTCGGAGAACCAGCGGGGTTTTGTCGTTGAGTGACTGGAACTAAATTCGGCTACTCGGCAACACAAGCCCCGCTGGACTTCCAAGCCGTTCGGGAGTTTTATTCTTTCGGGAATCTCATTTCCTCATTTAACACAACCGTTTTAAACCAAGTGGTCTTGATCCTGTAAAATGAACTGCGTTCGGTTATTTGTGCTGGGATCTGAGCGCAAGTTCCCTCAGGTCCCAGCTATGTAATAAGGGGTTTATTAGCTGCATAGCAGGAATAATATGTCAGTTATAGATTTTAATGTAAAAACTGTATTTTTCTGTACCAAGAGATAATCCCATTAACAATGCATTCTGGGGTAATTATCTCCTTGGTACAGTAGTGTATGATGGGTAATCTGCCTGTTAGCTCAGCCCCCCCTGTAGTCCACTACTGGACAAACCCTGTAATGTGACTTGGGAAACCCCTCACATTTGTAAACGCATAAATACTGTGACCTGTGATTAAAACCTCAGTTGACCGCCAAGCTATGGGTCGTCTAGTTCTTGGGAGAAAGGGATTGTAACTACGCTACCTGGATTTGCCTACTTTGTACCTGCTTTATTCTGTCTGACAGCGGAGATTCCGTGGATAATACTACTACTCCGCTACACCCTTCATCCTTAACGTTTGTTTTGCCAATGTTCGTTCTTGCACTCTAAGCCTTGTTAATTTATGATGTTCCCAATTTATGACTTTTACCTATGTGATCTCTGCCATTCCCTCATATCCTTAAATTGAAATTTCCTTTCATCTGCTTTTTCCTTGATTTTGTTTTTAACAGCTCAATGCTTCCCCACCCACACAGTCTGTATTATCCAACCCTAGATTTACTCAGAGCCTGGGTCCTATACACCATTGACACGGCTCCACCGAGAAATCACAGCACCTAACCCTGCAGGATTTGCCCTAAGCAGAGGTAGCATCTCTGGATAATCATTTCCCACCCTCCACATGGTATTCATTACATTTACAGATAGCTCAAATTACCTGGATTTCCTGATAAACCAAGCATGCCCACCAAGCCCCCCACACCTAAAATAGCTTAATTCACACAATGAATATATTTTTAACCTTTAACCCTCACAACCTCAACTACAATCTTTACAGCTCAATTCTCCATTTCTTAAAAACGCAGCACCTATTCTCCTAATAATGTTCTCCCTTCTATATTTCACTCTCTCTCTCACTTCTCTCATTATTAAAATCTCTCTATCCTTTTACTTAGCTGTTCCTGCTGACACAATCTTCCTCCTCTCTACTTCCCTCATCTCTGTATTCATCACATGCACTTTACTCATATTTATCGAGCCTTTCTCCACAAACCCCTCCTAAGTCCCCTAAATACAAGCTCTCATCCCAAACATTTAAATCTTACTCCCGCCTTCTCTTCCTTTCCATCCTTCTGCTCCCGGCAGCTGGTGATGTCTCACCAAACCCTGGTCCGTCCTCTACTAAGCCACCTGCTGCTAACCCCAGAAACCACAACAATCTCATATCCATTCCATGTCACTCTCACTATAATTCCTCCTTTAAAGCTGCCCTCTGTAATGCACGCTCTGTGTGCAACACTGTTAAGCCAACTTCCATCCAGGACCTATTTATCTCACACATCCTAAACCTACTTACACTAATGGAAACATAGTACTCTCCCTCTGATACTGATACTCCTGTCTCACTATACTTTGGTGGTCTTTACTTTACCCACAACCCAAAACAAGCGGAGAGTATAGGTGGCCGTGTAGGATTTCTGCTTTCACCCCAATGCTGCTTTAAAACTCTGCCCACGCCCCCTTCCCTCTCTTTCCCATCATTTGAAATTCATTCATTCAATACGCCTCTTCAAACCCTTCTCTGCTAACTTTGCCATTATTTATCATCCCCCTGGTTTCCCTCCCCTCTTCCTTGACCACTTTGCTGCCTGGCTACCCTACTTCCTCTCTTCTAATATTCCATCCCTAATTCTTTGGGACTTCAAAAGGTGTCCCATTAACCCACCTTTGACCTCAGCAGCCTCTAAACTACTTTCAATTACTTCCTCGATCGGGCCATCACAGTGGGCTAATTCTCCCACCCATGTAGCGGAGATGCCCTCAACCTCATTTTCTCTTATGCATGTACATTATCTAATATCTGCAACACTCCATTTCCTCTCTCTGATCACCACCTCTTATCGTTTGCTCTCCAGAACTCCCTCACCCAACAACCTCAGCCTACCCCTCTCAACTCAGGAGGAACCTTAATTATATTGACCCCCAGCAGCTGTCAGCTGATATTGATTCACAACTGCTATCCATCCCTTCCCTTTCCTGTCCCTCACTGGCCATCTCCACATAAAACGCCTTGAATGCTGCAGCCCCGCTCCAAACATGCACCTCGAGGAGGACATGCCCCCAACCGTGGCATACTAAATCAACACACTACGTGCAAAGATGTTCCCGTTGTGCTGAACGCTCCTGGAGGAAGTCTCGCACCCAGTCAGACTTTCTCCATTAGAGATTCATATTGTGTTCATACAGCGCAGTCCTTGCCAAACAGTCATACTTTTCCCACTCATTAGTTCATGCTCCCGCAATCCCAGGCATCTCTGACACCTTTAACTTTCTTCTTCGCCCTGCTGTGGCCACCCCTCAAACTAACCTTACAGTCGATTGCTTTGCATGCTACTTTACCGACAAGATTAAACAGCCAAGGAAAAAGAAATTCTCCCCACCTTGCAGTTCTCTTTCTCAACCACACATAGATCATGCCTTTCCTACCCTCCAGACTTTCTCCCGGCTTCTGAACAAGAGGTGGCTGAACTTCTCTTTTCCTCTCGCCCCACCAATTGCCCGCTCGATCCTGTCCCATCTCACCTTATCAGATCTCTCTCCGCTTGTCTTGTGCCTTCCTTAATGCACATCTTCAACTGCTCTCTCTCTTCTGGCATTGTCCCTGCTGACAAACACACCACTGTAGTACCCATCCTGAAAAAAAAAAAAAAAAATCTCTTGACCCATCCTCCCCCTCTAACTATTGTCCCATAACCCTGCTCCTTTTTCCTCAAAGCTTCTGGAAAGACTTGTCTTTACCCGTATGTCTCACTTCCTCAATTCCAACTCTCTCCTTGACCCTCTTCAATCTGGCTTCCGCCATCTCCACTCTACCGAGACTGCTCTTATCAAAGTTACTAACAACCTAATCGCAGCAAAATCCAAAGGCCACTATTCCATACCAATTCTTCTTGACCTCTCTGCTGCCTTTGACACCATCACATGCTTTCCTTCAAACTCATCAATCACTGTGACTCTGTTCTCTCGTAGATTTCCTCTTATCTCTCCCAACGCTCATTCAGTGTCCCTTTTTCTAATGACAACTCCTCCCCTCGTCCTGTCTCGGTTGGAGTCCCCCAAGGCTCTGTCCTTGGTCCCCTTCTATTTCCTTATTATACTGCCTCTCTTGGCAAATATATTACCTCTTTTGGATTCCACTACCACCTGTAAACTGATGACATCCAGATATATCTCTCCTCCTCGGACCTCTCCCCTGTCGTCCTGCAACGTGTCACTGCTTGCCTATCTTCTATCTCTGACTGAATGTCCTCCCGCTTTGTGAAACTCAATCTCTCTAAAACTGAGCATGGATTATTGTAACCCTCTCCTAATTGGTCTTCCCAAAAGCCATATTGCCCTGCTACAGTCTGTAATGAATGCTGCCACCAGACTGATTTTCCGCTCTAGACGGTCCTCTCACACCTCACCCCTCTGTCAGTCCTTACATTTGCTTCCCATATCCTATAGGAGTCAATTCAAAGTGCTAACCCATACCTATAAAGCACTGAACAATTCTAGCCCCTCATATCACAGATCCATAGGTATGCCCCTTTTTGGTCTCTCCGCTCTGCCTGTGACCTTCTGTCCGCTGCTTGCACCCCTATGGCCAACTCGTGCTTGCAGGACTTCTCATGGGTGGCTCCCTTCCTATGGATTAGCATGCCTACCGCCATCAGATTCTCCCCTAGTCTTTTTAAGAAGTGCCTTAAAACCCATCTCTTTAGGAAAACTTATGGTCTCCCAGACTAACCGCTACCTCACATACCTGTCTCTTGCTCTCTCCTAAAGAGCAGCACTCTACTCTCTCTTCATGCTCTGCTTCACTCCCACCTTATTTTATTGCTATTTCCTGTTCTAATGTGTTTTTTACCCCACCTGCAATAGACTGTAAGTTCGTTTGAGCAGGGCCCTCTTCAACCTATTGTTTCTGTAAGCCTTCTTGTAATTGTCCTATTTATAGTTAAATCCCCCCTCTAATAATATTGTAAAGCGTTACGGAATCTGTTGGCGCTATATAAATGGCGATAATAATACAATTTTAGATTTTTGGATAAGGTTTCTAAGGAGTTTAAATGTTGGCAAGACATGTAAAATTATTTAAATATTATGAAAAATTTATAATTTTTTTTAATTTTGATATTTAATATTTTAAAGTTTATCCAAAAACATGAAGTTATTTGAAAAGTTTATCAAATATTAAAATCAAGGCCCTAAATATAAAGTATCAGGAAAAAAAAAAAAAAGTATGAATAATATGTATGGATGCTTTTAAGAAGAAAAAAAAAATACAGTGCAATGAACACATAGCAAAATGAGATTAACTGTTATTTGCACTGCATGCTTGACAAAATCCAACTTTGCATTTGCTTGTATTAAGAAATACTTTTAAAGGGCACAAAGCAGAAGGATCGTCTTACAAAAAGGATGACTTTTCACAATTACAACTGAGGAGAGAGAGATCAGGACAGAGATTTCTTGCACAAGGTACAATGCCTTAGTCTGTTAATGAACAATTTGCAGTTTTTACGTACTGTGAGCTCTGTGAAGAACAGAACATTTATTCAAAGAACACAAAGCAGAGTAGAGCACAGAAATGATAAAAGTGTGATATTTTTAGATTCACCTGCCAAGTATCATATAAGCCACAATTTTTACAAAAGCAGAAATCTATGAGCACAAATTATATTTTATGATAATGAAAAGAAAAGGAAAAAAGTTTAGTCAGAATGAGGAATATCACTGTTACAACTCCTCTGGATCTGATGGGCTGTAAGCCTTTGACCCCAAAAGCAGTTACCAGGTTCCCATTTGCTTAATTGCTGCTCAGCACAAACCCTGCTGTGGATTTGATTGCTGCCTGGCACAAATTTTCCTGTTAGGACAGTAATGTTGTTCGGCACAACTTTTCCTGTCTGAACAGTAAATTCCATTAATCACATTTTTATAAGCAGATGAATACATGACAACCTCATATTAATAACCTTATCTCAAGGTCAAATAAAATAAGATATGATATATTAGGAACAATTTGACTCCAGCAAAGTACCTTGGAGTACATGGTGATAAAGATATACTTACATGAAGCTCTCCTACGTGGGTGCCATTGTCTCTTTCCTGGCATTTCATCCATCAAAAGTCATGTCACTGTCATACTACAACAGAGATCCTTTATAGAAGAGGCAGTTTCTTGCCTACAACCATAGCAAGTAAGAGCTGTGGGAACTGACAAAATTTGATTGTGGAAGATCTGCCTTTGTCAACCATTAAAATCCCTGTCTTCTACTTCTTACCTAAAGTCCACAAAGACCTAGAAAAACCCCCAGGAAGACCTATTGTGGCAGGAATAGATTCGATATCAAGTAGGTTATCCCAATATGTTGATATACATCTACAACCTATAGTTAAAAAAACAAAATCATATATTAAAGATACCATGATGATGTTAAAACTCCTAAGCGAATGCAGATGGAACAACAACTGTTTCTTCGTAACCTGCGATGTAGCTGCTTTGTACAGTAATATACCACATGAGTATGGTTGTGAAGCAACTAAACACTTTATGGAAAATCACTCAGATCTTACCCCTACAAAATCACAATTTATATTGGAAGCCATAGAACTTATTCTAAAGAATAATTATTTTTGGTATAATGAAAAATCTTTTCTTCAGATTTAAGGAACGGCCATGGGAACCAAGTTCGCCCCCAGTTACGCCAATTTATTTATGGCTTTCTGGGAAGATCATTTTATTTACGGACAACAGGACTGGGTGGAGAACTTGGTTACCTATGGCCATTATATAGATGATATATTTTTTATATGGGAAGGACAAGAAGAAGATCTATCCATCTTTCTAAATACTCTAAACTCTAACACATGGGAGATCCAACTCACGAGTAATTGGAGGAAAAAAGAAGTCATCTTCCTAGACTTACACACACATACATACATACACATACATACATATATATATATAGATATATATATATATATATATATATAGAGATATATATATATATATATATATATATATATATATATATATATATATATATATATATATATATATATATATATATATATATATATATATATAGAAAATAACTTCATTAAGACTAAAAATCATTTTAAAACTGTGGAGGCCAATAGTTTCATAGGTAGGGACAGTTGTCATTTTTTACCATGGTTGGAGAATGCCCCTAAGGGACAATTCCTTAGAATAAGAAGGAACTGTACGGATATAGAGATGTTTGAAATTCAGTCTAATAAAATTAAATCAGACTTTATGGAAAAGGGGTATGAAGAATTTAAATTAGAGGCGTCGAGACACGAGATCAAAGAAATAGAGAGAACTGGTATTCTACAATACAAGGGAAAAAGAGAACAATGCTAGTAATGAAATTCCGTTTATATGTACATATAGCTCTAATAATTATAAAGTGAGAAAGATTGTGTCCAAATATTGGCACATCCTCCTCCAAGACCCAGTTTTAAAAAGTTGCCTTCCAGAAAAACCTCGCTTCATACATAGAGGAGTAAATAACTTAAGGAAGTCCCTAACCTCCAGTTTCTTAAAAGAAAAACCAAATACCAATACGACCTTTTTGAACACAGAAAAGGGTTTTTTTGGATGTGGGATGTGCCTAGCCAGTAAAAGAATTGAAAAAAAAAAAAAAAAGACATATAAAGAAATTTAAATGTAATGAAGGACATGAATATTCGATAAAGGAATTTATAACGTGTTATTCAAAAAAACCTTATTTACCTTATAAAATGCCCATGCGGGCTAAATTACATAGAGAAGACAACAAGAGCCTTACACTTAAGAATAGAAGAACATGGTAGAAACATTAGTAAAGGTTTTGAAAAACATAGCATGTCTTTACACTATAAAATTCATCAAAACTGAGATAAAAGGTACAACTTTTTTGGGAATTAATAAGATTTCTAAAGATTGGAGAGGAGGAAATTTTAACTCAAAATTGAGCAAAGTAGAAATGGAATGGATTTTTAAATTTAATAGCCTTATTCCTAATGGTTTAAATTCTGATTTCGAAATGTGTCACTTTTTAGCGGATTAATTTTTACTTTATTTTATTCTTCTCCCTTTGTTTTTTTATCTATAAGCTCTTATATTTAAATACTGCCCTTTATTAGTCTTTTTAAGTACTCTCTTCTATATATAAAAATTGTCATTACCTTTCCTAGATCCCATCTTTTTAGAATCTGTGGGGTAGATTTATTCTAGGAAGAGGTTTTAACATTTAATATCTGGGTCCAAATTGTCTTTCCCTTATCACAAAAAATATATTTATATTCTTTTAAACTTTCCCTATGTATCCACCAATTAGGTTTTTTTATATATTTTTTCTATATGTTCTTGATATGCCTGTCACTTTATTTGCATGCTACTAAAGTAAGTGGTGTTTTGTACATTGATTTCACTTATTCCACTTGCTGCATATACTGGATAAACGTACACTGTTATGCTTTTGTATGAGGATGAAATGTAGTCACCATTTCGATATTTACAATATAACTGTGCCCTTCTGATTTATTGTGAACTATTCTTCCGAGGAATACATTGCCAAATAAGGCATGGGACATTAAAATTTCAACCGCACGGTGGAACGCACCGTGGAACGCATGACGCAAGATCGGCCGAAACCGGAAGTGATCAAACCCGGAAGTAACCGGACGAAAAAGAGGCTTGAAACACAGGGCATCTCCGTTACCATGGAGATTGCCCTCGAAAAACACAAGCTGCAAGCCCCAATTAACTGGATATAAAAGCAGGAAGGAGTCCTTGAAGTCTCATGAACATTTTTTCCAATTTGGTGAAACGCGTCCTGGATGAACAGTGAGCAGACTAAATTGTCTTTTGGACTATAGCCACAAGTGTTGATTTTATTTATATAATATTTTATACTTATGTTACATTTTTTATACAATAAATTATACATATATTTTTTATTACACTTACGGCTTTTATTCCTACCTGCTATTTTAAAGAAGGAATGTGGTCCTTAACCACATACATCTTATGAAGCGAGCAGATATACGGGCTCAGGGTTTGTGAGTATATTGGTATTATTTATTTAATATACCTTACATACATCAGACGGTACTACGCTATTTTTTTCCTCCTATACCTATTACCTAGGACACTGCACCTGGAGAAAATTTTGGACGAAAAGGAGGGGAAGGATCGCCTTTACGGACCCTAAGGCGCATATACCTGAGCTAGTATATTAGCTCAAAAAAGTGTGAGTTAGTTACCTATGCACTTTATTTTTATTCACATTTTGTATACAGGTTACACTATGTTCTGTTTATTTGTGTTTTTTATTTAAGGTAAACCTGAAAACATTGGGACTATTTATAAGTATATATAACCCATCAAGGTATAGCAAGGTCTCCTTTTATTCATTTCTATACATCCACTATTATAGAACGCTACACCGATACTTCTCACTTTTTCACCATTAAAAAAAGGTAGTCATATTTTGTCTTATGTTATCTTGTCTCTATGTAATAATTTCAATGAAATTTAAAGCACAGTGAATGTGAGAATTTCATAAAGATAATCGCTCTAGAAAATATTCAGATGTGACACTTTTTGGATAAGTATGACTCTCTATCATGGCTTAAAAATTTTCAATAAAATCCAGGAGCCAGAAAAAAAAAAAAAAAGTTAGAAAAGACATTTTATTCCTCCATTATTTTGAATGTTTGTATTTAACACACAATATACTCAACTATTAAAAAATATATTTAGAAAGTGTGTAAGTGTGTGTGTGTGTGTGTGTATATATATATATATATATATATATATATATATATATATATATATATATATATATATATATATATATATATATATATATTATGTATACAATTGTATATGGCCAAGTGTATAGTCGAGGCATGTGTACATGGATAGGAATGCAAATGAATGTTTGTGAAAGCATGCGCATACTTAGGTGTAAGTTGTAAAAAGCATTGGAGGGCTCTTACGAGGCATGTCTACATAGTGTAGAATATATCTTACTAGCTCACCTGTAACACACTATGACTACTGATCAGAGGTGTCAGAAAAAGACATTGCAAGCATCTTGTGTTCTCTTACAGGATTTGCTAGCATTTCACTTCATGGATGCCAGGAACATGCAGACTGACGTGTGTGTGGCTCCAGACAAAAAGGTACTGGAGGTATTTAAGGGAATCTGTATTATGAAGCTCCTGGCTAATTGTGCCTGTTTAATAGTATAGGGTTGTTGCAGTTGCTGCTGTAGTCCTTATGTTAAAATGGCCCAGCAATGAAAACAAAAAGGTGGCCACCAGTTGATGTTTTTAGGTTGCCATACTGACCTACATATACGCAAATTTCTAAAATGCCAGCATACCTTTTGTGAATAAACCTTTAATGCAGAGCTTCAGTACTGCTGTTTGCTATGAGTGTGAGGTGAAGTCTGAAGAACAGAAATGGAGATTGAACAGTTATATGAAGATATTTACAGCCAGGAAGAGCATAGGAAAGAGGGGGTCAAAATTACAGTGGCAAACTACAGGTATAATTGGTAACATTTGTATAGTAACACAATGTAAGAATAAATGAGGTGAAGTATCTTCCAAGCTTCAGTCATTACCTGGGAGTTGTGGGAGTTTCTGCAGGATGTTACATAGTTTATGTGACTCCAAGTCAGCTTGCAGGCCCACTACTTTGTCACATCAATGATGTAATATGTTTTGAAACCAAGCTACTGAATGCTTTAGAACAGTGAAGCCAATTTTATCACATGACAGGAGGCTTCATATTTTGCATAACTTTCTTTACTCTATGCCTCCAGCAGCACAAGTCAATCAATAAACTTTAAACCAATCAGTAACAGGCATCACCTCCATATATAAAGCCCTGACAGACACATGACTTCCTCTTTCTTTGCTGCTTACCAGCCAAGGCACAGGTCAGAGTATTTAGCTCCAAACTGTTTTACTGATATTGCAATTGTCATTAGTTAATCATGTATTGCTTAACTTTCAGTTTGCTCCAAACTGTTTTTATTAATATTGCTATGGTCACTGTAGTTAGACACCTTATGCTAGACATTCAGTTTTAATCCTGTTTTTTCTGGATACCACTTTAATTAAACTTTATTACTTGACTTTCAGTTTGCTCCAACTGTTTTGCTATGGTCACTTTAGTTAGATTTTTAATGCTAGACATTCAGTTTTTGCTCCAAACTGTTTCTGGATATGCATGGCCACTTTTGTTAAACTTTATTAGCTTGTCCTGCAATTTGGCCTAAACGTTTTTCATTATTTTGCACTTGCCTTCCATTTGGATTTGTATAGTGTGATATTCTCCCCCTGTTACCCTTCCCCTGAATTAACCCTGTATTTTCTGCTTTATTAGCCTGTTTTCTTTTGCTGGCACCTTTTCTTTCCAATGCTTTACTCTGGCGTTTTACCGCGAGCACGCTTTTTATTCATTGGTGCTGGGACTTCAGGGCAGGTCTCTGGGGGTTGGGGGTGTCGGGGGGACTCTTTTCCATGCCGGCAGACCGCGATCGTATCCTCTATCGTGGGCCGCACGGCACTTTTGCGCGCAAATGGCGGCCATCTTGAATCTCGCGGCACTCGCGAGATTCATGTCAGCCATGTCGTTTGGCCAGTTCGTGATTCCCACGAACTGGCGGCTAGTTCTGTACTGTTTCATTTTTCCTGTGAAATAAAAGTTTTAGAAGTACTTTTGAGCTCAATACTGTTCATGGGCATGTGGAATAAAGGTTTTATATGTACCTTTCTTGGAAGATTATGAATGGACTGTTCACTGCTGAGCTCTATACTGGCATATTTCATTGGCATGTGAAATAAAAGTTTTATATGTAACTCTGCATGAATATGTAGGACTGATCCCTGCTGTGTGCATCTGCTGACAGTTTGCTCTTTTCTGTTCTATACAATTGACATGCTGAATAACAGTTTTATTGTACATCTGGAGGATTATGAATGGACTGTCCCCTGCTGTGGGCATATAGTGGATGCATTACTCTATCTACTGGCAGGGAAATTAAATAGAGCTGATAACTTACTCAGCTCCCTACTCCCACTGGACCTCACAACCATTGGATACACTCCTTCCCCACAGGGATACACCTCCCAGGACACAGTAGTGGAGGCACATAACGGAGTGATTAACAGGGGTGACCCCCCTTACGCTGGGTGACCCCCCAAGCGTGGCAGACACCTCTCCAAAGTGACATTGTGGTACAGGGGTGACCCCCCTTACGCTGGGTGACCCCCAAGCAAATATGGTTCCTGTCCTAGTGACATACATATACTGGGGTGATCACCCTATGCTGGGTGAACCCCAAGCGAATATTATTCCGGTACTAGTGACATACATATACTGGGGAGAACCCCCACGCCCTAGGACGGGCTCATATCCACGGAGTACGATCTGTTACTGTATGCACAGACCGGGTCACACTGGATACATGAATATCGACAGAGCCAGGAAGGAGAGCTCACGGTGCTGCCAATTCTCCACAGTACTATATCCTATAAGGGTGACCCCTTGGATAATTTGGAGGCTACCATACCTTCCCATACACGGGCTATGTCCCGACATTACTGACCGCTCATCCCGGTCTTATTGAGGGTGACCCCCTCCTCAGACCACTCCCAGGAAATCTCTAAGTGGTACTGATTGAAACAATTCTGGGTGACCCCCAGTCGTACGTGGAGGCCCACTAAGTGGCAATAAGTGTACTACCGTACCTGACACCTGTTCGGTACCCCATAGACCGAAAGAGTGTCCCAACATGCCATAAGAGACATTCATACAGGGGTGACCCCCCTATGCTGGGTGAACCCCAAGCAAATCTTACTCCGGTGCTAGTGGCATAGGTACAAAGGAGTGACCCCCCGCGCCCTTTCTAGGGCTTCTACCTTCAGAGTACGCTCTGTCATTGTATGCACAGACCAGGGCGCACTAGATGCATGTATTCCGGCACCTCTATGCTTCAACTGGGGTTCCGTACGCCCTTCCCTTAACCGAGAAGGAGAACTCACAGTGCTGCCAAAACTCCACAATTCTAGACCATATAAGGATGAACCCTGTGGACTATACATATTGAGGCTTTCACGTCCCCCAGACTCGGGCTACGTCCCGACATTGCAGACCGCTCATCCCGGTCTTACTGAGGGTGTCCTCATTCTCAGACCACTCCCCGGATCCTGCCAAAGTGATACTGATTGATCAAAATTCTGGGTGACCCCAGTTATACGCGGAGGCCCACTGAGTGGCAATAAGTGTTGTACGATCCTGTCTCCCACGGACCGAAAGGGTGTGAACCAACATGTCAGACTTCCCTCAATATCCCCGACCGATTTTCAGGCGAGGATTAAGGCCGCCATGACAGCTCCGGGGGAAGAAGTCCTCTCCAGTATGCTGGCTAACAACCCATCCGACAGAGCAGGTGCAACGGCAGCAACACCAATGGAAGATTGAGATACCGACAACTTTAGGTCGGACACCCATCATCAGGGGACGAGGACTTCATCCACCCCCCCTTCTCTGGAGATCATGAAAGAATGGAGGGTAGAAGAGGTAAAAGTGACAAGACCCGCCTAGCAAGAAAGGTTTTTTCTTTGGCACACTGGACACTCCTGTTTTGACTCACACACCATCCAACAACCAGGGTCATCCGAATGGGGTTAACCGGAGCACCGGGCACACTTTGCCCACTTCTGGCTTAGGAGGCCTATGGGAAAAGAAATCCGAGACAGGCTCAGGATGGAATGCCCACACCCTCTATGTCCGAACAAGATAGTCCTCACTATGGAGCTCGTGGTGATATGTATGTCCCGATCAGGCCAGGGACCATGTAAAGGTGTAGGAGGAGGACTCAAAACGAGTTAAGATGAAATACCCGATATGATCAGCCCGGGAAAAAATTCTATACTTTGCGTACCTGACCTCACACAAGACTCACCTCTAGAAGCTCACGATGTGAGGGAATGGGTGCAAAGGGCAATATGTATGTTGGGGAACGCAAGGCAGACAGGTGCACAGAACGGCGCAAAGCAGCCCGATTAAAGATGGATTTCAAACTATTGAAGTTAAGGACGAAAGAGCGAGGACCTCAGGCGGATGGACTATCGTTTGGAGACCCATTTATCTTAGCAACGGTTTGGTAAAAAGGATAAATGAGTCATTTATTACACGTGAGTTTACAGAGGAAGAGGTTCTACTTCAACTGTCAAAAGTAAAGACAAATAAGTCAATGGGACCTGATGGAATACACCCAAAACTATTAAAAGAGCTTAGTGGTGTACTAGCAAAACCATTAACAGATTTATTTAACCAATCATTGTTAACAGGAGTAGTCCCAGAAGATTGGAAGTTAGCGAATGTTGTGCCCATTTACAAGAAAGGTAATAGGGAGGAGTCGGGCAACTATAGGCCAGTAAGCCTTACTTCAGTAGTGGGGAAAGTGATGGAAACCATGTTAAAGGATAGGATTGATAAACATCTAAAAACACATGGATTTCAAGATCAGAGACAACATGGGTTTACTTCAGGGAGATAATGCCAAACTAATCTTGATTTTTTTGATTGGGTAACTAAAATTATAGATCAGGGTGGTGCAGTAGACATTGCTTACCTAGATTTCAGTAAGGCTTTTGACACTGTTGCACATAGGCTTATCAATAAACTGCAAACTTTAAGTTTGGATTCAAATATTGTTGAATGGGTAAGGCAGTGGCTGAGTGACAGGCAACAGAGGGTTGTAGTTAATGGAATATATTCGAAGCTTGGACTTGTCACCAGTGGGGTACCTCAGGGATCTGTACTTGGACCCATTCTCTTTAATATTTTTATTAGTGATATTGCAGAAGGTCTTGATGGTAAGGTATGTCTTTTTGCTGATGATACTAAGATATGTAACAGGGTTGATGTTCCAGGAGGGATAAGCCAAATGACAAATGATTTAGGTAAACTAGAAAAATGGTCAGAATTGTGGCAACTGACATTTAATGTGGATAAGTGCAAGATAATGCATCTTGGACGTAAAAACCCAAGGGCAGAGTACAGAATATTTGATAGAGTCCTAACCTCAACATATGAGGAAAGGGATTTAGGGGTGATTATTTCTGATGACTTAAAGGTAGGCAGACAATGTAATAGAGCAGCAGGAAATGCTAGCAGAATGCTTGGTTGTATAGGGAGAGGTATTAGCAGTAGAAAGAGGGAAGTGCTCATGCCATTGTACAGAACACTGGTGAGACCTCACTTGGAGTATTGTACACAGTACTGGAGACCGTATCTTCAGAAGGATATTGATACCTTAGAGAGGGTTCAGAGAAGGGCTACTAAACTGGTTCATGGATTGCGGGATAAAACTTACCAGGAAAGGTTAAAGGATCTTAAAATGTATAGCTTGGAGGAAAGACGAGACAGGGGGGATATGATAGAAACATTTAAATATATAAAGGGAATCAACACAGTAAAGGAGGAGACTATATTTAAAAGAAGAAAAACTACCACAACAAGAGGACATAGTCTTAAATTAGAGGGGCAGAGGTTTAAAAATAATATCAAGAAGTATTACTTTACTGAGAGGGTAGTGGATGCATGGAATAGCCTTCCAGCTGAAGTGGTAGAGATTAACACAGTAAAGGAGTTGAAGCATGCGTGGGATAGGCATAAGGCTATCCTAACTATAAGATAAGACTAGGGTGTAATTAAAGTAGTTAGAAAATTGGACAGACTAGATGAGCCGAATGGTTCTTATCTGCCGTCACATTCTATGTAGTAAGGAAGAAGATAGGAGACTATCACCCAGTCATCAACCTATGCCAACCCAATGGTTTGGGGGCGTACTGACAACTCAAGAAGGAAGGTATCCATCTCTTAGGGGATCTACAAGGTTGGACTTGAAGGTTCACATGGTGCCTCGTGAAGTTTCTAAAGTCGGTCACGGCGCACTGAAAAGCAAAGGGTATCTGCTGTCGCATACCTAGACGACTTACCTTTTGCAAATCCAATTCATGACTACGTTTACAAACGAGATTTATGTTTACAGTTTCAGGAATTGTTGGGATTCATAACAGAACAGAGAGGAGTCGGTTCGATCCCAGTTCCGAGTGATTCAGTTCCTCTACTTCAGAATAGATTCCACCTTGGGCGGATTACACCTTCCCACATCATTGATAGCGACGATTCGTAAGGAAATTCGACGGGTACGGCGGAAAGGCACCCTTTGACTATTTCCCAGGACTGCTTCACTATCGGACCAGACAGTGGCTGAAAGCTCACTGCCTGAGATCCGGACACACCTATGAAATTGGGATCAGAATAGCGAAGACTTCGATAGTACTCATTACTGCAGTAAAGGAGTCAAGTGTGACACCCAGAAGGGTTGTCCTTAATCGGGATCATCCTCTGCTCCTTCTGTTTTAACTTGCCTTCAGGTGGATCCAAAAGGAGAACATCATCCATTGATAATGCAGGAGCATCTGGAGTTGGTAGATTTGTGTCTTTCAGGGGAGACTGGTATGTCAAGGGACTATCGCAACCAACTAGAGACCTACTATGGGAATCATGGACACCGGGTATTCCCCGAAATAACTTATCCGCATGGAACACCTGGAGGTCGCTGGTGTTTGGGAAGGGACTGCGATCCCTTTATTACCCCTATCTCCACAATGCTGGATCTTTATCATACCTTTTCACTACAGGCCGATCGGAACGTTCCATTAACGGGCTACGTTCCGCGATTTCGATGACGCATAGCATGATTCACGACACTCCGGTCAATGAAGAGCCTTTGATATGCCATTTTCTGCGGGGTATCAAACCGTCCAGAACCATGCGTCAAAGTATCACTGGTGTGGGACTTTGATTTGGTTCTTTTGGAGCTAGTCAGATATCACGGTCCTATCCCTCTGTCAGCCGTTAGCGAGAGTCACGTTACTTTTAGATCTTTTCGTCGGGTATCAGATGTACTGGAGTTCGACGTAGACGGTCTTTTCGGTATCACCGGAATGAATGATTTCTACAGTGTCTCGTAGAACTATATCTTATCCGCATCCGTATCATTCCCTGTTACCGACGGTTTCCCAGTCTTTGTGCAGTTAAAGCGGTACTTTGTTACATGGAGATCACGACAACACTTAGAATTTCACATTCAGGACATCTGCTGGTCTTATACCAACCGTACAAGCCAGTTACCATGAACACTCTGTCTAGATGGGTTCATTGGTTGTTCTCGCTAGCGAGGGTGGAGACTTGTTTGGGTACTCATTCGGCAAGAGGCGCAGCTGCTTCTCAGGCCTTCACAAGGGGGCCTCTATATTTTCAGCGACGAATTGGACACGGATAGACTACTTCCGTATATTTATTTTCGTCAACCACACACGCATCCTTCTCGCTCATACCACAGCTTTAAAAATGCAAATATGAAGCCTCCTGTCATGTGATAAAATTGTAGATTATGCTAACGTAGTGTACCTATAATCTTAATTTTAATAATGACAGGAGGCGAGTATTTTCCCTCCCTGTTTCCCTCCCTATATTCTGGAAAAATTTTATATTCTGGTTTGTCATTTTCTCAGTGTAAATTATAAGGTTTTGGTAATTCAGTATATTTATGGGATGCTTATTTGGTTGACATGTGTTAGATTCGTGTTGATTATTAAGTATACTATGGTTTGTTTACTGTTTCAGTATATTAACTTAATATAAATATAGATACATATAGTACTGGATTTAATGTGGACAACAGTTGGTTTCAATCACCTTTCAGGTATTTCTGTTCTTTTCAGCGTAATCATCATAGATGGATTCAACAAGATAAAGTTGGAAGGTTTCAAGTTTTGTTTCAAGTTATGTGCTACACGTTACTCAGGACTGTTATTTGAATTCCCTGACGTTATAATAGACTGTTTTTCGCATCAAAGAAAGAGGAAGTCAAGTGTCTGTCAGGGCTTTATATATGGATGTGATGCCTGTTACTGATTGGTTTAAAGTTTATTGATTGACTTGTGCTGCTGGAGGCATAGAGTAAAGAAAGTTATGCAAAATACTCGCCTCCTGTCATTATTAAAATTAAGATTATAGGTACACTACGTTAGCATAATTTACAATTACTATAGCACTATTTTAATTCTACCAAATCATTTAACTTATTAAGTAAAGTTTCAGAGCACAGCACAACTGAGAAAATTCATGGGAGTCTGACTAATGACATTTTTCTGTGCTTCAGATAAGAGCTTTTTTTTTTTTTTTTTCTTTTTTTAGTTCTTAGCTTAATATGTAACACTATGAGAACAGTGACAGCTGATTACTACTTGAAGGCTATCCTAAACAGCTTGTGGGAATGCTCTGCGTACCTCACAGACGCAATAATCAGATTATAGCCGCATAACCTCTAAACCATCTAATTTGTTAATAGAATTGCTAAATAGGATTGGAAAATTGTGTAACTAGTTTAGGCTGTTTGATTTAATTTAATGTTTTTTTTTTTCCTGTTACTAGGACCGTCAATAACACTGAAGTATTACTCCCATGGCATGTTCCTAAAGTGGTACTATTAAAAAGACACACATAACAGCAAAAGATTTATAGTTTTAAAAATTATGGACACAAGCCCTGATGCAGAGGTGAAAAATAAAATATAAATATATACATTTATCAAACCCAAGTTGGGGTTTGTGTCCACACTTTTTACTGTTGTTTCATGTATACAGTGGGACCTCAGTTTACAAATGCCTCGGTTAACATAATTTTCAATTTATAAACGAAAATCCATTGAAAATAATGCCTCGGTTTGCAAAATGTTTTCACAATACAAAAAGTTTTCGCAATACAAAGCAAGTTTCCCCAGGATGCATTGCACCTGGGAGGTTTATAGCACCGCCCCCTGTATGCTGGAGCCTGTGGGTTGCACGTGGCGTCGATTGTGGAGGTGTTAGAGCGGCTTTTGCATCACGTTTTGGAGCCATTCTGGAAATTTTTGCAGTTATATTGGGACTTTTTGATGCATTTCTCAAGCTGGGGAAAGGTAGGGAGCTGAGCTTCATTGTTTGCATGCCTTTTATTGTGTGTTCTGCATTGTGGGTTGGTTTCCATGCTAGCTCATTTTGACTTTTTTCTGACTTCCAGAACGGAATAATTGGTAGTCAATGCATTCCTATGGGAAACCACGTTTCGGTTTACAAATGTTTCGCAATAAGAAACGTTCCGGAGAACGAATTAGATTCGTAAACAGAGGTCCCACTGTATTAAGTACAAACTGTTATACCTTTAACTCCATTTACTCTGCATGTCCATGTCTTTTTTTAGTCCTTGCAAATCTAAGACTATTTATAAGATTATCCAATAGGATTACAACCTTTGGAACACTCTTTATCTTGTAGGATGTAACTACTTTATGAGGTGAAATAATATTGGTTAGAAATATCGGCACTTAGTTTATCGTTTCCTAGTAACAACGTCCGATGACACTGGTCTTTGTACACATTGCATAGGACATTATGATGGACCATGTCAAAAGCTGGGAGCGACGGGAAGATGCCTGCTCACATTGCTTCACTATCTGGAGGTAGTATCCTTACTTCTCATATATGTGTATTCTGTATATTTACACACATGGCTGAGTATTTCTATATGCAAGGACAATATGCATTGATAAAGTGGCAACAGCAACTTACCGGTATGTACTTTTCCTTCAAATAAATACTATTAACGAGGTTTGTGCATGTTGCACATGATAGCACTGCCCTCATTTTTTGGTTTGTATTGAGCAATAGTGGGAGGTGCCTGCAGCACATAGTGAGCTTGTGTAATTTAAACATTTTCTTTTTGCTACTGCAGTAATCATACCTCAACTTTGCTAAAAGTACAGTGCCAATTTGAAGATTTGAGAACACACAGGTGTACTAGTAACACAACCATACACATAATGAAAGTATTTTTATGATATAGAAATCAATTAAATATGTTAATTAGTAAGAGGTCATCTGAACTCTCAGAAAGGAGGCTATGAAGCCACACCGAAATGTTAACAAAAGGAGAAAATAAAATAAAAAGTAAAGAAAAAGATGACCGGTAGGATTATAGAAGAAAAAATAAATAAATAAATAAATAAATAAAGAATATAGAAGATGTAGGGCTGTAAAAGGAGGAAGGAAGAGACCCCAATAATTTGAGGTGTATTTCATCCATGAGGTCCACACTTTATAAAACAAAGCATGAATAACAGCAGTACACTTATCCAAAAGCATATTGTCTTTGATTTGAATACAATACTTCGCCATTGAGGGTGGAGAAATATGTAACTAGGATTCAGTCATCATCAAACTGGGCAAAGAGAGTTTGGCAACAAAGGAACCACAGAATAAGAAGTTGTAAGGTTAGCCGTACTAGCATATTTATCCCAAATTCACAAGTAATTAATACATTTATAGAATGTAATTGGTGGCCAGGAAGATTTTGGGGGCCAAATAAAGAACAGGTGAAATCTGGTGCACATCAATGAAGGTCAACTCAACATTGATTCCCAATTCTGAATCTGAAAACTAAACCTCCCAATAAACTAGGACAATACAGAACTGATCACATAACCCTGGGCCTATAACTTTGCCAATTTAAATTGCCAATAGCCATTTGAAGAGATTTAAATCTAAAAACACATAAGGGGATTGTTAAGCCTTCAAACAAATAAAGTATTGGAAGAATGGAAGGCAAAGTCCCCATTTTAAAAATTAAAGACTTTTTCCAGGTTTCAAGATCACATTTTAGTCTTGCTAGCATAAGATTATAGTTTGCAGAATAAATTTGCGAGGGAGAGGCATATTATTAATTATCAAGTAAAGAATGGCAGAGGAAGTAGTGTAAATTTGAAATACTTTGACAAAATGTTGGAACATGTCCAAAGGGATATTGCTAGTAAAAGCTAGAGTCTTATGGAAATAGATTTTGTAACCAGCTAAAAAGGAAAAACGCTATAAAATGCTGGCAAAGAGGAATCAATGTGAGTGAGAGTAAGAAACAAATCGTCCACATAGGCAGACAATGTATATTCAATATTGGCTATGGTAAGTCCAGTGGTGGGAGGGGTCATACCAATTTCACAGAGTAATGATTTAAGGGAAAGGCAAAAGGTAATACGGGTAAGGAGCACTCCTGCCTTGTACCGTTAATAATATGGCAGATAGAAAAAGCAGAGGCAGGAATCAAAATTTGGGCTATCAGCAAGCTATACATAGTGGACATTGCAGTGTAAACAATGACATGAAATTAAAGTGGCATAACAAAATAAATAGAAAACACCATTCGACCTTGTGAAATGCCTTCTCAGCGTCCATAGAGAAGCTGCTAAGCACCTTGCAAGACTAATATTCATGATTGTTCTCATAGTATTTTATAGGTATTCTCATATGCCAGTTTACCTAGGATGTAACCAACCTGGCCCAGAAGACTAAGCTCTGGGAGAAAGACTAGATATCCAAAATTACAGAGACAGATGTCCAAAAATCCTTATCTAGGGAAGTAGGAGAATAGGCACAAATCAAGGATTGCAGCTTAGGCTAGAGTATCTTTAACCAGGATAACCCAATCCAAGAAAATTAGTGAGACAAGCAGAAACTGCTAAAGGGCAGAGTTTGTGTAATAGTATAGCAACTCCATTTTTTCTTAGGAATGCCAGACCACCATAAATCCAAAATGAGCAGATCTAGCAATGTATCTCTTGAATAAATGCTACATCAGCCAACTTTTCTATTGGGTTCCTTAACATTAAAGGACCACTATAGTGCCAGGAAAACCCTGAGAGTACCCCCACCATCAGGGTCCCCCTCCCGCCGGGCTGGATGGAGAGGAAAGGGTTAAACTCTCCTCCTCCTCCTCTCCTCTCCTTCGGCTGAATGCGCGGCAGGAGCTGCGCGCGCATTCAGCTAGTCCATAGGAAAGCATTCTCAATGCTTTCCTATGGACGTTGGCGTCTTCTCACTGTGATTTTCACAGTGAGAAGCACGCAAGCGTCACTAGCGGCTGTCAAGAGACAGCCACTGGAGGCTGGATTAACCCTAAAGTAAACATAGCAGTTTCTCTGAAACTGCTATGTTTATAAAAAAAAGGGTTAACCCTAGCTGGACCTGGCACCCACACCACTTCATTATGCTGAAGTGGTCCTTTAAGGGGAAATATGGAAAGTATGGCACATAACTGTAGGTCAGTAATAATTCAAATGTTGAAGATCTGCAGACGATGGGTCCTCTATAAGGCCACTGACCCACTACCTACCAGGGAAGATTAGGGATAGAAAGGAACCATACAAAAAATAAAAAATAAAATTTAAAAAAGGAACAGGAAGGAAAGCAAAGAACAGGAGAGAGACAAAATGCAGTAAAGAGCATAAATAAAACATGCTATCTGTAACAAACACATCTGGCATGCAAGCCAAAATAAAAACTTCCTCCATCGCGTGCTCCCCCCAGTGAATAAAGGGTTAAAAGCTGGCGCTAATGCTAATTACTTACTTATGTATGAGTTTATTCGCTAAGTCGTGCATTAACCTAGATTTTCGTGTGATAGGTAAAATGAAGCATGCTTAGTATCAGTCCGGTAGGGGAAGGGGTAATTATTGGGGTTGCTTGGCTGGGTGATATAGGAGGGGATGAGGGGAGGGGGGGTGACAAGGTCGGTAAGGGTTGGGGACTGGGATGATCCCCGGAGGATTTTCCCGAAGGTGCGTCCCCCCGCCTAGTCTGTCCCGCAGGGTGGGTTGTTCGGTAGGGTTGGGAATTCGAAGACCAAAGGGTTCCCATATTTTGTCGAAGTCCTTGTGGTGTCATGTACCAGGGCGGTGAGTTTATCCATTGTCATTACTTCATTGATTTTGCATTTTATGAGGGTTAAGGGTGGTATATCTGGGCTCCCCCATTTTTCTGCAATTGCTCGCCTGGTAGCTAGCGCTAGTTTGGCTATCAGTTTGTTTTGTGCCCTTGGGGTGTCTCTAAGGGGTCTAGAGAGGAGCCATAGCCATGGGTCCATCGGGATGGTGGTGTGTAGTGCTTGCGAGGCTAATTGCGCTATCTGTTGCCAGAGTGGGATTACCTGCGGGCACTCCCACCACATGTGGATGTATGTTCCCCGATTTCCACACCCCTTCCAGCAGAGGTCGTTGTCCTTTTGTTTAATTTGTTTCAGGCGTAGGGGGGTGAGGTACCATCTGAGGAGTGTCTTATATGCTTGCTCTTTGTGATTGAAATCGAGATGGTTGCTGTAGCTTCCCATATCGCTGCCCAGTTGTCTGGGTCTCCTATGGGGCCTAGGTCTTTCTCCCAGGCTGCCATATAGGGCATGGAACCCTCCTGTGTGTTTTTGCCAAGTAGGGAGTATATTGCTGAGATCTGTCCTTTGTGGAGTGGGTGGTTGCTACATGCTTTTTCTAGTGGGGTGAGGGGGGTGGTGCCTGCTTTCTTTAGAGCTGGCATGGCAATGAAGCTGCGTATTTGTATGTAACGGAAGAAGTCTTGGGTTGTGAGGGGGGTTTGTTGGGGAAGTTCCGTGAATGGTATGATTTGTTGGTCCTTATAAAATTGGTGAATAGATAAGTTATTTTAACCTCTCCCACACTTTATTCTAACTCTAACCCTTTGGGTAAGGGTTAAAATAAAGTGTGACAAATCACAATTCAAAAAAATATTCCCCTAATGTCAAAATACATAAAAACCAACCCCCTAAATCTAACCCTAATTTGGACCCCAACATTAACAAGTCTCCCCCACAGACTGTCTTTTTCAAGGACATGGTATCTCTATGTTATTACCTATCCTTCTCCTAAGTGTGCATCAGCCTCTAATGTTTCCCAGGAAATAATTATCTACTTTTTGTGCAGAACCAAAAAAATAATTTCAAATCCAGATTAAGGATAAAGGAAGCAATTTCTTTAGCTTTCTTATGTTTATTATGGTAAATAATGAATCAAATAGACAATTTTTGGTCCTATTAGGAGTCTCTACAACATCCACCCAACTTCAACACCTTGCTACTCTTCTCAACCACACAAATCAATTTTGTAGTATTTACAGAAACACATTTTAAAGCATTTGAGTGCAGAGGATTCAAGCTCGCTTGAGACACCTATTAAGCAGGGGAGTTTCAGGCTACCCTGAAATTAGCCCCTAGCAGAATAAGCACCAGACCAGACAGATTCAATGTCCCCCATTATAGCTAGTGACAGAGCTGTTAGGGGTTCTGGTTTATACAAGTCTTCGGAACCACTTTATGACATTACTTTCCCACAGTATCTGATTTACTTCCATATATGATATAAGACTTCATATTGCATCACCATATGTATGAATCAAATCATAATTTCAAACATGGAGAGCTAGTTACCTTATATTTAGCATTAAGATAATAGGATTATAAATAATGATTTAAAAGGGACACTAGGCAACCAGACCACTTCAGCTCATTGAAGTGGTCTGGGTGCTGTGTCCCTTTTGCACTTACTCCAATGTAAAACATTGCAGTTCCAGAAAACTACAATGTTTACATTGCAGCTCTAACTCTGCCCTCTGTGTCTGTCGAAAGGACTTCCGGAATCCAAACAGACTTTTGGTCCGTTATCTGACTATGGACGTTGTCATGGACCTTCAGCGGCCGATTTTTCCTATAGGAAAGCTGCAACGGCCGCGCACACATTAGACCTTCCTATGGGGAGGTCTAATGTGTGTGCGGCCATTGCCGCGCTTTCACATTAGGTCTCCGTCGCCAGCTGACTTTGAGGGTTTTAACATCTTCAACCCCGCAGGAGGGGGGCACTGTAGGGACCTATAGTGCGAGGAAAACAGCTTTGTTTTCCCCGGCACTAAAGGATCCCTTTAAAGGTAAACTCTAGTCACCAGAACAAAACTAAGTGTAGTTGTTTTGGCGTCTATAGCATGTCCCTGCAGACTTTTTAAATGTAAGTACATTGCTAACTAGTAACTATATAACACTTTTGTATATTATACAATGTTAAAAATAAATAAATCCTTCATCAGTTGAAAGAATGCACATACAGATATTTCACCACATAGATCATGCTATGCTGACTAAAGTCTTGAGAAAGCAAGAGGGGTTGGAGCAATTCCCTGTTCTCTTTGAACGAAAGGAAACCAGTAAGGCATTCCTCACAAATGCTGTCCCATATGCTTTGCTTTCATTTCATTCAGTGTCTGCCTGCATAAGCTTGTCTCTGGAGTATTTATTTTTTATTTCATAGTTTCTTTGAACATTGTGTCAATATAAAACATGATGAAACTAAAGCCACATATTAATTCATTGCTGTGTAAATTAAAACATAATAGACACATTTAAAACCACAGACTTACTATTTAAAGTAATCTCTGCATAGATTTTATTTTGAAATGTACCTAAAAAGTTACATAGCAGAACCTGATCAGCATCCAAAGATCTATAAGCTAGGGCCAAAAACTAATAAGCCTAGTACACTTAATTTTCCACTTTGTCTCTCTCACCAACACTTAGGCTTACATGTACATATGAAACGATCCAATTTCTCTCGGGGCTCAAAATTAACCTTACGAGTGAGCCACAAACCCTCCAAACTTTTAAGGCCTGGCTAGCAGATATAGGTTATAATTTAAAGACCTCATATACACCTAATCAGCCATACAGAAAAAGCTCAATTAAAAATAAACGTTTCACACTCTTAAATGAGGCAGCCAACCACCTTGCAGACTATGAGGGATGCTTATGGATCTCTTTCATTTCTCTGGACTAGCAGGTAGACACATTTTTAAAGCCAAACCCGTGTTTCCATTGTGATATGGAGCAGTTAATTTGTTTAGACCTATAATGTGAGGGTCAGTATTTAATACAAATTTCTGAACAACCACCCATAGAATACCCTGTTTCGGGAATATGGATACTTTTACAGGGTGTGACACTAAACTGCAAATTTTTACAAATTAAATCCAAAATAAAAAACTGGGGCAAAAATAGGTGAGCTAAAAAAAAAAATTTCAATTTTTGCCTCTCCACTCAGATTTAATTAACCAAAATTCAGACTTTAAAATAATATGACAAATCAATTTCACAGCAACAAAATTCAGTCACCTCTTTCCAAATTCAAACTTCACAGCTCTAGGAGCAATTAACGACTTAGCCGCTATTGAGTTGGCAGAAAAAGGAGCTGAACAATACAGGCAGGGGCGGGCTGGGCCGGGGGGCAGGGAGGCAATTGCCCCCCAGGCCGCCCTAAATTCCTGTAAGGCCGGCCGCGGCGGGCCGGCCCTTTAAATACTGCAGCCGCCTGAGCGCTCTGTTAAGAGCCTCAGGCGGCTGCAGCTTCTCCCCTCCCTCCCCTGTAGCGTGGCCGAGCTGCACTCCAGTCCGCGGTGGCCGGCCAGC